>CM057847.1:68252030-68276572 GCA_030068395.1 Apalone spinifera | reverse complement strand
CCCCCGCCATGGCTCGGCCGGGCTCCGCGGGGGCGGCCGCGGGCTCCCCGGCCTGCGGGCTCTGGACCGCGCTCTACGACTACGAGGCGAGCGGCGAGGACGAGCTGAGCCTGCGGCGGGGCGACGTGGTGGAGGTGCTGTCCCGGGACGCGGCCGTCTCGGGGGACGACGGCTGGTGGGCGGGCAAAATCCGCCACCGCCTGGGCATCTTCCCGGCCAACTACGTGACTTGCCGGCCGGGCCGGTGTCCGCCGCGCCCGGCCCCGAGCCCGGCCCCGCCGGGCCCCCTGGCCCAGATCGACTTCCAGCACCTGGAGCTGCAGGAGATCATCGGCGTGGGGGGCTTCGGCAAAGTGTATCGTGCCACCTGGCGGGGCCGGGAAGTGGCCGTGAAAGCGGCCCGCCAGGACCCCGACGAGGACATCCTGGCCACCGCGGAGAGCGTGCGGCAGGAAGCCAAGCTCTTCTCCATGCTGAAGCATCCCAACATCATCGAGCTGCACGGGGTCTGCCTGCGGGAGCCCAACCTCTGCCTGGTGATGGAGTTTGCTCGGGGGGGCTCCCTCAACAGAGCCCTGGGAGGGGCAGCGGCCGCCGGTGGGGGGAGCCGCTGGGGCCGCCGCATCCCTCCGCACATCCTGGTGAATTGGGCGGTGCAGATAGCCCGCGGGATGCTCTACCTGCACGAGGAAGCTATCGTCCCCATCCTACACCGAGACCTCAAATCGAGTAATAGTAAGTCTCCTGAACGGCTTTGTGTGGCTTTTAAGAAGCTGGTCTAGCTATGTCTTTATTATGGTCAGCAAAGGAGAGAAGTTGTTATATAAATCAGATTTATGGAGGGAGAGGGATGTGGCCTGTTAGAGATTTCTCACACGCTGCTGGATCTGGACAGTTTCACTGAAGGCCCAAGACTTTGACTTGTCCTTACTACAGGCAGTCCTCCCTATAAGTCCAAGGTGGACTTATAGCGAAACAACTTAATGTGGGGAATTTTTGTGGCTGACTTCCATTTGCGGAGAATGGGTTGGTTTGTTGTTTGTGTGACTTAAGAGCAGGGGATGGGAGGACTTATAATGCACCAGTTCGTACAAGCGTCAGCAACATTAGTGCGGAACGCACTGGGGCAACTTATAGCGGAGACGCTCTGTACGTGTGTCACTGACTTCTTGTAACCAGTTGAATATGGTGATCTTAATTGACTACAAGTTCAGTTTGTGGCCACAGCACACCTTAATGCAATGGTGTTGGTATAACTGCACCCACCAAGCTGCATAGATGTACTTACATTATATTGTTGCTGGGAAAATCTGGGCAGCTATTTTGCTGTATGTCAGTGAGGGATGACATCTTCTGTCCTAAGGTAATGCATTTGGGGATATCCCTTCAGTACAGAGAGTTAGAAAGGAGGAAGACTGGTTAACCCCATAAACTGAAACGATTAGGCAGTGCTATATTGGAAATAAATGTTATAATTTGTTTACTGGAAGATAGCCCTATGGAAGTTTCTGGCAAGAGTGACATGGTTGATTAGTTGGCTGATACTGGGGTAACCAAGATATGTGATATGTAAGCCAACCATATCACTAATTAGTAAAAACTCTGTTAAAAATTAGCACAGAGTTGATATATCTAATTAGAACACACAGCGCAAAGTCCTATTTTCCTACACAAGGAAGACTCTGTAATATAGAAGACTCATAATATGCTTTCTTCCCTGCCTGTTCTGTGGTTATAAAAATCTTTTCCTAGGGTGACTGTTGAATGATACTCTTAACTTCTATCACACTTTTTTCATTAATATGATTTAGTGCTGATGCATTATGAATGTAAAATCATGTTTAGTTGGTTTAGTGATTAAATATAGTAATTGGTTAACCGATTAAAGGGCAGCTCAACATGCCTGGGCTGAAGTGCCTCCGTGCTGTGGACATGGAGTGCTTCAGCTGGCTGGAGCAGCTCTTGCCCAGGGTGCACCCAGGCCAGGCCTGCTGTGGACAGGGGCTGCTCCTGCTGGCTGGAGTGCCCCAGCTTGTGATCACCCAGTGGAGCTGCAGCAGCCTCTCTGCCTCCATCGGGTGAGCCCTTAGCTTCAGCCCTCGCTGGTTAACCAGAACTGGTAAGCCTGACTTTTTAACTATTCACATCCCTGTGACACATGGGTCAGATTAATGGATTTATAGATTCTAGTTTTTTCATTTCAGAAAGGATAATGAGATGGTGGCAGTTGCAATTCCTCTGCTTTTGATAGGGAAAACCATCTGAAGGATTGAGAGGGTAGCTCGGTTTTCATGGGTAAGGAATCAATCATTGGTCTTTCTAAAGAAGTTGCTAAAAATTAGCAACATTTAAGATCTTTTTGTTTTGTGAATGCTGGTCCCCCTAGAAACTGGATTTAGACCAACTGCACTTGATGGTTGCTATCCTGGGACATATTTGAACTGATGATCTAATGGTGAAAAGTAGTGTTTTAGTGGTTAATTTTTTGGGGACTTTGTCTAGGCTAGACTTCTCCCTCTATTTCACACTGGAAGTTTCATCAGAGGGAGTTAGTGATGGGAGTTTTCTTGTAGACAGGAGAGGCTGGCCAGATACTGATATTTTTACACTGTTCGGACTTGCTCTGAACAGCGATTAAAATGTTAGTGGCTGTTGGCATCTTGTCCACACTGTTCATGTTGCAACCAGTGGTTATAAATTCTAACTTCATTTCATTTAGATTTAACATTTAAAAAAACAGCCACACAAAAGCTCTGAGTTCCCTGAGAGAAAATGTATTAGAAAAATCTTTATACCCAAATCATAACCAGCAACATATCCTTATCTTTCTCTAAAATCCTATCAAACAAATGCTACTGTGAATGCTACTAAATTCATTATTCTTCTTTAATTCCTTGACCCAGAACATACTTTCTTAATCTCCAGATGAGAAGGAGAATTGAGAGGTGCCAGGATCTGTCATTTTCCATCTCTGTGGAGAAAGAGAAAATTCTTCCTAGTGGGGTGAGAGGAATAAAGGAGGCAAATGTACACTGGGGGGAGGGACCTAATGGCATTGCATTGTTTCCTCTTACTTGTTCTAATTATGGTGCCTGTCAGTTTCATTGCTCCCCTTGTTCTGAGGAAAAAGTAGTTAGGACTTACCTAATGGATTTAGCTGGCAGATGTCAGTACTGTTTCATGCAGGAAGGCTCCAATCCCCATAAACTCCCTACTTAGCGCTCCATCTCTCCTGTTTGATATGCCCTTGTTTCATGCAATTTGTGAAGAAACAGGAGAAAATGGTGTTCTCAGGAAGCTAAGCTCCCAGAAGCATGAGCGAAGGGGTAACCCTTTGCTTTTAGCTGGGGAGGAGGGGGAAAGACATGCTGTGGCCCTCCATACTTTAATACTTAAGTGTCATTACAAAAATGCATCACAGATATGTCCAATTTTAAGCAACACGCTTTCATCTTTTAAATATAGATATAAGACTTATCAAATTGCAAAATATACAGTGCATACATGCAGTGTCTGTGTGACCCAGATGTGATGGTGATAATGGAGAGAGTTTGTGCAGGAACATGGCCCACCTCTAGGTGGCTAGCAGGCTCCTTGGCACTAAGCAATTCTAAACTTTGGTGTTAGCAATTTCATTTCAACGGGGCAACTGCCCACGGGAAGCCCAACAAACAGCTGAAAAATCACACTTCAAAACACAGCATTAGCTCTGATCTATTCATTCATTTTGTTTGGTGTTAAGTTTGTGTTTTGTGTCTGACACTTTCCCTGAACGGCCATTGGCTCTTTAAAAAATAGTCATGATCTGGTCTTTCCCTTGACCCTATTTACCTCCCCAACATCTTTCCCATCTTCCTTGTTATAAAATATCTTCACACCTTGAGTAAGTATGTTTGAGTTATTTTACAGCTGTGGCTTTGAGTTCCTTTCCTCCAAATCCCTTTTTGGATTTCCTCCACTCAGGCTTCTCCACTGGAAATCTTGGACAGGGTAGGTTCTGTGACCTTTTCTTGGCTAAACCAGAGAGTTCAATAGTAGCCCAAACATCCCATTAGTTTTCTGACTAACCTTTTTCTCAAAAAGAAGTGTTTTGGAGCTTTTGATTGTTGATAGCCAAATTACTGCTGTCCTGGTTGCAGTGATATCACTATTTGTACATACATACAAAGGAATACCGCTTCATAATTTACTACTTTAATAAGAGGTCTTTAGAAATATTGGGCCACCTTATGATGCAGATATTTGCCTAATAGAAATTTTAGGAGTGTCCAGTGTCTATCTGTTTCTGTTACTTTCAATGGAAATCAACAAAGAGGTTTTAAAAACTTCTGATCTTACACTTTTAAAATGATTTAAATGCCCAAATAGAATGAAAATTTATGTTGGAGTTATGAGGTTTTGAGTAGTATTGGTAAATTATGAAAGATCCAACTTGATTTTTAAGTCTTACCGTTTGGCATGAATAGGTGTCATAAATTTAATAAATATGTTTGAGCACTGTTAGAACATAGAAATTCCATTACAATTTTTATATTGACTTGTAAAAAGCAGAGTAGTAACATGCAAATTAACTTCAGAGCTGTAATACTGATTTATGGATTCTTTAACATTTAGATTCTTCTACTTTGCTATTGGATTTTTTGATTGCCGACTATCTCTGAATGTATTTTCAGAACCCATATAGCAGGTTTTGACCTAAAAATGGCCATGCAAAATAAGTGATTTAAAAAAAAAAAAAAGTGTAGGTGGATACTTTCTTTGAACTATTCAGGATACTTGGACAAAGTTAAATGCCTCTCTAGTCTTTCGTTTTTTCTAAAACTAATTCTAATGCCCTACATTAAGTATTTCCAAAAACTGTATACTTAAAATGAAAAATGAAGCTTTTTTTTTTTTTTTTTTTTTTTTAAATGAAGGTAGAACTGGCACTCATAGCACTATAAAATTAGGTGCACAAATGGCTTTTAACTGTAGAAATATTTTGTTGACGGAAGCTCATATCGAATTTGATGGACGAATTATAAATATTCACTGAGGGTCTTGAGACAAATATTTTAACATTCTTGTTAAATATTAGGGATGTTAAAAAATGTGGGCTTTTGTAAATGTGTAATGGCTAAGCATTTCAGCAATTACATGCTTACGCATATGGGGGGGAGGAAGGTGGCTGGGGTGTATCAGAGGTAGCAGTGTGGAGGGATAGGTGGGAGCTGGCTTTTAAGCACCAGCCTCATGGAGCTACATGACCCCCACACACCCTCCTTCCTCTGCACTGCTGCCTCTGATACAGAGACAGCAGCATGGTGGGGCAGGCGGCTCATGGGGCAGCCTGCTTAAAAGCCAGCTCTCCGTAAGCACCAGCTCCTGCCTGCTCTCCTTCTCCTCCCCCAGAGGTAGCAGCCCAGGGGTACAGGAGGCTTGTGTGTAACCATGAAGGTTAACCAATGAGCCCAGGCGCATTGTTTAATTGTGTATCCTAACAGTGTTTTTCAAACTTTTTTTTTTATAAAGTATCCCTTTATAATTTTTTTTTAATTACCCCCTGTACCTGCAGTTTTCAGACACACACAATTTTTTTCTACCATTGCAACACATTTGGTTAAACAACTTAATCGTAGCTGGGTGGGCGATGAAATTTTTGGGTGTAAAAAGTATAAAAATAATAAACCACTGTAAAACTTAAAACAAATTCATTTTTCTTCAAATTTCAGTTGTGTGGACATACCCCCCAAACTTCTCTAGAGTACCCCTAAGGGTACTCATATCACGGATTGAGAAACACTGTCCTAACATATCGCTATTAAATACAAATGAATGTGTGCTATATAAGGATAGTAACAAACTTTATACTTTACATAAGAGTTAAACTTCTGACTTTCTTGAATGTTAGACATTTGTAACTGTTGCGGTTTTACCTAAATTGCATGTGTTTTTTCTTGCCCCACACTTTCCTATTCTTATCCCTGCCCCTGTAACTCAAAGTAAATGCCATTACATTTTATAGCTGTTTTAAAAATTGTTTTGTGCACCCAACTCTTGTAATAAAACCCTGGGTAAAACATACTAATATGAATAATTAAAGTATCTGAGTTAAAAAACATAGTTTTTCCCCCTCCCCCAAAAAGTGTCTTGATGCTTCTGTGTTTAGGGTCATAGCTCCAGTTAAATCAGCTCCAGACATGCCAGTGTTGGCAGCATAATCATGCTTTGTTCTCTTTGTAGCTATGAAATCTGTGTTTTGACAGGTGTGCTTTTAACTCAGGCCTGATAAGTCAACCTCTCCCCTTGTTGTTCCTCCTAAAACTGCAGTGGTAACTGTTTCACCTCTGTAGTTCATTATTTAATCCCCCTCCCCTCCCCCCCCAGTAATCTTGGAAATTTGAAAAGAAGCTTTGAATTTATTTTTGTATTCTTGATTTGTCATTAAAACCAAATTGACACCATTCTCTAGAATCATCACAGTGCTTAGTCAAGCATTTATTGTTAATTAGGAAGGCCTAGGTCAGCTTGGAATAAGAAGTCTAGTGTCTTGTTTAAAATGATCAAAGTATGGGATCTTTAGTAGTTCTCTTTAACTTTGTACTAATGTGTGTGTATATACATTACTTTGGGTCAGGATTCAGAAAATCCACTTGCCCAAGGCAAGCAGGAATTTTTCTGTGGAATGTCATTAAATTTTGCAGAATGTCTAAGATTAATTTTTTAAAGAAGTGTTTAGTTCTCATTGTGGTGAGAGACTTCGCAGTTGTGAGCAAAGCATAAACCAGTCAATCTTGTTTACTTAAGTCTACAGAGGCAATGCCAATGCTGCTGTAACTATTAGGAGAGTGGAGAGCTGGCCACCATTGTTCTGAGCAAGAGACATTGCCAGGGTAGTAGGAAGGAGGCCTGCTACCATTGGTCTTCAGGTTTGCAGTGGCTTCCCTGCTTCTCATTAGAGCTGGTCCAAAAAAAAAAAAAAAAAAGGATTCCTTTAATGAAAAATATGCCTTTTTGGGGAGAATCAAAATTTTGACAAATGATTTCAAAAACATCAATTGGCTCTACTAAGTGGGCTGCTCCTTGGTTTTGTGTGAATTGGTATCCAGTGCAGGGAGGAGAAAACTTCTCCCTCCCCTTTGCCACGAGGCTTGGTTTTTTTAGGGGACAAGAAGCCCCTACTGTGACACTCGCAAAGGACTGTATATTGTACTAGTGGCCAAACTTACTGACCCTCCAAGCTGCATACAGTAACCTTACTTGTGAAGTGGCTCTGCTGTGGTGCGGGACTTCTTCCTTGAGGCCTCCCTGTTGGATTAGGCCGTTAGACTCCTCCTTCCTGCAGGGCAGAAACTCCTAATCCCACCACAGTGCCAGAGGGCAAAAGCCCCGAGCTCCATTCTTGTAAGATGGAGAGTTGGTTGAGGTGTATGAGGAGCTCTGGAGCCACACTTTAACTGTAAAAACCATATGCAACTCACAAGAATATATCAAGATTTAGTTTTACTGGTTTGCTCTTTTTAATGTTTGGATAGCTGCCAAAGGAAATTCATGATTGGACTCAACTGATAAGGGCATCTAGAATGAATGGTCGGATGCCCTTTCTTTAATTTTGTACAAATTTTAAACAAATATCATTTTAGATAGAAGCGATTACTACTATTACAGGTAACATTTATGAACGTTTTATATTTGAATCTCCCTGCATTACACTGAGATTTTTTTCAGTTGTTGAGTCAAAGGCAGAGGTTGGAGGAAAACCGTATTTAAAAACAAAATAGAAGTTACTGGTTTTTTACTTTTAAAAAATTGGAAGGTTGAGAAGAAAGCGATGATGTGGCCATAATTCAAAAATGATTTGCTCTAACTTAACCTATAGCAGTTGAAGTATGGGATAACCATGGTATAACCATGCATATTACACTCCTGTAGTTTTAAAGATCTGTGACTATCAGTGGCAGCAAATGTATTGGCACGTAGGCACCTTCAGTTCTAATCTTGTCAGGTTAATGGCTAAGCAAGTCGGCTTATATTTGTCAAATGCACAAGACTGAGCTATTTAGAGAAGCCCTAGATAAGGCAGTACCAGAGGCTGTTGCAGGAAAGAACACACTATTAACTAAAGAAAACAAAGTGTGAGCGACCTTGGTCCTTTGTTTCTACCAATAGCAAAAACATGATAAAAAGGTCTCAGCTACTCCTGGAGAAGTTTTTGTAATCAAAGCATCAAATGAAAGTTCAGGCAAAGTACTGCCAATGATTGTCATCTGCAGTACTCAAACATAAGTCTGTCTTTGAGGATCTCTCCATGATTAAAATTAGAGAGGCTAACCATTTTTTGATGTAAACCACTACCGACTGCAGATGATCAACTGAAATCATCAGAGTATGCAAAACTTCTTCCAAAACTACTCTAAGTACAATCCTCGCAGTTTATGGCCTCTGTCAAACAAAAGATGGAAGCAATTGGTCCCTCTTTATATTAAATAGGGATGATAGAAGAGCTACCATAATTGGAGAAACAATAAATTGTTCTTTTTATAACATTACATTTTTTTCTTCTATTTATCCGACTTGGAGAAAATGAACAAGTGTAACTAGAAGGGTAACTTTTAGAGCTCACTAGTGCTACAAGGCGTCCCTGCGATAAATTACCCTGGTATACATCCATTCTGCACTAAAGTCATTGACACTTGTAGGAACTGATGCATTTATAAGTCCTCCCATTCCCCACTCTGAAGTTGTGCAAAAAAACCTATCAGTTTGCACAAATGGAAGTCAGCCATGGGGAAAAAAATTCCCCACTATATGTCCAAGTTTTTTGGAATGTATCTTGGATTTATAGCAGGGGAATCTGGATATGCTGCAAACTCCATTCTGGCCTTCCTGAGGCATGCTGCATATAGTCCTTTTTACACCGTAAGCGCTTTTAGACAGGCACCATCATTTTGTTATGTCAGCACTAGGCCTAACACAATAGATATAACATAAATAATCATTAAAATTGCCTAACTTTCCACCAGTTTTTTAGTAAGATACTACTGAGCTGTCCCATGGGTCAGGGAAAGTAACCTCTACTTTCATTAGAAAAGAGGTTAAATAGCATTCCAAAAGGACTCCTTCCCAATATGGGACCATAAGGAGAAGGGGAGAAAGTAACTGTTAGCTGGAAATTTTTAGTTGTAGGAAAACTGCCTTGAAAAGAGTATTTGGAGTGAAATGAATCAGAAAAACACACTGGTATTAAAGCCTGGGAGTGCCATATTGGTGAAGGTTGGACTGGTATGATAAGCCAGGATATCTGTGTATCTACCTCTGTATGAGAGAAAGAATGAACTTTTATCTCCTTGAAGATCAAAATGATCACAGCCTGTAACTGAAAGGAGGTAGTTAATTAGAACACACAAATCCTCGCTGCTCCACCAGCAGTCAATTTAGTGGGTCTAGTATGGTAGAAGACCTCTTTAACATCCCTAATCCAATTTTTAAATGAACATCCGAAGAGCCTAATCAAGATTGCTCAAAATATAACACAAGGATTGGAGCCCAAGACACTGCAGACACTAAATAAACCACTTTCCCCTGCCCAAATAAAAGCTTGTGCATACCTTCCCTCCACCATCACCGCTGCCATCTGCTGTAACTAAACACAATTTGTCAGATTGGGTGTGTAACAAAAAAAAATTCTCTCCCTCTCTCTTTCAGAATCCTGTTCCCTTCTCCAGCACTGGCAAATGATCAGCAGCCGTATGGGCAAAGTTTTCAGAAGCAGTTTAAAATATTTGCTTGCTGAAAATGATGGCAACCTAACAGGCAATTTAATTCCAATGTTACACTTCTTAATGCAAAATTAAAGCCTGAAATACTTGCTAATAAATATTGCATGTGCCGAACAATGAAAGGATGACTATTTGATCACACTGTTAAATAAACAAACAAACCTACTGGTTGTGTCAATTTTACTCCTTTCATCTAAATTCCTGTCCTTTGCCCTCAAATACTTCCACAACAGCCCTTCTCACATTTTGTGCAATTTTGACAGAGAACCTCAAAAAGGGCAAGGCCCCTCATCCCTTCTCTATTTCTCTTTAGAGAAGGCTTTTTCCTCTTTGGGACAGGCTGTATGAAATTCCCAGCGTGATCTTCAAATCATCTAATTAAAGAAGATTAATTCAGATTCTCAAATGAATCAAGAGAAATAGCATACATGACAAAAACTGCTAGCTTATCTTCTCTAGGCATTATGTAATATAAACAATTACAAACTAAAGAGGTACCATAGGTTTAGTTACAATCTACACAGAAGAATCTCTGAGATTTCTTCTCACCAACTTGCAGCTCCCAGTCTGAAGCTTCATTGAGCAAAGCAACATCTGTTACATCCACTTGTTTTCTCTCTTACGACAACTGCCTATTAGGCAGCTCTTACCTCTATAGCAGACAGTCAACTTAAGCTATGCAACTCCAGCTACATGAATAATGCAGCTGGAGCAGACGTGCCTTCTTAAGTCAAGTTACTGCAGGTGACGAGAGACTCTCCCATTAATTTCTCATACTCTTCTCATCCAGGGACTCCCCAGCTGACCCTTGGTTCTGATGAAATGTTGCACAGGACCCACGGTCAGCTGGGGAGTCCCCCGCTGACCCCAGACTACATGGCTTTGAAATGCACAAGAGCCCCCACTGGGGACTCTTGTACATTTCAAAACAGGCACCCGCATGCAGCCCGGAGTGAGCGGGACTTCCCGCTAGCCCCAGGCTGCAGGAGGAGTTCCGCATTCCTCCTTTGAAATGTATAAGAGCCCCAGCGGGAAGGAAGAATGCATAAGTGCCTATCGACTAGTCGAGTACAACTAGTCAATTAACTGCAATTTAACATCCAATTATTGGATATACAGTGCTATCTGTAGAGGGCAAGTGTATGAATGTTTATAAGTTGCACTGGTGCTTTTCTAGTCTAATGATGACCAATATATTGCTAGTAGTTCAAACTTTTTAAAATGTTGTTTAGTTGACGTTTACTCTGAAATGGTTTATGCTTAAATTTTCGGCATGACTGAGTGTTAACGTAAATGAGATTTTATTTTCCACCATAATTTGTATAACTTGTTATGCACTTCTAAATGTTAAGTAAATAGGTAGTGATAATTTGAAAATGCATTTAAGCCTTCTTTAATACTTGCTGTAAATAAACTTGGTTTATGAAAATGCATTTTCTAAATAGGAATTAGAAAATCAAGTAGCAGAGGATTGAGTGATCAGGCTAGCAGGGTTGTAAAGGACAGTTCTGGAATGAAGCTAATGAGGGTCAGAAATCTGCAGAAGTCACAAAAGGAATGACTAATGCAGATTGCTAGGTTACCAGAGTAGAAGAATTTGCTAAGGCACTGGAGTTTGTTGAGCATTTTGCTTCCCAGCTCTGTGTGTGTGTGTGTGTGTGTGTGTGTGTGTGTGTGTGTGTGTGTGTACATACACACAATAAGGTAGTTCTTCCTCTACATACAAGAATATAGTTCTTCCTGACTACCAACAGAAGTTTGAAGTGCTCTCGTAAGCCTTTGTCCATTTGTAGAATGAAACCTGGCCATATTACAATTATTAATTTGTGCATGATTCTCTATTTTTAGTTTTGGTTGCACTGACTAACTAGGAATTTCAGGAATTCTACTGAACTCATTTGAAATGTGATTGAAAACAATAGGCCTTTCATTCAAAGACTAACAGCATATCACTCTGAATTATTTTAACTTTGTTCTCTTAGTACTGACTGTTGAGATCTAAGCCTGTACATAAATGTTAGCCTTGGTGTCTCCTCTAGAGTATAGGTAAGAAGCTTATTGGAAGTGACCTATTTGTTTGAGTATTTTACCTCCTAAGTTTTAAGACAGAATTCTGAAATATCATTAGCCACTTCTTATTTTACTGCCCCAAACTAACACAGAGATCAATTAATACAAATGCAAGGTCATCAGTTCAGATTCTTCCTGAAACAGATTCCTCATAAAAGCATGATCATTCTTAATTTACAGGCAGGGATGCTGGAACAATTTTTACAGTGAGGCTGCTGAGAGCTATTGAACTCAACCGTAAACCGTATATACAATGGGAACCACATCAAGTCAGGAGATGCAGCGGCAGAACACCTAGTTCCATAATCTGTTAACATTTTACTCATTTGGTTACCTTGTTTCTTGCATTGCAGCTTACACTGATAGAAAATGTGTATGCCCTAATTATTCTTACCTGTAATTTAAACTTTGATCCATGCGTCATGAATGCTAAAATAACACTTGCAGTTGTAGGCAAGGATTGTGGAAATTGGACATTGATTGAAAATTTTGTGATGAGGAAGCTCGCAAGATATGGTTCCGTTGTGGTAGAGATCTGGATCTCCCAGTGTGAGTTAGAACACATGATGATCAATCATGCTTTTCTCTGCCTCCTTTAATAAAGGAAGCTATATTCCAAATCTGTTAATGAAGCATTATAGCTATGATTTTAAATACAAGTCAAGAAATTCTAAGATGTGAATCATGCACAGTATACTGTAGATTAAACTGTTAATTCATAGATGCAAGGGGCTGTGAGAATCAAAACTGAAATTTCCTCATGTCTGGCCACTTAAAATATTAACTAATATTGCATTAATATAACACTTTTTTATTAAAAATATAAACATACATTTTGCTTCATGGAAATATTCTTAAATTCACACTTTGTTTTTCTGCAGTTTTGTTACTTCAGAAGATAGAACGTGATGACATTTGTAATAAAACTTTGAAGATTACAGACTTTGGCTTGGCTAGGGAATGGCATAGAACAACCAAAATGAGTGCAGCAGGCACCTATGCATGGATGGCACCTGAAGTTATCAAGTCATCTGTGTTTTCTAAAGGAAGTGATGTTTGGAGGTGAGTGCTTTGTCCCAGTTGAGACTGTTTGATAGCTGAGTTCCTCATCTTGAGAATCTTAAAACAAATTGATATTTGAGGAAATCCTCTGTGTTGAAACTGTTCTGTCTATGGTTAAGTGATGTTGGTCTAAGAGCATTGAAGACATTTATTACTGGCCTGGTGAAATGCATAAACTTCAAAATAGGCCCTGATTAATCTACCTATGAATGCTCATATCTTAACTGCCTGCAGAAGGTGTACCCATAGATCCACATTCTTCTTCTCCAACAGCAGATGGTAAGAATGACTCAGTCAATCAGGGAAGTAAGTGGCCTTTTAAAAGAAAACATTTCATTAGGAGCAGCTCTTCAGTTTCTTTTCTGTTGAAGATCCCAGATGTTTTGGAGATAAAGGACAGTTATTCTTGTTACGTTATTAACAGACAGTGCATGTATTAGGGTTTTTATTTTGTACTCTCTGAAAAGTCTCTAGTGACTATAACAAATGAGACCAATTCATGATAATTTCATGTACAGTAAACAGAATGGATAAAAATTAGTGATGTCTAAAATTGTTTTTATTTAAGTTATTTAAAATTAAATCTGAATTAATGACATGTCTTAGTCCTATAATTACTACAATCTATTCATCCTTAAAAATTACATACAAAAATAACGTTAAGTAGTACGTTTGCTATCAGTTTTAAATATAGTCAGCTATTGAACTGGTGGAAGTCAGTAGCTAAATATCTGGAGCTATAGTTTGTTGGCATGCCAAACCAGCTTTTGACAGCAGTATACGCTTCTGCAGATACAGAGAAATATTTTCTTCATTTTTGTTTGTTGAACTACTGCAGTTCAATGAACAATTCATTCAAAGTTGAAAGCAATTGGAAGTTGAAAATGCAAGAAAGCTTGTCTTCCTCTTCCAGTTTAGAAATAAAAAATAGGTGAGAGGGATAAGGTTTACTAGTTCTGACAGCTTGAAGGACATAGTGACCAGAAACAATCTAATTCAATTCACTAACTACAGATAATGTCATATTTATTCTAATGTCTATATTCTTTAATAGGGCAGTTCATTTTTAAATACAAATCATATTATGTTAATTTTTTTAGATTTTTTTCTTATATATCCAGCACATGTAGTGTAACTTTCACTTTTTTACAATACATTTTTGTGCATTTTAACTGAATTTGAATATCTGTTCAAATAGAGCCTGAGAGAAATCACAAGTAAAAAAGCCTTTAATAAATAAGAAATGGCCCATAAAAATACTCAGAATCCTACTAAATGTAAGTTAGGCTATATAATCGCTTAAGTAAATGTGTGTAGACATTATGCATCTTCTGATTGGTGCGCCTTCCCCCCCAAAAGTGTAAAGGCTATTTAATTGCAAATCAATATGCTTTAATCCCATAAATGTGTACTAAATGTGTTTCCATTCATCAGGATGGAGTTAGCAATGCAGTCTGTATAAATTAAAGCTGTATTTCTACTGGGATGGGACTCCATATGTTAAATTCACGGATACTTGTTACTCATTAAAGACATTAAGAATATATCATGTAAACCACAGAACTTAGTATCAGTGCAGGTTTTAAACGAGGCAGTTAAATCTCTTTAGTATCAGAGGAGAAAATCATTTTAAATCATTTGTATGGAAAATTAAGTTATTATGAAAAGCAATTATGAAATTGACTACATTGTTCCTGTGTTCTACCTTGTAACACTCCTGTTGTCTGTCTTCCAAATTTGTATCTATTGGGAGGAACCAAAACACACGAGGCTGTGTAAATAGCAATCTGGGAAGGTGGTGGGGTTAGCTTCATAATCTGCTGTCTGATATCTTCTGCATGTTTTCTGATGTGCTTTTTAAAATGATATAGAGTCTTATGTCTTTAGAAGCATTTCACTGCTCTTCTGCATTATGAAGTAATGCTTTTGGTATGTTCAGATTAGTTCTGTAGACTTCATCGCTTCTTTGTCCCTTTTACTCATCTTAAGTTTGAAATTAATTCCTTAGAGTGGTGAGTGTTCTAGATCAGTCTCAGGTGGTGTCTGTTAGAGAAGATGCATTATTTGTGTAGGGATGGATGGAAGTAGGTATTTCCCTAACCAGCTGTGTTCCATGCTTAATTACAGGTCCTGTCCAATCTTGTTGCTGTGATTTTTAGGTATCTGAGGGGGTATGCTTTGGTGCAATTGTTATATTCTACTGCAACATTAGTTTACATTTTTGGAATCTACAGTATTTCTCTTCTTCATCTTCTCTTCTGCACGCCTCTCTTGTAAAAATGTAAGTATTTAGTTCAATGATGAGTTTTAACAGGAGAGGTTTTTAATTCATAAGTTTATGTTGTGCAGTTTGGTTCCCTGGTTTCCAGATATTGTCTGCTTTACTGCATGTTGAGATCTATTCTTTTGTTGACCTTTACTCTTGCTTTAAAGAATAGAAAGATGGACAAAATGGATTGTAAAATATAGTTGCACAGTGAGACTGGGTATTGGTTTTTTAAAATATATATATATATACTGGGTGCAGATCTCGGCAAGGCTTTCCATATAGCATGTTTGTAATACAGTACAGAATATCTACATTGTGAGAGTGATTTCCTTTAAGAATGTTCTCACTTTAAACTGCAATACCTTTGAGGATTCTGCCATAGATACACATATTGCAAGTCCAAAAATCCTCAGCAAGACTTTTCTAAAAGTATCAACAGTAGGCATTGATGTATTTCCTTCTTGTGCCTAATGGTCTAAAATCTGGCAACATGAGGAAGCTCAGCTGGATGAAATTGTGTACCTTTGCTTTAGGAAATGAAGCCATGAATGTTCTTTAAAAATGTATGTTATTCTCTAAGTTCAAGCAGCTACCAGTCAAGATGGGTAACAGGAAGAAGCAATGCTAGGAATAATGCAGTGTACTTTCCTTCAAGTGATCAGAGATTTTTAAACTAGAAATGATCAGATGTAATTGTTAAGCATTACACTTCTGAATTGTATCCTCTTATCTTCTTGGCCTAAAAGATATGTAATGGTAGATGACTCCTGAATATTTTCTTTAAGTGTCCGACTCTAGCTGCTTAGGCTGATTGTATTTGTGTTTGGGCTCTTAGAATTTACATTCTGTGCTAGTATTTACCATATAGGCAAGAGAGAAGTAATCCTATCACTGTCTCAAAGAACAATTTATAGAACAGTGCATCTAAAACCCAAATATAGTTTTACTATGTGCGTATGTAGTTTCTTATTTTGTTTGCTTTCTATTGGTATTGTACTTGGGCTAAACCCGTTTTCCAGTTTGTTTATCTCTCTTTTTTTTTCTTCTTCTTCTTCTTAAACGGGAGGGCATTCTCATGCTATTAGTTTTCCATCTTGACTAAATAGTTGTGAAATGTTAGAAAACCAAAATACTAAGTCGCATTTAGGGGATTAGAATTCTAAAGATAACTAACTTGATCAGTACAATAAAATCGTATTTAGGGAAGATTTCTTGTTCTTTTAGCCAAGTTCATCATTGTTTGCTGAACTTTGGTTAATGTTCTCAGAAGAAATAATCATAGTTTTGATATAGTCTGTGAGGGAGATTCACTGAATTTGTTTAAAAGATAGACCGTCTATCTATCACCTTACCAGAAGAGCATGAGACTTATCTGTTCACCCAAAATTAAGGCAAATCGGTGGGTTCAGTATAGTGGTTCAGTAAAGTTCCTATTTGTGTTCAAAACTCAGTATTCATGAGGGATTTCTGCACCAAAATAGTATTTTCTGTGCACAATATTTTAAAATTCTGCAAGTTTTATTCGTCAATAAATAAATGTGGAGCGTCCACCATGGTGTTGGGAAGTGCAGGCCACTGGCTGCATGAAGATGAGAGATCACCTTGTGGCACCCACACCCAGGACATGAACTCGATGGTGAGACTTCACCCAACCCTGACAGCACAGAGGCCAGGCCTGCCCTTGAGGTCAATGTCTCAAGTGGGGAACGGGTTGCAAGGTGATCTGCCACCTCTGTGCAGCCAATGGCCTGTGCTCCCCACTGTTATGCCTCCACATTTTATTTATTGACAAAAAATGTGCAGAACTTTAAAATATTCTCAATTTGTGTGTGCGCGCACATGCAGCATTCTATCAGGAATAGCAAGCAGCTCACCAGGGCTAGCAGTCCTGCACTAGGCATACCAGCTGTGGGCAGGCAAACTCAGCCTGGTAGGATCCAAGTGTCGAGCAGCTTAGTGTGGGAGGATCCAGATATGGGTGAGAAGGTTCTACATGGAGTATTCTGGGTGCAGATGCCTCATTGTGTATTTGTGCTGTAGGGGTTGGGGTGCACAAGGATTCATTAAGGAGATGCTTAGTGCAGGGCAATGAGACTTTTCAGAGGAGTCCAGGTGATGGTGGTGGAGGCTCAGTGGGAGAGGAGGGAGGTCTGAGTGTGGTAGAATGGGGTTCTGTGTGGGGTCTGCAGGAGTGGGAGCTGGCATTGGGGCCTAGGTGCAGTTGATTAGGGCTCAGTGAGTTGGAGGTTCAGATGCAGGAGGTTCAAGAGGTGGGCTAGGTGCATAAGCAATGGTGCTTATCAGGGTGAGGTTTCAAGTATAGGGTGCTCGGTGGGGGGGTCTGGGTAAGGGGTAGGGCTGCTTGGTGGTGGGGGGGTGTCTGGATATGGAAGAGTTCAGATGCCCAGGGTGGGATGGATGGGGAAGCGGTTCTATGCACAATGGCGCCTCCCCCATGCTGAGAGTGATGGGGACAAGTAGGGGGTGGGGTTGCAGAGCTGGGGAAGGTTTCTGGGGGTGGGTCTGACCCATCCCAGCCCACTTTGCAGAAGTGTACTCCTCCCCAGTCTGGTGCAGAGTTGAAGGGTCTCACCTACCCTAATTTTTGCAGTCTGCTCTGAGTTGACATTTTCAGCGTGGCCCATCCAGGCCCATGATGTCACATACTGTATAGAGAGTTTGGGTAAAGAGATAGGTTTTGACTAGCAGTATGGGATAACAATTGTTTGTCAGGTGTCCAGTTTTCAGTTGGAATGACCCTAAAAAGGTTCCTCGTGGCTCTGTTCACTACAGCTGATCAGGCCACGGTAAGTCTGGTTGTCCACAACATCTGGCCCCCGGAAGCAGCCAGATTGCCCATCCAGCTCCAAGGCACAGGTGTTGCCTCCAGCTGCTCTGCAGCTCCCATTAGCCAGGAACCATACTAGGGGGGCCATGAGGAAACTCCACTTTTGGAAGATGCTTGAAGTAAGTGCTACCCAGAGCTCCCAGCTCAACCCTCCTCCTGTCCCCTATCTCCCTGCCCTATATTGGAATTCCTTCCCAGAGCCTGCACCCTCTCCCGCATCCCATCCCTCTAAGCTCCCATCCTTATTCCAAATCTCTTGGCTCCAGCCCAGAGCTCTGGGCTTCACCCCAAATCTCCCATTTCCAGCCCCCACCAAAATTCCTCATTTCCAGCCCCCACCCAAGAGCCTGCACCCCCAACCCGGAGCCCCCTCCCACATTCTGAGCCCCCTATTCCTGACCCCAGCCCAGAGTCCATACCCTCTCCAATACTCCACTTCCCCAGCCTGGAGCCCCTCCCACACCCAAACTTCCTCCTGGAGCCCACACCTCACACCCCTGCCCCAACCTAGAGTCCCATCCTTAACCTCCAGCCCCTCATTACTGGCCTCACCCCAGAGCTTCTACCACAAGTTGGAGCCGTCAAGCCCCCCACCCCAACCCTCTGCTCTAGCCTGGTGCCCAATCTAATTCTCCTTCTCTCTTACCTGGGTTGCTACATCCAGGGGTGTGAACACCTTAATGATTGCTACACTGCAGTTTTTGGTATGGAAGTGAACCCTTCTGTATCCAAAACTACTTTTCATTGATTCTCAACAAGACCGCGGGGCACACACATGCTTACTCACTTTCGCAATTCTCCACCAAAAAATTTTGTGCTTATAAAAAGCACATGGGATCTTTTTGGGAGGGAAAGGCAGTACACCGCATTTATTGAGAATACAATGGCGAAGCAGTTAATATATGCAGACAGACAGACAGACAGACAGACAGACATGCACACGCGCGTGCGCACACACACACACACACTTG
The DNA here is from genome assembly GCA_030068395.1 of Apalone spinifera. Classification (NCBI taxonomy): domain Eukaryota; kingdom Metazoa; phylum Chordata; order Testudines; family Trionychidae; genus Apalone; species Apalone spinifera. The sequence continues at coordinate 68,257,594 of CM057847.1, read as the reverse complement.
TCCCACCTTTCAATGTTATATTTACCAATCCATGGTCCATGGACTGATCATGTGCAGAGGAGCAAGGGTCTATCGGTCTAGACCAATGCTCCAGTCATGGCAGGACGTCCCTGCTCTTAAGGCAAAATGGTTCTCCTTTTATAATAGAACTTTCCCATCAGTATCAGTGGGATTTGCATCATCACGCTATTTTTCTGACTGATATTTATTATCTCCAGTTGTCTCTCTTGTTCCTTATCTTTTTTTGTTCTGCCATGCTAAACTGGTTTTGACCACAAATATTTTGTCCCAATTGATAAATGCTTGCCTTGTTTCAGAGCTGTCGATTTGCCCACTGCTTAAATCTCGATGGGGATATAGAGCAATCTTTGGCATCTTTATGTCTGTTCTCAGTTTCTTCCTAGAACATTTGGTCCAGTGGCCTTCACACTTATCTCTCATACATTCCTCACTCACACATAACAAGGTTGGTTTCTTTGTTACAAAGAAACAATATGTACATTTGGATAAGGACATCAAATTACAATTTAAAAAACCCTAATCGTTGTACCCTTTTACTTATTTCACAATACTAATTTTAAAACTTTGCGTAAAGCTACATTTTAACTACATGGCTACACCTTCAATCCTTCATTTTTGGCTCCAATCCAGTGTGTGCATCTACTGTCCAGAGTCCTTACCACCCCAATCCACACCTACAGCAGGAGGCCTCACCATTTCCTGCACATCTGGCCTAGCCCAGAGTCCCCTCCTGCATCTCAAATACCTCATCCCCAGATCCACCCCAAGCCCTCACTCCCTCCTGCACTCCAACCCCTTGCTCCAGCTTGGTGAAAATGAGTGAAGGTGTGGGAGAGTGATGGAAGGGGACAGGGAGATGGAGGCCTCAGAGAAGGGGTGGATTAGAGTGTTCTTATTACAGAAAACTGAAAATAGACAACCCTGTGTTCACCAACCTGAAGTTGAGTTTTTGAGCAGCATGCTGCCAAATATTATTCCTTCATCCCAATTCCATATTGTACATAGTTGGAATAATGAGCTGGGTTTTGACTGGCTATATGTGGCAAAATACATATTGCGTCACCAAGTGACATGTCTCTGCAGCAATTATTTTGTTATGAAGTGATGAGGAAATGCCACTCACAGAAGTGAGCCTTTATTTCTTGTCTGATAAATATTACTACAATTTTCATTTTGTGTTTTCTCTCTTAGTAAACACATGCAATATGCATGTAAAAATAAAAACAATATGCATCCTGTTTATTGCAAATCTAAGTAAAATTGTAAATCATAGTTACAAATGAAGTCTACGGGAATTTTGGTTTGTTTTTAAATGAATTATGAACAGGAAAATGTCTTCATTTATCAAAAATTATGTTGGCTAGAGAAAATGATAATTGTGGTTAGTCTTGCACATTAGACAAAAAAGACAATATCAGGGCACAACTCACTGCCACAATCGTGTTTATTACTATAGGCCACATTTAAGATCTTACTTTAATGAATAATACAGTTCTAAGTGCATTCTAAAACAGAAAACATTGAGCACCTTTACAGTGCTCACAAAATCTTTAAATTATTGCTCTCCTGTTTCTGTATATTACAAGTAGAGAATTTATCTGGCATGGCTTGGGTCCTTAATTCAATTTCTTGTTTTTGTTTATTTACGTCATTGCACTGGCACTGGCATGGGCATGGAGATCAAAGGTTTAGTAAGAGGCTGCACCAGGAAGAGAGGACACCTTAGCCCTCTCTCACCACAGCAGCTTGGACTAAGGATGTAAGCGACTATTTGACTATCCGGTAAGCATAAGCTTGTTGGATAGTTGACTAGTCACTCTCCCCCCTCCCCCTTTTGCTGCCTCTTTGATATCAAAGAGGCTGTAAGGTGGGGAGCAGGAGCCGGTGCTGGGGAAGAGCTGGCTTAAAAGCCGGTCTCCCCCCAACACCCTCTCCACAGCGGGCAGGGGAGGTAGAGGCACAGTGGGCAACAGCATGAGCAGGGACTGAAGCAGGGCTCTTGTACATTCCAAAGGCTGTACAAGAATGTACACGGGGAACACAGGCCAGTCCCCCACTGGTCCCGCACTCCCTGCAGGGCTTCCTTTTGAAATGTACAAGAACCCCACTGGGGCTCCTGTTCAAAGGCAGAGGCGCCCTTATAGGCTAATCAAATAGTCAATGGAAAACCCATTGACTATTCGATTAATTAAACATTCCTAACTTGGGCTAGGTGAGAAGTGGCTCTCCATGCCATCTTCAGCGGGCACAGCCAGGGGAGGGGTGCATGTCCTCTGGCTGGGGAAGGTTCATCTCCCCAGCCAGATTGAGGAAAGGAGCAAACTGTTCCCCTCACTCCTTGAGAAAGGGGAAGGGCAAACAGCCAGCAGTGTTCCTGTACTAAGAAGAGAGGAGCTGCAGCCCTCTTACCCTCCATAAAGGGCTTCTGGGGGATGGGAGACTCAGGGGTGGGGCAGTCCCATGCCATGGGGGAGGAGGAGTGCCCCCAGCCAGCCCCTTTTCACCTGTCTGGTGATTCTCTTTTCTGTATGGGTTTATGCGTCCCTGTACACGTTGAGGTGGGGAGAAGCTTCAGCCTCCTCCTCCCCTAGCCCCCGCACCACCAAATACTGACCTTTCTTTAAGTTATGCTAAGAGGAAGCTGCATACCGGATTTGGTGGTCCTGACTCTTACTGTTTAGGAGGTGTTCTTGAACAGACAGGCAGACAAACTCTCTAAAATATATAGTAGATTAGTTGAACCAGCTAGCTCAGTGGGAGGGGAAATATGGCCTGTGGGCCGATCTAGCCTGCTGAACCTTTGGATTCGCAGCCCAGCGGAGCCCTCAAATCGGCTCCCTGTCTGCCACGCCCGCACACACCACTTAGAGTGGCCGGCTTCTGGGTCTGCATGTTGCTCTGCACAGTGCCATGCCCCCTGAGGGAGGGAGCTGTCCATGTGCTGCCCCTAGCACAATCTTCATGCAATGCACATAAGGCCCCAGCAGCCAGCCGCTTTGAGCAGTGTGTGGCAGTGGAGTGCAGCAGGCAGGGAGCCTGCCCAAGAGTACGCTGGGCTGCTGGCCAGGAGTTGCCCAAAGTAGACTCCAGCTGGGAGATGCTTATGTAACGTTGACAGGCAGAACCAAACCTGGGACCTCTGGAGCTTAGTGTATGAACCTCTCCTGCTTGAGCTATATAGTCAGCTAAGGCTACAGAGCAGAGTCAGTCAAAATTTATTGCCCACCCCTGAGCTAGTGTCTTTCCTGCTGCATGAATCTCACAGCAGCAATAATGTGTCTTGCTATATTGCAGTGGAATTTGGAGAACTCTGTGGCTGGAATATCTCCATCTCCTTTCCTTTTTAATTCTAATTATAAAAATGCCAGTCATCAATTTGTCAAAGTTTGTGGAAACAAGCAAAATGGCATCTACTGTTTATATATAATCTCAAAATGGTTCTTGGCATTGTATGTTATCTCATCAATGACAACACATTTGCTGTAATAATCTATTTATGTGAATACTGTGGATGACTTCTGTTGAACTAAGCAATATTTGAAACTTTATTTAAAATAATTAATGTTCTATTCCAGTTACATAGAAGAGAAACCACAGAGAAGGTGACTGAAGGATTTTTCTAGGATAGGGACATATCATTTTTGTCTGAGTAGTCAGCGAACGGTATTTAAAAGAGCAAGTCACCACTTCTGGATGCATCCACCAAAATGCATTTTGGTTTCTTTCAACTTATTTGCTATCAAGTATAGACATTTCTGGAAATAGACAAGGATCTCCCTTTTTAATCCTTTTATGATCAGACTTAAATGTGTAGTGAGTAAGATGCATGGTTCATTATTAAAGAAATGATGTATACTTGATTGATTACTTTGTTTGCTTTGGCTTTGAAACGGTAAGTAAAGTAAATAAGTCGCTATTTATAAAAATAAAAAAAATTGAGCAATTGTTGCTGTTAGTGCCGATCACTGATGACAATCTTTATTTCAGCAATTCTGTGGATTTGTATAAGACTTTGTTTTGCACAGAAGGGAACTTTCAACCTGAATTTCTTGATAGAATTGCTGCATAATTTGGTGCTGTCTGTTTCTGCAGAAAGAGCTTTTATAAATCTGTAATCCTGACAAACCCAACTACTGCACCAAACCTCCACATTGGGGGGAGGAGAGGAGTTTTGATGCAGGCATGTGTAGAACAGGGTTACATAGATTCAAAGAACTGCAGGCCAAAGAGGACCATTAGATCACTTAGTCTGACTTACTGTATCTCAGCACAGAATGTCATTAAGGGTACGTCTGCACTACGGCGATATTTTGGGATACTTCCTGTATCCCAAAATAGCTATTCCGCATCTTTGAAACAAGCCTATTTCAAAATATAACGGGCTCATTGTACTGACATCTCTGTAAACCTCGTTCCACAAGGATTAAGGGATGTTACAGAATAGTGGTTTATTTTGAAATTTGGCGGTGTGGACAGTGTCAAATTACGAAATAATCTATTTTGAAATTAACTTAAAATAAGATATGCAATTTGCGTAGCTCAAATTGCATAGTTTATTTCGAGCTAAGGGTGCAGTGTAGATGCACCCTCAGTGACGTCTGTATTGAGCTCAGTATTCACTTCTGTTTGCTAAAATATATGTTCTAGTATAGCATCCACTCTTGATTTCAAGACATCAAGATATGATGAATCCATTACTTCATCTGGTAGTTTGATCTGGTAGTTAACTGTCTCTCTCACAGTAAAAAATAAAAGCAGTTTCTAACTTGATTTTGTTTGGCTTCAGCTTCTAGCCTTTTGTTCTTGTTCTTTCCCCACTAAATTAATAATCCCTTGGGATGTTAGATATACTGTAATTGAATAGTCATGTAACTACACAAAATATTATCAGTTACACAACTATTTGATAGTCTCCAGGGGCAGTGCTGGCAGCCAGTGCACTGCCGGCCTCATTCCCAGGAAATTCCCTGCCACCTCATGCTGCTGTCTGTGCATCAGAGGCAGCAGCTCGGGGTGGTAGGTGAAGCCAGTCCATGAGGGGAGCCGGTTAAAAAAACAGCTCCCCTTGAGGACCAGCTGCCTGCCGCCCTGTGCTGCTGCCTCTGATACAGAAGCAGCAGCACAGTGTGGCAACAGTCCCTCTGAGTGGGGCACCCGAGCTTCCCATGGAGAGAGGCCACTCCGTGGGATGCAGAGCAGCCTCTGTCTATGGGGAGATTGCATCCGCTACGGGCAGATGCTGCTGCCACAAAGCTTTTAAGCTATCTCCCCCTAGCACTGTCTCCTGCCTTGGCCCCCCACCTCTGTAGGAGGCAGCAATTGTGGGGGAAGGGGAAAGGGGCGGGTCTGTAGAACCGATAGGTATGGGAAGCTGTCTCAAAAGCCGACTACCCGTGCCTGTTGGCTCCAGCCTACTCCCTCACCCTGCACACTGCTGCCTCTCTATCAGAGGCAGCACCATGGTGGTAGGAGGGCAGGTAGTTCTGGTGGGGAGCCGTATTTTAAGCTACCTCCTCATGGGCACCAGCTCCCGCTCTTTTCCT
>CM057847.1:68239110-68251936 GCA_030068395.1 Apalone spinifera | reverse complement strand
TTTGTCCAATTGAAATATTCATAAATCATAATCAAGGTATGTCTGTATTTTTGAGAAATTAATAGTGACCTCTTTACTTCTCATCGTAGAGCATTTCTCCCTGCCTTTCAACCATTTTTGTGGCTCTTCTAGGACTGCTTCCAATTTTTCAACTTCCTTTTTAAAATATGGACACCAGAACTGAAATGCAGAATACTAGAATACTAGAAATGCAGTATTCTAGTATTGGTCTCACCAGCTCCATAAGGGGAGGTAAAATCACTTCCCTATAACCTACTGATAACTCACATTTATACATCCAAGGATCACAATAGCCATTTTTGCCATAGCATCACAATGGGAACTCAAGTTCAGTTTTTTGTTACTTTTATTAATTACTTGGATAATGGGGTAGAAAGCATGCTTATAAAATGTACAGAATGGCACCAAGCTGAGAGGGGTTGCAGGCAGTTCAAAGGACAAGATGAGAATTCAAAATGACCTTGACAAGATGGAGAATAGGTGTGAAATCAAGATGAAATTTGATAGTCCAAATTGTAGGTTGGACTTCCCTGGTCCGGCACCCTTGGGACCTGACTAGTCCCAAATGAGAGAGTTTGCTGGACCGTGGTAGGTCAATTCTAGCCCCATTGTTGCCAGCCTGGGAGGCTGCTAGCCTTCAAGTCATCCTGGCCACTGGCCCCGGCTCCCAGGCTTCCCTCTATTCCTGACCTGGGTTGGGTTCCCCACTGCTAGCCCTTCTGCTGACAGGCTCCCACATGGTGAGGTGCTCCGATCCAGCAACATGCCAGACCAGAGCGTCCTGGACCAGAGAGGTTCAACTTACATTTTGGAAGGAATAATCAAATGCACAAATAGAAAATGGGGAATAACTGGCATGGTATCTCAGGAAAAGATCTCAGGTTTATTTTCAATCACAGATAGAATATATTCCAAAAAAACCTAACAGTTCTTGGGGTGCATTACCAGGAGTATATAAGATACTGGAGGTTAGGTAACAGTCCTATTCTGCTCAGCGCTGGTACACCAGTTGGAATAATTTGTGCACCACACAGTGAAAAAGATGTTGACAAATTAGAGAAAGTCCAAAAGAAAGAACAAAATGATAAAAGATTTAGAAAAACCTGACCTATGAAGAAAGTTTAAAACAAACAAACAAACAAAAAAACCCTGGCATGTTTAGTTTTGGAAAAGAGAACTGAGAAGGGACCTGAAAAGTCTTCAAATCTGTGTGAAGGGCAGTTATAAAGAGGACTGTGATTAATTGTGCTCCCATTCCACTAAAGGTAGACAAAGCAGTAATGGACTTAATCTGCAGCAAGGGAGACTTCAATTAGATATTAGAAAGTTTTCATTAACTATATAGGTAGTTAAATTCCAAGGGAGGCTGTGAAATCTGAACTGTTTGAGGTTTTTAAAAACACTTGTGAAGGATAGTCAAATAGTATACTTGGTTCTGCCTCAGCGTCGGGGGATGGTCTGGATAAGATCTTGAAGTTTTGTTCAGCCCTATATTTCTCTGACCCTAAATCCTTTTCAGAGTCCCCGCTTTTCAGGATGCAGCTCTCTATTTGGTAGATATCACTAGAGCCCTGCATAGATACAGATTTCTATCCATAGAGGCAAATATCCACAGATTTTAATCGGTATCTGCTGAACTGCAAGGCTCCCCTGGGAACCACAGCAGCAAAAGGAGCAGAACGTGGAGCCGCTGTACCTCATTTTGGCAGCTCGTCCTACATAGGTGTGCACCCCTATCCCCACCCTCTGAGGCAGACAGGAGATGCATATAGCTGTATGGAAGGGACGGAGGCTGGGTTGGGGGTGGTACAGTTGTGCTGGAGGAGCTGTGGCCTGCATGGAGCACTGGCTCCTAGGAGTGGTGGCTCCATGTTCTACTCCTTTTGTTGCTGTGGTTCCTGGGAGATCTCTGTAGTTTCACAGATACCAATTTATATTTATGGATATACAGTTGTATATGCTCAGGGCTCTAAGTATTGCCTCCATTTGTTGTTCCTAAAGGTATTAAAACATATTTTGTTTTGAATCCAAATCTCTCTACAGGGCCGCTCTGTCCTCATAATTATTTGCCACTCCTCCAATCTTTTGTCATTGACAGATTTTATCAGTAACGATTTTATATTTACTTCCCAGTCGTTGGTGAAAATACTCAATAGTGTTGGGCTTTAGTTGCTCACTGCAGAAGCTCACTAGAAACACTCAGGTTTAGTGATGACTCCCCATCAACAGCTTCTGGTTGAGACTTCTCTATTAGCCATTTCTTAATTCATATTACGTGCTTTATTGTTTTTTTTTTTTGTTGTTTTTTTTTAAACAAACTCCTTAGCACTATATATGGATGTAAAATCCCAGTTAATGAGTTAACTGGTTAAACATTAGCTTAATGTTTAATTAACTAGGTGGGATCTTGCAGCTTCATCCCCCTAGTCCATGGGGCTCCCACTCCCAGACCCCATGCTCGGGCTGGCTGTGTTGCAGCCAGCCTGGAGCAGCCTCCAGTGCAGGGCTGCCATGGACAGGCGCTGCTGCCGGCAATGCGCTAGCCCTCCTCCCCCATAAACAAGAGCTGCTCCAGACGCCCTAAGCAGCCCCTGTCTGTGACAGGCCTTGTGGGGCTGGAGAAAGCCACAGCGGGCAAGAAGCTGCTCCAGACCCCACTGGTTAACGGAAACTGGTAAGTATCACCTGTTAAGGGGGATGCTTACTGATTAACCTTTCAGATTCCTAGCACTATATAATATCACTCCGTCATGCAGTACTAAGTCTAAGCTTATGTACTCTACATATGTTCTTAAACCAGATTCATTGTCCGGTATCTGAGCACCTTCGTGTAGACCCTCAAGCAGTGTGACTGCATGTCTTTCAGATGGTGTTCGTGCGGCGGCGCTCCCAGGAATAGAAGCATATGCAATTAAAATGTCTTTTTGCAAGGATTTAGGTTTGGTTTTTTATTATTTGACTCTACAAGTTGCTATGTAACTTGCTATTTAACTATACAAGTTAGAGAAGGCAAGGTCAAAGAAATTAGTCTTGCACTTGGAGCAGAAGGTGGCAAGGTTTATGATGCATTTTAGTTCCTGAGAGAGTTCATTCCACAGACCTGGGGTGGTGTTGAAGAAAGTTCCTTCTACTGCACAAACAAATTTGACCCTTACTGTAAAGAGCTTGACTGTTCCTGAGCAGCGGAACTGTTGACTTTGATATCTGTTCCAGAGCATAGGAAATCTTTTAGGTATCTTGAGACCAGTTCATTGAGTACCTTGAAGATAAGGACTAAGACTTGAACTTGATTCTGAATTCATTGGGAAACCAGTGTAGAGTGTGGAGGACAGATGTGAATGTGTTGCTGGGGAGATGATGTGCTGTGTTCTGTACTAATGGGAGTTGCCTACATGTGGAAGGCTTTGTGCTCAGGAAACAGCACTGTGGTAGACAGCCTGAGAGGTGTGCCCATATAAATAGGTGCCTCTATGAATCCACGGTAGGTCCTCATCTTGAATACTGCATGCAGAAGTGATCATCCTTCTCAAAGAAGATATATTGGAATTGGGAAAGGTGCAGAAAAAGGCAATAGAAATGATTAGGTGTATGAGACAGTTTCCGTATGCATAGAGAGTAATAAAGCAGCAACTTTTCAGCTTGGAAAAGAGTTAAGGGTTACAGCGCCAAACTGAGATACAGAGACCTGTCTCACCTGGCCAAATTGGAGTTCGCAGCCCAGCCACCCAGCACTCAGAAAATAAACAAATCCATAGTGTCACCCTCTGAAACTCCCATTAGTTGTTGTGGCTGCCTGCTAACAGATATGTGTATGTTGGAGGAGGAATGGGCCACAATGTTTCATAAAGAAACAGTCTCTGTTCAAGCATTTCCATGCTTCTGCTACATCAGAACAGTTGATCAGTGGAGGGAAAACATTACTGGAGGTGAGAGAGTGTTGTTGTAGCCATGGTGATGCCAAGAGTATTAGAGCGGCAAGGTGGGTGAGGTAATGTCCTTTAGTAGACTAGCTTCTGTTGGCAAGAAAGAGCTTACAAACTTTCGGGCTTACACAGAACTCTTCTAGACTGGAGGAAGAGCTCCGTGTAGCTCAAAAATTTCTTGCCAACCAAAATTGGTCCAATATAAGATATTGCCTCACTTAGCTTAGTGAGGCTTTTTATCATATTGCCAGTCAAACCCATATAAATTCCATATTCAAAATGGAAGAGTGTGAGTGAGGGAGCATGTAACATGATCGTACATTGCTCAGGAATGAATCTTTGGGTTGGAGATGAGCGTAGCCAAGGTCTTTTCAGAACAGTCTGACAGTTGTCAAGTTGTATCTCTTAAAGTGACTGAAAACTTGTTTTGTCACACACAGCTAGTCCAAACTCAGTACTTAGAATCATAGTCTTTATTCAGAGTCCATATATAATATGGAAAAGGGGTGTAGGTCTGGAACATCAGCATATTGTATAGGAACAAAGATTTGGATTGGTAAGTGTCATGTCTCAGCTCCTTCAGAGCAGTCTGAGATATGTGGGCACTTGTCTCTTGGCGGGGGTGGGGGGGGGTCTGAGACATTTCTCATAGAGCCAGACAGATCCCCACTCCTTATTCAAGGGCCATTAGGGGAAAAATAAAAGGTGTGCGATATGTTTCACAGGAGTGATGCTTCAGGTCAGGGTAGCATGCCCCAGCTACTTCAGAACAGTTTGACAGTCACAGGGACATGTCACTTGGGGGGTGACTTAACACTTACTGTAATGTACCACCTTGTTCAAATCAACTCCTTTGTTTGTTGAATTAAAAATTAACTGGTAACTTAAAACTTTTATCTCATTCAGTCACATGAATTTGATGAAATTTCTAAAAATTTAATCCTATATTGATATATTTAACTACTTTTGGCCTTTGAACTGGGAGCTGCAAATAAAGAACAACTTGAGCTTTTTTGCCTTGTCCTCTCTGAAGTAAAGCCACCTCTAGAAAAGTTGTCGAACAAACATGACATTTGCATTCATCACATTGTTCGTGTTGCTTGTGTGTTATACTCTTTCCCATCTTGTGTCTCTCTTGTTTACTTAAATTCTAAGCTCTAAAGGGCATAAACTGTATACTTCTCTGTATAGTACTAATGCAAGGGGACGCTACTCAGGTAATGCCTGGGAGTCAGCTAGTATTAAATATGCTTAATGCAAGAAAGGTTACTAGAGTTCTGAGAAGTAAAAAGAGTGAAATAATTTTAATTTTAGGATGGAATTTTTCTGAATTTCTTTTGGCTAGTCTAATTCGCAGTGACAGGTGTATTGATACCTGACACACAGTCAGAGATAAATCTGTTCCTTAAAATTTAGGAGTTCTTTCTTCCCTTTGACTGTAGCAATATTTTCTCTTATCCAGCCCAGCAAAAATGAATATATTATCATGTCTTACTCCTGCTATACCTTTTTATCAAAGGGGAAAAAGTTAGGGGCTCATTCTGCAGTATGTTGTAGGGATACAGACATTTCAGTTCTCAAATGAAGCTGCTTTTAATCTTTCAATAAAGTGTATACATTGACATAAATTGTCCTTGGGTAAGTTTTCTACTTCATTGTTTTGAGGTAGAACGTTTTAGTTCTTATCTGTTCTTTGTTCTTAACCTCTTCCTTTCCTATCAAGGTTTACATGATGGAGGCATCCAAGTTTAAAAAAAAAAAGTCTACAACTGAAGTCATTTTAAATAGTTTTGTGTTGCTGGTTTTGAGGGCAGGAAAGTGACAGTGATTAGGTAGGGTATGGTTTCAATAGCCCATTTATTTGCCCAGCATATCCAGTTTTATTTATTGCTATAGGAGAAAAAAATCGCAGGTGAAGGTGTCCCCTGAAGATTGTGACAAAGAGCGGAGAGAGACTGTCCTCTCTCTCTGGAACTATATAGTGCACAGAGTACTGACTTGTTTGTCCCTGAGTAAACTGTGTGTCAATATTCAGAAGATAAACTTAACTGTATAAAAATTTGGTTTTTTTTAGTTACGGAGTGTTGCTGTGGGAACTGCTTACAGGAGAAGTTCCTTACCGTGGCATTGATGGTCTTGCTGTGGCTTATGGAGTAGCTGTCAATAAGCTTACTTTGCCCATTCCATCCACCTGTCCTGAACCATTTGCTAAACTAATGAAAGGTACCTATGCTGCTTCTCTCTACTTATTAAACCATATTTCCTTCTAGGATATCTATGCTTTTCTTATGATGTATAATAATTACACAACGCAAACACTTCATTTGTTACTGTGCTATCTCTGTATACAGTCGTGATTTTTCCCTTTCTAGGTAATCCAGCACTAAGACATTTTTAACACATTTCAGAGTAAGCCATGCAATACTACAGTATACCATATCATTTCAAAAGATACAGCACCTTAATCAGTGGTTGAATTATCTTCTGTGTTCTTCTTTGTATTCTTGTGGTTTATTGTCTTTTATACTTCAGTAGCTATAATGTCCACCCAAATGTAGACTGTACAAGTTGTAAAATACAAAACCAAAATGACTGAAATTGTGGTGGTGTGGGGAGGGGAGAGGGAAATTGCTAGCTGTTACTTCATAAGTGTTTTTGACTGCCAAAGGTTCTGTTGGCTTCTCCCTCCTTCTCCACAGAGATCAGGGACTCTGACAACTGTGCCTTAATGCTGGAGTGTCCTAATGGATTTTCAGGGGGGTATTAGCTCAATAATCTTAATTACTTGGTGCTGGCAGTTCTGCTATGTAGCATCTGGAAAATAGGTTATCTTGGAAAAATCTGACTTCGCGTAACATTTTGATGTGTTCTGTAGGGCAAGCATGTCCTATACCAGCAAAGATAAAACTAGGCAATTCTCAGGGAAGGGAGTAAGCATTAGAACTTGGAAGAATAAATAACAAGTATTTTGAAATGTATACATTGTGTAAGTAATTCCCATAAGGTTCTGTGAATAGCGGAACTGATGGAATTTTGATGAATTTTAGAATGCTGGGAGCAGGATCCTCACATTCGACCATCGTTTGCCTTAATTCTTGAACAGCTTACTGCCATTGAGGGGGCAGTTATGACTGAGATGCCTCAAGAATCCTTCCACTCCATGCAAGATGACTGGAAATTGGAAATTCATCAGATATTCAATGAACTAAGAACCAAGGAAAAAGTGAGTGACATTTTTTTCCTATCTGCAGATGCAGTAATTTCAGCAAGAGAATAGGGCAGTTGGAGAGCTGCTGTATATTTCAAGCAGTAGGTGTGTTTGGAATTCCTGGTAGTATTCCAAAAATTAAAAGTATGAGGGTATTGTAAAGACAGACTTAGGTATTCTTCATTAGTAAACTCCAAATTAATTTCGAATTTTTTTTGCTCTTGATGGAAAGTGGGTCCCCATAATTTTTTTTTAAATCTCTTATAAATGTTCTAAATTATATTTAGAGAAATATGTTGATCTTCTGGAAGAAAGTTTGAAGACCTGGTAACTGCTATTACCCAGTTCATCTCAAGTTGTGAATATGCCTACTTTCCCCCACTAGCATCATTATGAATTGATGAATGTTCCTTTTCTTTTGAGGTCTGCCTATAGCAGGGTCAAAGAGTCTGGGTCTGAAAATTTAAGCATAACATGAAATTTAACTTCTTGGTGTTGGTCATAGTGATTTTATCCCAAACAATAGGACTATGGTGGGCCTTTAGAAAGGTATAAGCTCTCCCCCCATCAAAATTAAATCAAACAAATATTCTCCAGTTTATATGCAGTTATTTTCTGTGCTTTTGAACCAGATGTGTGAAAATGATCATGATTATACTTTCATTGATATGAAAAAGTGGAGCAGTTTCTGAAACACATAGGTGTTGAGGGAGTAAGGATTTTTTTTTAAGAATACATTTAAATAAAATATATTTACATGTTAAATTAAAAACAAAATCAAATGTTCAAACACAATTGTGGTCTGGAAAGGAAAAATATTGACCATTACGCTGAGTGAGACTGTTAGAAGTGCCTCAATTGGATTATAAATCCACATTTTAAAAGTAATTTTTGTGATCCAGTTTTTAAACCCATTTAATTTGTGCTTTGTAGACTTTGCATAGTGTTAATAGACAAAAGGGACAAAAATGAGGAATGAAGAGTATGTGGTGATACGTTGACATAAAGTATCCATAGATAGTGTAGCAAGAAACTCATAAAGGATATGCAATTCAGTGCTATATTTTAAATAGATGAATAACAAGAAGAATCGCATTGTGATTTACCTACATCTCTGTAAATCTCATTTTCAGGAGCTGTGTTCACGAGAAGAAGAGCTGACAAGAGCTGCTCTTCAGCAGAAATCTCAGGAAGAATTACTAAAGCGGCGTGAGCAGCAGTTAGCAGAACGTGAGATTGATGTACTGGAGCGTGAGCTGAATATTTTGATATTCCAGTTAAATCAAGAGAAGCCCAATGTGAAGAAGAGGAAGGGAAAGTTTAAAAAGAGCCGGTTAAAACTTAAAGATGGACATAGAATTAGTTTGCCTTCAGGTTTGAAAATTTTATTTTCTGCTATACAAAATCTTCCTTTTACAGCTAAATATTCAGAGTTAAGACCCCTGTCTGAAACATGTAGACATTGTATGTTACCTGAAGATGCCTAATCCAGCAGCATGGTCTCTGAACTTCTAGGCTAAAAGTACATATGCTGGCTATTAAAATAGATTTTTTTTTTCTTTTAAACATCCTTTACAGGATAAAATCAGAACTCTCAAATATATCAGAGTTTGCAATATGTTCCTCATTTTTAATGAAGACAAGGGAGAGACTCTCTCCCTCCAGCTTGGAAGGTGAGGTGGGTAGGCAGGAGCCGGTACATGCGTGCCTGCATGTATCCGCTCCCATGGGCTGTTTCCTTCCCCCCTCCCCCCCCCGTGCTGCTGCCTGTCTATCAGATGCACTAGTACAGGGTGCAGGGGGGCACATGCAGGCATGAACCAATACATATGGCTTTGCATGCCAGCTCTATGGAGCTACCTGTCCCACCTTTGCTGTCTCCCACAGAGGTGGTGAGGGATGGAGAGTGAGTAGGCAGGAGCTTATGCTTAGGGGGAGCCTCCCTCCCTTGTGCTGCTGTATCAGGCTCGCAGAGGACAGAAGCTGCTCTATGGGAGCCTCCCCCTTCCCTTCTCCCCTGCAGCAGCCTCTGCCCACAGGGAGCTCAGACTCCCAAGACAGGGATTGCTTCTGCCTCTGATACAGCAGGGGTGGCAGGGGTTCCCCGGGAGTGGGGCTGGATTGCACTGGCTGTTGGCCCTGCCCCCGGGGACTATTGAATAGTCGTGTAACTGACAGGAATTCTTTCAGTTACACAGCTATTCAATTACCCGATATCTAACATCCCTAATTTTTCTACCCTATTCAGTTATTTTAGTTATGTCAAAACATTGTAAATGTAGTAGTGGTAATCTTTCCCAGATTATGGGAAACAAATTTGAATCAGTCTTCCTTCCAAAAAGGTCAGTTGGCATATACTTAAAGTATTGGAACTATGCAATAGATAAACCATTTTGTAGAAGGCAAAATAAAAAGCGACCGCTAGGTTGAGGGCAGCATTGTAGATAATTGATTTTATTAACCAGCAGTCTTGTTGACCACACTTATCTTCCTTAGAGTGTTTGACTGGTAAGAACAGGGAACAGAAAAAACAACAGTGTTAGTATGGGGTATGTGTTCACATGCTGTGTGTAGTGCATAAAAATGTAGGAATAGCTAAAGAGAAGTTCACTTCAGCATGTGTTTTCAGGCTTCATAGGCATGTGAAAAAGGTGACCATCGTGGCATCTAAACCCTGAGTGGATGTATTACCTTGCTGTTTTATCAAGTTATTGTTTCTACAGGCATCAGTGACAAAATGTCTATTCATCAATGGCATTGTACTAATAATAACATTGTCACTAGATGTCACTGTAGGCTTCACAGGACTGTGGGAAGCGGTGAAAAAACAATGTTAGTGACTAGAATCATGTCATTGCATTTGCAATGTTGTGTGTGAATTAAGTATTTGTAAGCTATCACCATAGTAGGTACAGCACTAATACAGTCTCTTCCCCACAATGCCATGCCAACCTGTCTCAAATGGTACCTATAAAGATCTCTCTGAAAGCAAACAAAATAGCTGTTCAGCTTTAGCTTTTCTGAATCTGAGCACCAGCAAGGTTGCTCATTCACTTGTAAAAATTGTAAGAAATGTAAACATTTCTTAGTTCAGCTCCCATTGAACCACCAAATTAATTTCACATGCCTGCCAAAAGCCCATTGAATGGTAAGAGTGAAGCTGTAAAATTCTACCAGCATGATTCAAATTCAAACCAGTAACTACACCTGTAGTATCAGAATTTTTCTATGTTACTACAGAAGTCTTGTCTAATGAAGAGCAGTTACCCACAATGAAATTTATATTTATGCAGTACTGAAGAAATACAACAATATAGTCTTTTAAAGGGTACCTTTGTTTAGAACAGTGGAATTTACCTTGTGTTGTTTTCTTCACAACAGATTTCCAACACAAAATAACAGTGCAAGCTTCCCCTAATTTGGATAAACGAAGAAGCTTAAACAGTAACAGCTCTAGTCCACCAAATAGTCCCACAATAATTCCTCGTCTTCGAGCTATACAGCGTAAGTTTTCATTACCACTTCAGTTTATTCTTTTAACCATTCTGAACACATTCATTTTACATGGGTTCTCTGCAACAATACTCAAAGGAATAATTTGCATGTGGATATAAAGAAAATAACTATGATTGGGCTCCTATACAAGCTTAATGAATTGATTAAAAGAAAATCTTTAAGTGCCATGCATTACTTGCATGGCAGAGGTAGGGCGAAGGAAACTTCGTGCGCTCCTCCTGCCCCCAGGCCAATCAGGACTTGGGGGCAGGGGAGCGGGTGAAGTCTCCTTCCGCCCTGTCAGTAGCATGCAGCACTTCAAAATGCTACGTGCTCCTAGCAGGGTGGAGGAAACTTCGTGCGCTTCCCCTGCCCCAGGCCTTAATTGGCCTGGGGGTGAAGGAGTGTGCGAAGCCTCTTCCCGCCCTGCCAAGGGACATGGGGTGCTTAGTGGGAAGGGGGGGAGGGGCAAAGAGCCTGCCCCACCCGCAGACCAATCCTGGTCTGTGGGTGGGGAAGCCTGAAAGCATCATGGCTCCGCCCCTTCCTGTTTTAGGCCCCACCTTTCTGGTGCGGCCCGGGCCATTTTTGAAGTGGCCCCTGGCCAAAAATTATTGCCCACCCCTGGTTTAAAGTTGGGAGAGAGCCCTCAGAGAACTCTTATAAACCACCTCCCACGAGGGGAGTAGCTACACTGTAGTCTGGTTCACTCTGGCACTCTTTACAGCACTGTAACTTGCTGTGCACAGGAAAGAGGGGGGTGTTTTTTCACACCCCTGAACCAGAAGATTACAGTGCTGTAAAGTGCCAGTGTAGATTTGGCCTCAGTGTCGAGATTGCTTAAAGATAGCAGCAAGAGAACTGTGAGGTTAGTCTATTCAAAATTAATATGGTAAGTGTGGATAATGTTCCCTTTTTTTAATACAGCCTGAAGAAAAATTAACTTTTGTTAAATCTACCTTGTTAATATGTGAATTTTGAAATGTTGCCTTGTTGGTTTAGATTTAATATATTTTCAGCTTCACAACATTGTAAGCATTTCTCTAGTAAACTTAATCATGAACTTAATTTCACAGTCACAACTTGTCAAGTGATAGAAGTCCTTTATAGCTAAAATGAAACACAGCAGATTACTTGAAATGTTTTTGGGATTCAGATTCTCTGTAATTGTGGGTGGAGCCACAATTACCTGTCCTGGTTACACTTACACATACCCTCTTTCAAATATTCTGTTCAGCTTTTTAAAATTTTGATAAGGCAAAACTTATTTTTTCTAATGGTATATTTCATAAAACCAAAAATATTGAAATAAGATTTCTTTTAATTTTTGAGGTCTGTGGCACCCAGCATAGAAACAAAGTATTTTTTTCAGGTATTAGCCCAGCTCTAAAATCTTGTGGTGTGTGTGTGTGTATGTGTATATGTATATGTATATGTATATGTATATGTATATGTATATGTATATGTATATGTATAAAATAATTTTTTTTTTTAAATGGCAGAAAGTAATTTGCATTTGTAACCATTCCAACTCCGGCCCCTGTCATGCACGGAGATCCACTAGTGCAGATTCATATGCCTGTGTGGAGTTAAATATATGAGTTTAACTGAGCAAATGTTCTTTATAGAACCATAATTATTGTACTAAATGAAAAGTCTCCCACAAATCTCATACATTCTAATTTTGAGTTTGGATTCCCAAGCTTCTAACCAAAGCTCTCTAATCTTTTGAATTTATTTGATTGAAGCAACATAATTTCCACATCCTTCTGTAAATCACTCTGTGTAAAATACCTTCCTCCAGAACTGATTATCTTGATTAAACTTCAGAGCTTCCTCACTCAAAGATTTATTCAACAGTGTGCACTTTGAACAAGAATATCTAACAATTACTTATTTGATTACACATCTTTGTTCATAACTCCAAGATTTCTTAAATATTTATCGTGGATAGTTCTCTGAAAACTTCCACACAGTGTGCGGCGGCTGTCAAAAAGGCAGATAGGATGCTAGGAATTATTAAGAAAGGGATAGAAAATAAGACCCAGAATATCTTACTGCCCCTATATAAAACTATGGTACACCCACATCATGAATACTGTGTACAGATGTGGTCTCCTCACCGCAATAAAGATATTTTGGCCTTGGAAAGGGTTCAGAAAAGGGCAACTAAAATGAT
>CM057847.1:68201998-68222379 GCA_030068395.1 Apalone spinifera | reverse complement strand
CTCGGGTGTATAATACACACACACCACTCACTGCCCTGACCGTCAGCTGACACTTGGGTTTCTGTGGGGGCTCACTCTTCTGATTGTACTAGCGAAGCACTTTGCTAATAAAACAGTCGTCAACGAAATTGTGAGTCCTGAGTCTAACTTTGACACTGTGTAGGAGGAGCATAGTGCACAGTACATATGCCAGAAGAATGACCATTGACTGGATGTATAAATGCCAGGGCCTTCGCACTGTTAGTTGATGGTAAGGGGAACATTCCATTTTTTTCCTCCTCAGTCCTTACTAAGTTCCATTCCATAACCCTTTACAGTGGGGTTGAAAGTTTGTCCACACAACAGCCCTTTTTGGGAGAGGGGTTTGCCCTTCTCTGAGGTGTAGCAGGGCCAACAGCCACTGTGGGTCCCAGGGCAGGGTGTAGTCAGGGGTGGCTCTGTGCTCCCAGAAGGGATGGAGCCTTAGGTGTAAGAGGTGAGACCAAGGGCAGTCAGCACTTAGTGTTGCCCAGACGCCAGTGCCTTTCCCTGCTCCTCCCCCAAGACCTCAGAGCCATGTGAGGCAGTGCTCCAGTGGCAATTCAAAGGGGCCTGGGCTGGCCAGAAGCTCCAGGCCCCTTTGAATCTCTGGGACCCTTTGCCCCCCTTGTTGGCAGGTCTGCTGAAGTATAAGGTACTGTTTGTTCCCTGAAGGTAGGGGTCAGCACTAGATGCTTTTTGTATATGTATTGATATGGTAATTTCCATGTTTCTAAATATGTCTCGAGCTTTCAGAACACTGAAGTAAAGAGGGCTTCCTGGGAGTAAAGAGAAGTGGGTGAAAGATGCACAATATTATCATTGGTTTAGGACTACCAGGGGTCCCTGTTATGTCACCTCAATATTCGTCGTTTCGCGCCTATGTCGTCAATTCATTAAAGAAACTAAAATCATTATACGTTGCACAGATCTGCACTTACCTACTTTGTTTTTCAAGGGACCAAAAGCCAGCAACGTAGGCTGGGTGAATTTAATTAAAACAATGTGGCTTCTGCTGGTGCTGCTCATGGCTCAGCGCACGCGCCCCAGCGCCTGGAAGGAGCAGCACATGGCAGTAGCGGCGGTGGCTCCGGGACCCAGGCATTAGGTTAGAGTAGGGGGAGGGGATGTCTGGGGGGTGCCTGGCTGGAGGGGAGAGGAGGGGAGAGAAGGTGGTTGGGTTAGAGCCAGGGGCTGGGCTCTTCGCACTCTATGGATTATAGGTATACATTATATGTATATACATGTGAGTGTGAACTGTATGTGTTAGGAACGTCTCTCAAGCTAATTACATTATTCCTTACGGGTATTAATTTCCCTTTATCAGTTGTTTCGCTATAAGTTGCATTGTTTAGGAATATAACATGGACTTATATCGGGGACCCCCTGTAAATTATTTTCACAAACTGCATCTTCACAAATAAGGTTTTTGATTGGTTTTGTTACTTATCTCCACTAGATGTCACCAGTGCATGACATTCTTGCCAATGCAACATTGTGGTGTTGGGATACAGGAAAACTGGAAGTTTTTTTTCTTTTGTAGAAGAATGGCCCATTAATGGAGGGAAACAAGGTGAGGCAGGGAGGTGCCTAGGGGAAGAGGTGACTATCTGGATAAGTAATGTGAACATTTTCCTCCAGCCAAACTGAGTCACCTATTGTGTAAATTCTGGCTTTTTTACCAAACGTATTGCCACAAGACGTTCCCATCTGAATATATTTGACAACGCTTCAGAGAATTCCAGCGATTGTTGAGCAATCCCACGTGGGTGCCATTAGATTGTATGCCATGCCTATGCACAGGGCACAAAGACTAGTGCTGGTTGGAGGATTGCAATTTGATTTCATGGCAACTTTTGAGGTTTCAAAATTCATTTTTATTTCCCATTGGGAATGATTTCACAAACTGAATTCCGTCAGCATGGTTAGCATTTCCAAGCAATTCATTGTCAATATTAAAAGTAAGTCTTGTACCTTTTAGAGCAACCTATGATGTACAAAATACAAGTTAATGTGATATACGTGATTTGTTTCATCCATTGACCATATCACACAATGAAGAGAATGAACTTCAAGTATATAACTAAATTAATAAGATAAGGAATTTAAAAAGAAAATGTAGACTTTCCATGATGGATTTGCTACACAGTATACACTTTTTGTTAAAATAAAATAGTCTTTTTAGAATGTCAGTGATTGATTTAAAAAAAAGTTGGCTATCTTTACTTTGAAGGTATTTGAACAACGAGATTATTCTAGCTGGGATGAAAAAAATGTATAACTACGTTACACTCTCCATGAAAGCCCTGTTTTCCTCATTAATTGTCACACACGAATCTCTTTTGCAATAGTGAAAACTATAGAAGCTTAGTTTTTATGGATGCCTCTCAGGATCATTAGATGGCACTGCAGAGCTGTAATAACCCAAAATATTTTGCTTTGGGCTACAGAAAATGCAATCTTTCTGTAATGGTTTAAGATGGAAATAACACATGTATATGGTTATATTAACTTGCTTGTTTGGATTTTAGTTCTTCAGCTCTGGTTAGAAGTTTATTATGAAGTGGCACAGCTGCCCCATAGTTAAAGTTGTCTAATTTTTTTCATTATAAGCCTAACTTTTTTGCTTCCTCCTTTCACCTTTGGTCCTGTCCCCACAAAAATCCCTAACCAACATGGTTTCAGCATGTGTGGCCAATGAGCAGTGCACAATATGTTTGGACAAAATTTAAAGTTAAGACAAACTGTTATTAAGATGTGGAGTATAGAAAAAATCAGTTAATCATTTTTCCAATATTCTTCTAGCACATTTTTGCCTGACCATGGTTTGGCTTGTTTAAGACCTTCCAAAGACATTTCAAAGATCTTAGTGAGCTCCAATGCATAGGTCCCTGTTTGAGGATAAATATATCAGACTAATATCATAGGGTAATGTAAAAGGATTGTTGGTAATTCATAGAATTTGTAGAGTGAGACAAGGAAGCAATGAGCTAGGCTCCACACAGTCTTGTCACTAAGCAATTCCTAACATTTAAAAAAGTCCTAAGAAAATTCTAACACAAAGTTTATCAAACCTGGACTATAGGCTAAGAGTATATGTGAACATATATATATATATATATATATATATATATCATGAAATGTATGGGATGCACTTGAAAGACAGATCCCAGACCCAAATGAGAATCCTAGAGCAGAGACCTCATGCCAGCATGGATCCCTTTTGACTTCACATGACACAAGTGATTGCTGCTTGGAGCTCTCCCTAATGACATTTCAGGTGTAAGCAGGGTCTGAATAAATGATTCCTTGACAGCTAGCTGGAATGGGGAGAGACTTGGGTGTGTTTGTGTGTGTGTACATTGTGCTCATGCTCTGCTTACATGCTCAGTGTGATCAATTTGTGGTTATTGGGCACAAATCACCTTAGTAGTGAATGCAGGGGAAATGAACCATGGTTACCAATTGGGGAAGAAAAAAAAAAAGCTTAACAAACAATGAGTGGTCCTGTAGCATCTTAAAGATGAACAAAAAATACAGATGGCCTCGTGCTTTCGTGGGCACAACCCACTTCTTCAGGTGACAAATATGGAGCAAGAGACATAGAGGGTCAATTATAAAGCAGAAAAAGAGGGGAGAGGAGGAACAGAAAAAACCCTGTCAATTAAAATATCTGTGCTAAACGAGCATTATAGAGTGGGCTGTAAGTGTCTGATACTTAGCTTTTGATGTCATTTGGGTATTGAATATAATGGCCCATCCAAGAGACGGTTTTGTTCAGTCCTTGGCTAAATGTGTCAAATTTGCGTGTGAAGGCCAGTTCCGCAGATTCTCTCTCTAGTTGGTTCCTGAAATTATTTTGTAAAAGAATGGCCACTTTTAGATCCATTAGTGAGAGTCTGGGCAAGTTAAAATGTTCCCCTACAGGTTTCTGTGTGTTACCATTTTGAATATCTGACTTGTGTCCATTAATCCTTTGTTGTAGAGACTGTCCAATTTGGCCAATGTACTTGGCAGAGGGGCATTGCTGGTGCTTGATGGCACATGTCACATTCGAGGGTATGCAGTTGTATGAGCCTCTGATGTGATGGCCTGTGTGATTAGGTCCTGGGGTGATATTGCTTGTATAGATGCGTGGACAGAGTTGCCAACAGAGTTTATTGCAGGGGTTGATTCTTGCATGAGTATGTTTGAGGTGCGTGCGCAGTAACTGGAAAGAATTTGTTTCAGATTAGGGGGCTGTCTGTTAGCAAGGATTGGCCGGTCTCCCAAGACCTGTGAGAGTGAGGGATTGTTTTCCAGGATGGGTTGCAGATTGTTAATGATGCACTGGCGGGGTTTAAGTTGGGGGCTGTAGGAGATGACTAGCGGTGCTCTGTTGTTTTGTTTGTTGGGCCTATCTTGCAGAAGCTGATGCCTGGTTACTCTTCTGGCTCTGTCAGTCTGTTTTTTCACTTCCCAGAGTGGATGTTTCAGTTTTAAGAATTCCTGATAGAGATCCTGTAGGTGTTTGTCTCTGTCTGTGGGATTGGAGCAAATCCAGTTGTATCTTTTGGCCTGGCTATAAGCAATGGGTTGGGTGATGTGTCCAGGATGGAAGCTAGATGCATGTAGGTAAATATAATGCTTGGTAGGTTTCTGGTATAAGGTGGTAGACGTTTGGCCATCATTTAATTGTACTGTTGTGTCAAGGAAGTGGATCTCTTGTGTGAATTGGTCCAGGCTAAGGTTTATGGTGGGGGGAGGGCGGGGAGGGAGGGGAAGTTGTTGAAATCACTGTGGAATTCTTCAGGTGTCTCCTTTCCATGGGTCCATATGATGAAGATATCGTCAATGTAGCGTAAGTTGAGTAACTGTGCTAGGGGACGAGAGCTGAGGAAACGTTGTTTGAAGTCAGTCATAAAGATGTTGGCATATTGTGGGGCCATACAGGTGCCCATAATAGTGCCTCTGACTTGAAGATACAGATTGTCTCCAAATTGGAAATAGTTGTGGGTAAGGACAGAGTCACAAAGCTCAGTCACCAGGTGTGTAGTGGAATCATCAGGGATAGTGTTCCTGACAGCTAGTTGTGGAATGTTGTGTAAAGAGTTTCTACATCTATGGCAGCTAAGATGGTGTTTTCAGGAAGATTACTGATGTCCTGTAGTTTCCCCAGGAAGCCAGAAGTGTCTCGAAGGTAGCTAGGAGTGTTGGTAGCATAGGGTATGAGGAGAGTGTCAACATAACTGGATAATCCTGCTGTAAGTGTGCCAATGCCTCAAACGATGGGACATCTGGGATTTCTAGGTTTGTGGATCTTGGGTAGTGTTTGCAGCCTGCCCTAACCTTTGCATTTCTAGTGAGGGCTGCCCCAAGCACACCTGGTTACTGGCTGCTACTAGGACTCATCCCCAATTCTCCCATTTCATCCCATAATGTGAAAGTTTGGAGTTCCTGTTCCTACCTGAAGAGATGTGATGAAGGGTAGAGATCCCAATCTGTGACAGGTAGGAACAAGTTAATAGACCAATTATTCCTCCATCTATATTTAAGGGGCTGATTTGCAACAGCTGGCATAAAAGGCTGTAGCTCAGGCAGAAAAGGGGATCTGCCAGAGACTAGGAATGGCCTAAAGAAAGCTTAGTATTGAACTGAAACTTGATGGGACTGTCCAATTCTGCAGGGTCATTTTTAATGATTTGGAGGTAGAATTACCCACAAATCTTCAGAGATCCATAATGGAACATAGGGCTGAGAGGATTAAAAGCTCATTGGGCTGCAAGAAAAATCAGCTGATATTTTTGTATTGTGTTAAGGACCAAATGCATGACCAAAAATTGCATACCAGGGGGCAGTCTGTGACTTGCGATGACAAGGGTAATAAAGTAGAACAACGGGACGAGAAGCATGAAGGGAAGAGCCTCAGTAGTCAGTATAATGTGTGGAAGGAAAGTTTTTGTAGTTCTTGATTTTATTAGGGGATTTTGGCCAGCCCCTGGTACTGTGCCAGGCTGGAAGAGAGAAGGTTGTAAGAAGCTTCCATGTAGCTGCTGGACACTCCATGTATAGGAGGGCTAGAATCCCAATAGAAAATGTGGCCCTACTCATGTGGGTGTTAAGTGCCTAAAATGGGGAGCACGCTGCATCCTTCCCAAAGGTGATGTAGAGAGTATTCTGGCGTGTGCTGCTGCTCAGCCTCCAAGACTAACTCAGAGTTACCCAGAACTCTTCCAGGGGACATGGACGGCTGCAGAAGAGCCACAAGACAGCTGAATAAGCCACCTGGCACTGAGACAGAAATTAAAGTTTAATTTTATCTGGGACTGAGAGGAAGGATTACATACTTGGTGTCTTATGAAATCAAAAAGTAACACTGAGTTTTTGTTTCTTAGATGGATGTGTTAGAGCAGCCTATCTGAGGAATGGGCAGTCTATATGAAAAGGTCTTATGTGTATGAGACTCAAGCCCAAACCCTATGGCCTGTTTACCCTGCCGAAGTGGTATAAAGGGGCCTTGGTATAATTGAGAATCTAGTCTCCTAGGGGGGTTTTTTGGTGTGTTTTCTCTTTTCTTTAGACTGAGGAGTATCTGGACATTGTTTTAGGCTGCAGGAGATTTTTAAATGGGATTTTTCAGCTTTCTAGATAAGGCCATCTCTAGGGGCTCAGTGAGGGGAAAAACGATCAGAATGTTAAGCTTCATGAAGGCCTAGATAAGAAATATTGCTCATCTCTACCACACGTCCCTATTGTATCAATCTCCTATAAAACTAGCAAACTTGGCAAAAAGTGCTGAGTTGAGGGAAAACTCAGCCCTAAACTTAGGGATAGGTTTTTAGCATTCCAGCACAATCCTTCAGCTTCCACTGCCCTAGGCCATAGATGAGAATAGCAGCCATGGCCTTTCATAACAGTTGCACAGGGTGTCAGGGTCTCTGGTTCCTCTGAATGTAATCCTGGATCTTCTGGTCCTGGTCCCAATCCTGGATAACCCAGGTGCAACTGCGCCTATCTCAGACATTCAAAAACAAGTCAGGGCCAACAAACAAACAAACACACATCTGAAGAGATTGTCTCATAAATCAATGCCTGGTTCTTTTCATCTGCCATGTGATTTGCTGAACCTTTTAGAGTTCATGTTTTCAATTGTTCCTTGATGGTGCTATTCCACTGGGGACCCTAAGCAGGAATATTCTTGCTCCCCACCATACTAAAACGGGCAAGTTCTTCTAATAAAAAGTGAATAGGTATCATCTTGAATTGCTTGGGGTCCTAACCAAGTGCTTAGTCTGCTTATGCCTAGTGCCGACTCTATTCTGTGCAACTATGAAGGCTAGAAACTTACTTTGTTTTAAAGGAAAACTGAGATTTTCATGTAATCACCAAATTCTAAGAGCTGGGGCTTAATTAGTAACACTAAATTATTGTAACACGTGTATAAAGTTGGCAGCACTGTTAATGTCACTTTTCATCCCGTCCTAAGCCCCTTTGGGGCCATTTTGCTGGCAGCCTCCTCCATCCAGACTCTCAGTAATTCTAAAGTGCCACAAAATGAAATTTCACTCTGAAAGTATAAGGATGATTAATGGCCCCAAGTCAATCACTCCTAGGTTTTTCAGTCTATCATAGCCACATACTTTCTCTTTCCTGAACAATCTCCCATATCTTTTCCTGGACATGCTCTTCTACATTTGTCCTCATTTCACAAAGTTTCTGGGGCCCGGCAATCAATGGACCAAGCACTTTCTAGGTCCTATAGAACAAAAAATATTTGGCAATTGACTCCTTTTTTTTTTATAGTATTTACACTATAGTTTGTGCATTCTGCAGAGATCATTTGGAAAGAGTCGTTATTTTGTAAGTCATTTTCTATGTTCATGCACTTCAGAGAAGAGAGAAATGACTCTGTTTTGGTGAGGTAGTCCTTGTAATCCTGATTCAATCCATGCACCTATTGCTACAAATTAAATGTGTGCATATTTCTGAGAGTCAGCTTTGCATATCCGCTCTCAACTT
Source organism: Apalone spinifera (assembly GCA_030068395.1). NCBI lineage: Eukaryota > Metazoa > Chordata > Testudines > Trionychidae > Apalone > Apalone spinifera. The sequence goes on along the minus strand of CM057847.1, from coordinate 68,214,363 downwards.
CTGTTAACAAGATTCTTTTTTTTTTTTCCATTACTATAATTGGTCTGCAATTCTCCTGGTGCTCTGCAGACAGTAAAAAGGACAAAAATGGATTTTTATTGTGTGCAGGTGCACACAGCGTATTTGTTCCATAGCATTTTAAAACCAAATCTGCCTGCTTAAAAGGAATATGTCAGCCACCCACTACCACAGCAGGTGGAAATTGGTCAAAATGCATGTAAATAGAGGCCACAGCAGATTTCTTGGTTTGCTCTCCATTTATTTTTGTTTAATGGCTATAAAAGGGTAGGCTAAGCTAAAGGTTGTAATGAAATTCTTAGTAAGTAACAAAACATAGATACTTGTACAAGTGAGCCTGAAGTATATTAAAAAATAGATTACTGTGTGTAACATCTGATAATCTCCCAACCACTTCTGTTGCAGAATGCCACACCCTTTATTTCAGTGACCGACCTTGTGCAGAAATCTCCTCCAACCTTAGGTGTGACAGATCCTAAACTGCTAGCTTATCTTGCTTTTTGTGACTCTTTTCTCATTAATTGCACTGCTCTGGGATCCACTGTCCTTGGGTTTTGTAGTGTCTGCTGCACTGATCAAAAAAGCTATGTGAGTGGCACGTGGTCAGTTACTACTTCTGTGCCTTGGAGAATCCCTCCCAAGGACCAGTGTGATGTCAAGAGTGGATTCCCAGAAGAAAGCAGTGACATTACTATACAGGGCCACTTTTACTGCTCTATTAAAACTGTTACTAAGATTTATGAATATACCCAGATAAAGGGCATCCATATGTATTACACAGGGAGGTATAACATAGTGCAGAATTCTTTCCTTCAGTTACAAATTCTGGTAACCTATTGATTATTGTGTGAGCTAGATTTAGATAATTAGTTCAAGCTAATGCAGGAGTTCGCAAACTGTTCAGTAGAATTCTTGCAAGCGGGCTGGAAAGTTATGCAATAGTCTGCCTAGAAGGGAAGTTTCCTTCTAACCTCATCACACAGAGGTCAGCTTATACCTGAAAAAATGAAGACTCATCCTGACCAGTGTAAGAGGCTGACAGACTAAGGCAAAGACATCTCTTTATGCTTCTACTTTTTTGTACTAGGCATGCTTTATTACCAAGTAAAACATTATATAGCACTAGTCACCAAAAGTTAAGCAATGAGTTGGTCTGAGGTCAAATATGACCCCCCAAAACTGAGGGCCCAATTGTTTGTCAGGGCTTGATCCTACACTCTCTGAAGTCATTGGGAGGTTTGCCATAGACTTGAATGGTACAGGACCAGGGTCAAAGTGAGAAACCATTGGTGTGGCTTTTATTAAAGAAGAATAAGACACCTTTCCTCTAAGTGTATTTTACAAAAATAGTCATTAACTCTGTTTTACAGATGGGGACATTATGATTTGGAAGTCTTCAGGCCACCGAGCTCTGAGTCCAGAGCCGAGCCAGGAATTAAACCCAGAGCAAGAGCTTTGACCTCTGCTCTTGGTTGCCTAACATAAGGAACCCATTAGGAGCACAAAAAAAGAAAATGAGTCTTAGTCTTCTACAGAGACATATGACCCTGTAGCAGAGCGGGTCCTGATGGGCAGAGCTGTTCCAGGTCACAAGCAACTTTGTGAGCCTAGACTGTCTGTGTTTAAATGCAGGGTTGAGCAGTCCTGTCTGTGGATAGTTTTCTAGCAACTCTGTGGCTAGATCTGCTCCAGTTCAGACTGAGTGTTGCATGGTAGCAGACCCTGTCTCAGGGAACATACATGAGCCTGTCTAAGGCCATGTTTGTATTACAAACTTTTGCTGATGCAGGTTACATTAGCATACAACCACCACAGTTAGTATATCACTTGTGCATGTGCAGACTTGGCTCCTTGCAGCATCACTCAGCATATTAACTAGGAGTGTGTTTTGGTAGATGTCAGTGAGCAACTCACCACTATTCAGGTCATTGAGTTTTGGGAGCTTTTGGCAGTGCACGCTGGGGCAGAAATGAATCATGCGGGGGGTAACTGGGACAGCAGGGTCAAGTTCCATCCTTCCACCTGTGTATCCCATAATGGTCACCTCTCTTTTGAAAATCCCTCCAACCTGCATGGGACCTGTTGCTGTCCACCAACTCTGACAGAAACATGGAGCCTGCACAGCGTGGCAAACACAGGATTCATGATCCTCCAGTATTTACAGAACTGCATGAAGAACCGCAAGGAAGATGGAGGATGGATTGCTGTGGAACCTAGTGAAACCAATGGTGGTAGACGGATAGATAACATGTAATCCCTATTTTGGCAAAAGATCACCTTGCCACAGAGTGTAGCGACAGAAAGGGCTATTTTCCTATGGTTCTGCAAATGCTGGTAGATTGCTGAGGATGCTTCACTGACATTAATGTTGGCTGGTCAGGAAAGGTGCATGATACTCAAATCTTTATTCTTAAAGGACTGTTCAGAAAGCTGCAACAGGGACTTTCTTTTCTAAACAGTGGATTAACGTTGGCAATGTTGAAATGCCTGTAGCGATCCTGGGGACCCTGCCTACTCTTTGCTTCCCTGGCTCATGAAGCCATATACCCCTTCTCTTAAACCAAACCATTGCTCATGAATGGAGCATCGCCTGTTTGAATTTTAACTTTGGAAGTGCTATCATTTTAAATGACTTTGGGAAAATGGAACTTCCCTTCCTTCTAGCGGAAGGGGAAGGATAGAAATTTTTAACAACTCTTGCTCCCTTCTCTGCAAAATTGGTTCACCCTGACCAATACTCAATAGCTGAAATAATAGCATTTGTGCTAATGTAGTGATGCTCTGATCCTGCAATTGGATCTTCACACTCACACCCTTGCACTCAAGTGGAGCAGTGTTGACTTCTATGGCATTCAACATAAGTGCAAGGGTCTGCTTGCACAGATCCAGAGATGGGATTTGTGGGTTTGCTCTTGAGAAGATCTCACCTTTTGGGGTTCAAAATGCTGGATTTGGCCTCTAAATCCTTAACTAGTTCAGATGTACTTATTTTTTATGTTAGTGGAACTCTTCTTGACAGAGAGTTTTAACATGCACCTTTAAATCTAGTGCCCATCTGATACTCAATGGGGCAATGGGTCTACATGAGCCCCACCCCAAAGATCTTAGCACATGTCTTAATATGACAGGCCTGAGGGTATGTGTCAACTACAAAATTAAGTAGACTTAAGTTAGTTTGACTTACAGCCACCACATTAGTTAAATTGTCTCTTTGTGTCCACACTATGCCCCTTGTGTTGGCGGTGCACATTCTCACTAGGCACGCTTGCACCCACTTACACGAGGCAGTAAAGAGCTCTGGCAGCCGAAGTCTCACTGTCAGTCCAGGGGCAGCAGGGCTCACAGCTCAGGCTTTCAAAAACAGCAGCAAGCGATAAACAATGCAGCATCTACACTTGCATTGACCTAACTACATCAGCCTCCACGCTATACCTGTCGTGGAAGTGGAGTGATTAGATGCATGTAGCTTTTGAGTTAAATTGTCAGGGTGAACATTGTTGTGTAGATGCTTGTACAGTTAAATCAATTTAAAGAGACCCAAAGCTTAGAGTCCAGTCGAATGGGGCCCTGATCCCAACTGGGGTCCTGTAGGAGCTATTGCACTATAAATATGGAACACTACTAAGTGCACTAATGAGTATAAAAATGTAAAAGTGCTATTTCATTTGAAATTAGATCACAAACAAGCTTCTGTGCTTAGCATGCTGATCACACGGTCACTGCAGCACTGCCACTCCTCTCTGAGGAAAAAGGAAAAATGAATATTCACAACTTGTTTTAGCTCATCTGAGACTGTCATGGACTATATCATTCTCTTTTTCTGTGTCTTGTGCTTTTTGAACTCTTATGGGAAGGGCAGAGGAAGAAGGGACAATTCAAATGTGTTGTCTGTTAACGGATTCATTTTTGGAACTTTTATCTCAGTTCTGCTTAGATTTGGCTCCTGAGTGGGTCTGTGTTTGGAGACAAATCCTCGCTATACTGAGTGAGATTCATTAGCTGTAGAGAAGTAACTAACCTTTCCCTACATTAGAGTTACTAAAAATTGACTTAAACAATTCACACACTGTACCACTCCTCTGACAGTAGCAACTACTCAAAAATCATCAGCACGCACACCTGGGCCTCATTAGGTGTCCATACAAAAAATCCTCTGAGGCATTTATTGCTGTGATTTTGTCCATTTCTCCCAATTGTGCTTTCCCTCAGCATAGTTCAGTCGGAATTAGAAAGTGCAAAAATCTTTAAAAATATATATATATATCTCTGATTTCCTCATTGTGTCTGCCTTTGTCTGGGCTTGCTGATAGCCAGCTATGAGTGAACAACACCACTCAAGAAGATGAGGCACATTATATTGTTTCTACTCTGTTCATTAAAACTCATTTGTTTCAGTGTTAGCACTATAATAAGGAATGTTCACCTTTAGCACAGTGTGTTCAAAACCCAATAAAACCTTTTTACCTTTCCTTTTATAAATACAAGCCATGGCTGTAAGTAAAAGGGAAAGCAGCAGATGCCTGCAGTCAGAGTGATTGTAGTAGCATTCCTTTTCAAAACACATCAAACCTTGCCACCAAGCACCTTATTAGGGAAAAACATGGGAACAGGCTTTTCACATAAGATTTTCCACACTTCCACTCTAGCATGGTTGGGAATACAAAGACAACAGCATTTACACTTTCATAATAGGAGCAGTTGAGAGCGCTACCTTCATTTCCTAGTTTTCTAGCATCTGTATGTACACACGAACTTTAGTTTAGGACTTGGGGAATAAATACAATTTGTGAAACATATTGTGCGAGAAGAACATTAGCTGGTTAAAACAGGCCAGAGTGTCAGAAAATCTGGGTTTTAGCTCTGTGTCTGCCACAGGTTTCCTGAGCAGCCATTGGCAAGTCACTTCACCTCCCATATTCCAGTTTTTACAGAGGGGGAAGATAGCTGTTTACTTATCAGGCCAGGAAATTGGGATGGCTCATTCACATTTGTAAAGTACTTTGAGATTCTTGAATGGAAGATACCATGTCTGACTAGAGTTGAGATGGTGTGATCTAGAAGAAAAATAATACTGTATAACAGTGTTAGAAACGGGTGAAAGTTCATTGTAAGGTGAGCAGTGTGTGTAGGGCTTTGTATCTGCTTAATCAATTGCTACTTTCAAAATGTTTTTGATCTCGTACTCTATTTTCCTCACAAGTGTGATGGTTGCATCATGATGAAATTCTGGCAGGTGCAGAATTTACACATACTGTACAAATATCAGCCTTAAGCATTGTCTCTATTTGCATGTGCAGAGGGGTGTCTAGCCAGGCAGAACACTTATGACTTCATGGAAGGGAAAAGTACTCTCAGTATCAGCATTTCCCCTTTCCTGGAGCCCTAGAAAAGCTCATCTTCTTTGGTTGCTTAATAGGGTCTTAATTCTCCTAGGCTTTGGGGGTGCAGATTGAAACAGGGGCTTAAAGAAAAAGCCAGGCTGCTGGGGAGATGTGGACCAATGCAGCAGAGTCCAGGAGTGGCTAACCATGCAAAGAAGTCTTCTGTCTTTGAAGATTCGAGTGTGACATTGATTCTGAGTCCCTGATGCTATGCAGATGGGATGCTTTGTACACTGCCCACTCCATAGTTTTCTCAAGACTATTCCACTACAGTGATTTAATGCCTGAAAATTCCATAAAATGAACTTTGGAGTACAGGTTGAACCTCGGGACCTGACTGGTGCTGAACCAGCATTACCAAACACTTTCACTGCTTTATGGGGCTCTTAGAAGACATTTGGGGTAAATTAGAGCTAAATAACAGCATAGAACACTGAGAAGCAGGAGTGGTGGCTGTAAACAAACTTTATGGGACAATAGGAAACTTGGCCACACCCATGATAAGCGGACATTCAGCTAACTAAAATCATGCTGTACAATGGATGTTGTCAGACTACAGCGTGTTGCACTAGAGAGGTTCAACCTGTATTCTATATCCTGCTCCCATGGGTTTTTCCTGTGGCAAAGGGTCATGTAGTCCAGAGCTATTGCTGAAAGCACTTCTTTGTCTACTTGCTTCAACATTATGACACTGAATACCATCTCTCTAATGGATAATGTGCAACACCAAAAAATCAAATCAAAAGGATGCTTTTATACTTAGGCAAAACACTATGTAGAGCAATTTCTAATAGTAGACAATTTTTGTTTCAGTAGATTCAGTTTTCAATCATAAGTGTGACTCAAAGCTCCAGTTCAGATCATCTTGGGCAATTATATGGAAATCTCCTTCATTCAATCTACCACCCTGGAACATTCGTCATGGATCAGCAGCCAATTTGCACTGAGCCGATTTAGAATTTTGAAGTTGTTTCTTCGGGCAGGGATACTGCCAATCACCATAGGAATACAACACATCTAAGCTTATTAAAAACTACTCATAGTGCTAAAAAGAAAAACATGGGGCACTCTATGACATCCGTTACTTTACTGTTGCTAAGCATGACTAATAAGTGCATAGTTACATTTGTATGATCTAATACTGAGCGGAGCTATTAACACTCACCGTGCTTCTGCAGACTGCCTTGCAAAACAAGATAGAACATGTGAAGCAGAAAGTCCTGGAAAATTAGGCACATTTATATATTTTTATGTAGGATAGCCATGGGATAAAACTGCAGAGACATGTAATACATGTACCAATATTCTAGACACCTCACTGTTTCCTGATACTTCAGAATCCAAAGCTAGGAGAAATCTTCTATTCCCTCTATGGCTGGCACTGCACTTACTGGAGTTGGACTTTGCCTCCACATAGTACTTAGTCATGACCTCCTGGTTTGAGTACTGTAATTTTCTGTACCGAGGCACTTCAAAGATGACCTTAAAGGATGTACTAGCTTGTAGTTCAAGCCCTGGTCTAGAACTCTGAAGCCCTAACTCTTCAATTCTTGGCTTTTCTTCAGATCTCCTGTATGCCCTTGGGCAAGTGACGTAGCTTCCCTAGTCTCTCTCTCTTCAGTATTTAGGGGAAAAAGCACAATGATGTATATGTATCACAGTGAGAAGATAAAGGACTTTCCAGTCCATTATTAGCTGAGAAGGATGTTAAACAGCATCTACTAGGGATAAACATTTTAAAATCAATAGGCCTAAATACCATGCACCAAAGAGTTCTAAAAGAGTTGTCTGAGAAATCTCTGGTTCACTGATATTCTTAATTTTGGAATATTAGAGAAATGTCAAAAGACTGAAAGAGTGCTCATGTGGTGTGTCTATTTAAAAATGGCACGCCTGAGTAACTATAGGCCTGTTAGTCTCACCTCAGTTCCTGCCAAAACAATGGGAAAGTGGATACAAGGTTCAATAGATAATTATATTCCTGTCTTTTACACAAGTCAACCTAGTTTTTTATGAAAAATCAAGCTTCTCAGATAAACCTGATCTCATTCTTTGAGATTATAAATTTGGTTGATAAAGACACATGCATGGATGTGATGCAGTAAGGGCTTGTCTACATTTATAGCACTGCCGCAATGCAGCACCACCAGGGAAGGTGCACCACTATAGTGCTTAGTGAAGCTGAGGAGAGTTTTCCCATTGTGATAGGTATTCCACCTCCTCAAGAGGCAGTAGCTGTTATGGCAGGAGAAGACTTGCATTTTGTTGTGAAAAATGTTGTTTCAACAAAACTGAAATGTGTTACGGGATGTGTGACTTATCAATTTTCACAGGAAATTCATTGAAAAGCCTGATTTGTATTTAGTTACTTTGTATTAAGTTATATAATATAAGCATTGAAATGATAAATGTAAAGATTTTCAGAACATTTTGTTTCTGAAAAAATGCCAAGATTGACCTTTTTGCCAAATCAAATTGTGAAACCATAGAATTTCCCACAGGATGGAAATTCCAAAATTTGCCCAGTTGTACAGAAGGCTCCCCTTCTCCTGAAGCTCCTGAACTTAAAGCCTCTTGTCACTCATAGAGACACAGGTAAAATTGGCAGTTTTTGGTGAATTATGACGGAAAAGTCTTATCCCTACATCGTCCTAGAAGAGTCCCCCAAAAGAAACTATCTGACCAGAACTAAGACTCCACATGGAGGAAACCGCTCCCTTCAACCTGGTTTTTGGTTTGCAAGCTGCACTTCTGACTGTTCACTAAATTCTGATTTATTCAGTTCATGCCCTCACCAAGGCAACAGCAATGGGTGGGATTAGGGAGTCAACACATAGGGAAGATGGACTGCTGCTCTGAGAAGGTTTCGCACTGAAATCTGCCAATTTATCAGCCCTGTAGAAAGCTCTTGCTGAGGCATGTCAGGCCATCACCAGCAATTCAAATCACTCTAAAACAGAACTCTTCTAAAAGGCAGTGGTTTCTAGTAATAACACCCATAACATTGTTTGATCAAACAACCACAAACAAATTAGTTTGAAGAGAAGCATTGCTTTAAAATAGATTTGAGGGACTAAAAGTGATGATGGTGCACTAAACTTTCAGAGAGACCAGGCAGAAAATGGTAGTCATGGAAACTGCTGAATAAATAACTATATTTAATATCAACAGCTGGGTTTGGATCCTAAGCAACTGACAGGTCAGCTTGTTTTAGCCCCGAATACTCCAGCAATTCTAAATGATCAGCTTTAAGTATGTTGAATGTTCTAAAATAGAATATCTCACTCTGTTTTCGATGGATGTAGTTACACAAAGATCAATCACTGTACTAAAGACAGAGCCAAGCCAATATATGTAGGGCCTTATGAATAAAATCTCATGCACCCAGAAGACAGGGAAGGGGTTAGTGCAAGCCTATCACAGAGCTGGACTAAATGGACTTCTTTACAGTTCCATTATAAATAGCTTGCACAGCACTGCATAAAAGTAGAGGTCTGAACTCAGCAAAACCTGTTTGTTCATCCCGATTCAGCAAAGCCTTTAAGCATATGCTTAATGTGAGCACGTGGTCAAGTCTCCACTCAGGGGTATGCTGAATAGAAATGGACTGCTGAATACCAGATATAAGGAAGCTCTCACCGTAAACCTCAGGAAGGGGTTCAGAACACACAAGCCAGAGGACACAGCAAGTGGATAGCCCAGAAAGAAGAATTATTTGGAGAAGATGATGGCCTCTATGACCAGTGGGTTTTGCTGGGGCTTGAAAAGATTTGGAACAATTACTGTGCTGGCCTTATTTTTTATACAAAGAAAAAAACATCAATCTGGTTATTGTAAGTTAAGGGTACAGCCTAGATGCACAACTGGAATCAGGTATGCCTACTAGTATATGCCGCTGTTGAGCTGAGTTAATTCTGTGGAGAATGAGTAATGTAAACGAGCACATTTTATGGTCCTCTTCTGTTCCTCTTAAATAGGTAAAAAATCTCATTGTCTTTGAAAACAGGAGCAGGTTCCTTGACAACAAGGATTTCAGTTGGTCTAAGCAGACACAGTGCATATTTTTTTGGAACCCTCCTCCCCTTCTGGTAGGGCATTACTTGGTCCATGGTTCAGTATATTGACAAAAAATGTTAAGTAAAATGGATGTGCTAAGGGAAATAATTGAGCCCAAGGTTTCAGAAGTCTTGAACTTCGAAAGACGATTGTCCAAGTTTGTCTTAACAGCTACAGCTAAGCTTGAATGAGGCGGCACTTGTTTCCCCAGCTTGAGTATTATCAGCAATACCACTGCCTCTTGTGAAAAGTACTTATTAGGGAACTGGAACTGGAGGGGGCGGGGGTGAGTAGAGAGCCAATCAAATTTGTAGATGAGTTATTTATTAGTCAGGAACAGTCCAGGGAAGGAGTAGTGAGAGCTGAGAGAAGAACTGCTGAGAAGGGAGCAGGCCTGGGGTTCAGAGCCATCCTTAGACACACACACAGCATATGATGCTGTGTATGGCACCATTAAATTTGGGGTACCAGTGGTGCTCCAAATTTAGTAAGTGCCCTAAGCTGTGTGTGCCTAAGGCCACCACTGCCCATGGCAGTACCGGTTCTGGAAGCCCCAATTCACCAGCCCTATACTCCACCTCCAAGCCTCCATCCCCCCTGCTCCGCCTCCCAGCTCCATCAACCCCCATCTCCTGGGTTTCCCCAACCCCTGGTCTGCTTCCCAGCCCTGTTAGACCTAATCCCCCCAGTCTCCCTACCCCAATCCTCTGCCTTCCTGCCCCAGTTCCATCTCCTAGCCTGTTGTTCTGACAGGCTGTGCCGCTCCCCCTTATGCCAGCTCTGCCTCCTGACCTGCAGCTCCAGTAGGCTGTGCCTCTCAGTTTGCGTGCTCCCCCACAGCCTCCCTGAGCACAGCCCTGCCTTATGGAGTGGCTGCCCACCCAATAGGGGATGGAAGGCGCAGGTGCTCAGGCTGTGTAGGGCACTAAAAATCAAAGGATGGCCCACCCAGCACACCCTTACCAACCACTGAGGGTATGGGGTGTGGCATAGGCCTGAGGCAGTGAATGGGAAGACAGCTGCATAATGCTGGCAGACTGTATCCTGAAAGATGCCATGTTGAGTGACCTAACTGGAGAGACTGAGTCACAAAGGGTCTGAGGGTCCTAGAGTGACAGAGGAGCTGTAAAGCAGCAAGAGTCTGTGTGATGGTGTGCAGACTGTTGGCCTAGAGCAGGGGTGGCCAACCTGTTACAAAGAGCCAAAATAGTTGTGCACGTAGCTCAAAGAGCCAGAGGAAAAAAGTTGAGTTAAAAAAAAAAAAAAGACCCAGCCACGTTTGGTTGTGCAAAAAAAAAAAAAAAAAAAAAAGGACACTACCCCTTTAAAAAAGCCTCAGGTTGGCTTTTTGGCCACATCAGGCTCCTGTTGGCTGGGGCTATATTGCACAGGGGGCTGGGCGCCATTTCTAGAGGTGCAGGGGGAAGCTTTGCAAGCCACGGGGAGGCTTAGTCAGCCTCACTTGAAGGGGGAAGAGCTGCGGGTTGGCCACGGCTGGCTTAGAGAGCTAATCCCCAGCGTGCCCAGGAGAAGATGCCAGTCCAGTGGTGACTGGGGTGTCCTGTGACAAACAGGTACTTTTGACTGTTGTATCAGGCAGTTGTCAAGTGGTAAATGTTCTCTGAAGTAGGGATGTGAACAACTAGTCTACTATCCAATAAGAAAATGGGGTAAGGCCAACATGCTAGTCAACTAGTTGCTTCCCCCCCTTGCTGCCTCTATCAGAAAGAGACAGCAATGGGGGTGCGGAAGAGGAGGGGGTGCTTCAAAGCGATAGTGCTGTGTGGAGCCTGGGGCCAGAGCCCAGGCTGCATGTAGCGCTGCAGCTTTGAAATGCTGTGTGTAGCTCAGAGCTAGGTGGGACTCCCCTGCTGATCCCAAGCTCCATGCAGCACTGCTGCTTTGAAACGCATATGGAGCCTGATGCCAGGCTCCCTGTGGCATTTCAAAGCAGCAGTGCCACACGGAGCCTGGGGTCAGCTGGGGACTCCATGCGGCACTGGAGCTTTGAAATGCCGCGAGGAGCACAGGGCCAGCAGGGGATTGCTTGAGCCCCCCACTGGCTCCATGCTCCCCGTAGCATTTTAACCTACACTTCAAAGGTGGAAGCACCCTTATCGAGTAATCAAATAGTTGATGCAAATTGCATCGACTATTTGATTAACCAGTTAATCAATATTTTACATCGCTACGCTGCTGAAATAGAGAGTCCCTGTCCCAGGGAGGTTACAGTCTCAACATAGGCAGATATGGGACACATCAGGAAAGCAAGAGGGGTTTCAAACTGTTAACTAGGTCAGCAGGCATTTATTTTGGATGGTGACTCCTGCACAGGAGGAAGGCGTGAAAATCCTGGCAGCTACAAGAGAGGGAGGAGCTGAAAGCAAAACTCCCTCAGTTGAGAAAAGGAGATGGAAGGGACCCAGGGATTCTAGACAAAGGTGACTAATGGTCTTTGACTTTAGCCTTCATCAAGAGACCCAGCTTGGGAGATCTTTGACATCAAGTAGTGGTGGAGGCTGCATCTCTCAAACAGATTTCTTTTTGTGAGCCATTTTGTTTTGATAGTAAGAAAAATGTCTATATACTGGTTCCCCCTGTGACGGTTCCTCGGGGCGGGTAGGTTAGCCCCCTCCCCCAAGTCCGGCACTTCCCTTTCTGTCCCTTGTCGGGCACGTCCACCCCGACTGGCGCTGTGCGGCGTATCTCAGCGAGACTCGGGAGTCTGTCTCAGCCTGAGACAAGGGAGAGGGGGGGTCCTAAGGACTTGGACCACACCGCGGTCCTAGTCCAGCTAATGGAGTTGGGACCCTAAACGCGTTAGCCCACGGGCTTGATTCGCTGCCCAGCCCTGGACTACTTCCTCTCTCCCTCCTCCCAGTCAGTACCTCTGCTCCCAGCCCTCCGTCC
>CM057847.1:68186591-68198935 GCA_030068395.1 Apalone spinifera | reverse complement strand
CGCCGCCCTGCCCTGGGCTACTTCCTCTCTCCCTCCTCCCCGTCAGTACCTCTGCTCCCAGCCCTCCGTCCGGCTGGTTCCTCTGCACCCACCGGCAGCATTCGCCTTCCCTCGTTACTCCGTCTGGGCAGCTTTTGAATCTCCCGCTGCCTGGACATCGGTCTTGACATCACTGTGATGTCACCAGCGTGTCCCCGCCCTCCGCACCATCTTGCCGCAGGCCCGGCGTGTCCCTCCGTCGGCAGCTGTGCCGGGGCTCTCCCATCCGAGCAGCGGCGTGGGAACAGCCGGGGCATGGCTGGGAAGTGGGCCCCCGACACGCCAAAAGGGCACTCTACCCCTCTTGGCCTCGGGGCCCCATCACACACCCCCTTCCCTCCTTTTTGAATGGCTGCTTTAAAATAATCTGTGTTTGCAGGCACAGGTAAAACTGTCATTTAAAACTTGTTTGGCTTCACCCCAGCAAAACAAACCAGCTAAATGCCTGCAGTGTTGGGGTGCTGTCAATGTTTACAACAGATTTGAAACTTTTTTTTTAATGCTATGAAGAGCTGTAGTGTAGAAGAATGAAGAGTTCAGTGGAAAGCCCTGGGTATATATCTCTGAGGACACCACCACTTTTAAATCTTATTAAGCAAAACAATCTAAAGTTGGATAGCATAAATTGCAGATTCAGTGTAATTTTGAAGTCACTTACCACCATGTAGCACACCCTAACTGTCCGCTTCTAAATAATACACTGGTCATTGGATGGTCCTAGGACAGGTAATGTAGATAATCTTGGTTTGAAACCAGCGTAGCTAAACTAATCAAACTTTGCAAAAGCAACAAGGAGTCCTGTAGCACCTTATAGACTAACAGATGTGTTGGAACATAAGCTTTTGTGGGCAAAGACATGCATCTGACGAAGTGGATCTTTGCCCACGAAAGATTATGTTCCAATACATCTGTAAGTCTATATGGTGCTACAGGACTCCTTGTCGCTTTTGCAGATCCAGACTAACAGGGCTACCCCTTTGATACTTGATAATCAAACTCTGTTATTGGAAGCACTTTGAAAAATCTTTTATGCCTTGTCTGTGGAGAGCTATGAATTCAAATAACCATGCTTTGTTACGCTATGAAAAGACTACCTTCTAATAATCTAAAGCCTACCAAATGGTTCCCTGTCAAAGCTTGCATTCTGATCTCATACCACCTTATACAGCATGTTGGGTTAGAGCTATTCAAACCTCACTCAAACGTTTCACTTAATTCCCTATGAATGACTGTTTTACCCCACCTGTAAAATTAGGGTGACTGTGATTCTTCCCTCTCTTATGGAAACCATTAAACTTGCTTAATTGCTATTTCTAGAGCTCTTTGAAATACTCAGATGGAAGGTAGTACCTGTACAGGCAAGGACAGTAGTAGTAAAGGCTGAACTCTGCTTTTTTTTCTATTAATGAAAGCCCTTTGATTTCAGTGGAGTTTCTGAAATTGACCAGTAATGTGTATCTACAGTGTGGCTGAGCATATTCTTCTGGGCTAAGGAAGACACCATGAGGGAACCTTAGCAACAAGGAGCCAGAAATACAGAGCAGGGAGGATGTCTTCCTCTACAGCTGGGCTTGTTTGCAGATTTACACAGGCTTGTGGGCTTTGGCCATTTTTAATTAGTTTTGGAAAAATAGGCCCCAAGTGTGAAAGATTAGGTGGCTGACATTTTAAGAGGCAACACATAATGCGATAATGTCATGGAGTTGGCACAAACAGTCTTTTGAGATTCTCCAGGTGATTCCCAGAGTGATGTAATAATTATTGATAGTCACTTACAATTTTAGGTAGCAATAGTCTCTACTGGTACATCTACAGTCTCACCAACCCCCCTCCCCCTCCCCCCCCCAGTGGTAAGTCAGTTGACATGTCACATAACTCTTGGCAGTGTATGGAGTATGTAAACCTACATGACACCACGAAAAGCAAGCTGTGTCCATGCTTCAGTGTGTACCTACATCTTAGTGAAAGGCTCTAGCATGGGGGAGACAGCAGGAAAAGACTTAAGCAACTCCCCCTTACAGAGCCTTCCCCCACTGCTGATGTCTTTCCTCCTGTCAAGGAAGAATTCCAACAGCTGAGAGGCAACAGGTCACAGCTCAGCTAAAAACAGCAGTGTAGACAGGAAGCATGGTAGAGAGCCATGTGGGGTGTGTACTTGAGTATGTACATACCTGAAGGGTATGATTATGTACCATACTCACCTAACACTTGTCTCATCGTCTATACTGCTCCTTAAACCCAATGAGGGTGACTTCCAGAGTATATATTCTACATACTGCAAGTGTTCCCTCTAATCTTTTCCATCTATGTGCAGAATAAATTTTATGTGAACTGAGGCATGTGTGAATGTGACCACCTGTAGAAACAAACAAATAAAAAAACCCTGCAGTCAGTGCTCTACTAATCAGCTAGATGGAATTTGAATCTCTTTTGAGTGGCCATGTAAGTGCACAGCTTACAGGAAACATTGCACAGTGCCAAAAGATGTGTGTACTCTAAATGTAGCCTCAGAGCCCGGGTCAACTACGTAGCAATAAAGACTTTCAGGGCTGGAACCCAATCTCTTGAGACCCAGGAAGTGGGGAGGATCTCAGAGGCCAGGCTCCAGCCTGAGCAGGAAAGTCTATACTGATGCTCTGAGACTCGCTGCAGCAGGGGGTGTATTTTGTATGGGTCTTGGTTTTTTGCTATGTAGACATACCTATAGTTTCCTATGAGGCTTTCCAGAAATTCCAGTCCCTCGCGTTCTAGTCACTTGTAGGGATTGTAAAGGTGGTGGGGGGGTTTATTGGTTTCACAGATTTTAGAAAAGGGAGTCTTTATGTATTCTCTCTCTCCTTGCAAGGTGATGAGCAGAGAATAGATTTACAAGATCCAAAGGTCTTCAGGCTTTTTACACATTCTATTTCTTGCCTCTTTCCTCTTCTCCCCATTAGTTGTTTTGACGTATCCTGCAGAGGAGAAGGCAGAATTCTACCTGGAGTGAGTACAACACTCTATATGCTACCACAGAAGTCTGCTGCAGAACAGCTTTCTCACACTTGTGTGCAGACACAGAAACAGACACACGCACACACACACATACACACACACACACACACACACACAAAAAGCTGCCATCAGTCTAGGAAGCTGCCTTTAGAAATGAGCTTCTTGAAATCATCCCCAATCCCAGTGTTTAGGGAAGCTAAATTGAGCCGAATTTTAAGGTTATTCAACAAGGATTTTTTGTCAGGGAATAAGTTCTCCTAGGACAAATTCAGCTTGGCATAATTGGATGTTGTTCCAGTGAAGATGTACTTGTTATTGCCTTTTGCCTACTAAGGATTAGCAAACTACACCAAAAGAGCTTTTTAAGACTAGGCAGAGCACATGGAACCTAACTAAGCATATTGAATGGGCAATGAGGAGTTTATACATACAATATTTCTCCATTCCTCGTGAGACGCTTCCTTAAAACTTGTCCCTGTTAGGATGCCTACTGAAAACGCACTCAGCATTGATTAGGCAGTTTGTATGTCTGAGCACGGACAGTCATGCTGACCAATATTGTCTTATTGTTTCCTTGTGCTCACCCATTTGTTTGAAAACCTGTTGTCACGTCTTACACTTGGATTATAAACAAAGGCTCTGTCCAGACAGTTGGATGGTGCCTGCCACAATGAAACTGGAGTTTCTCTAAACACTACAGCAATATAAATAAGTGTGTAACACCCCATTTTCTTCTCTGGGTTATTCAGGAGTAGACAACACTCACTTTTGTGCCTGATGTTGACATTAAAGGAGATCCTCAGTATCCCAGTGGTGGTGTGGGACAGGTGGGAATCCTCTATTCACCCTTCTGTTACAGTCCCTTTACCCTAAAGGACTTTAAAATTGCCCACACCTGGCTGGACCCTCTACACACTAAGTAGTGTACCTTGGGAAGCTCCAGGAATATTCTAATAATCTGTGGCATGGTGCTAGCTAAAAAATATCAGTTATAAAGAATATACATCCAATATACTTTTACTTAACAATTTAAAGAAACAGGGTATAAACAGATTAAGATTAAATGCCATACTAATTTAAATAAAATCAACTAACAAATACAGGCTACCATAATGAAATGTATCTGACATTTACACTGTCACTATTTACCTTATCCTGGAGCGTACAGTTCTCTAGATTTGCAAGTTCTACTAATCAGTCCAGCCAAGGCATAAAGTTGCACAACTGCTCTGAAGATTGGAGTTGACCCCACCAAATGTCAGCAGCTCTGAATCCTGGTGCAATGTGAAGGTCACTCTGCTTGTCCTCAGACTCAGTCCTTCTCTTTGCCCCTTTCCTTTCCCTCAGTCAGCTTTTAGCATAGCAGTAATCTCTCCTCTGGCTCCAGTGAAGCCACCAACCATCTCAAGCTTTCTGCTTGATCAAAGCTCCAGCAGGCCCTTAGCAGCAGCTGGAGATAGAGAGAGAGCTTCACACCAGCAATCTCATGCCTCTTCCAAAGTGGAGGAAATCCATTGCCTATTCTCCCTGCACTACTTGGAAGAGGAAGCGTCTCACTCTTTCCATGAGGCATCATTGGAGTCTTGATCTCTAAGGCTGACTCCCAGTTGGAACACTGCCAATTAAATTCAGAGTCTCACTAGTAAATGGTGCCTACAAGTATAAATGATATAATAACTGCATTGACTTCAATTAAGATACATAGGTAAACATCTGGAGTAAGAGAGATCTGAATTTTGGTCATCTGATTTAAGTGAGTTCCCCTTTTCACCAACTATCTCCACATCAGGATCTCTGAACTTTTGCAGTCAGGAAAGCAGACTTCTAGTGTAACTGATAAACTCTAACATGGCTCCCATGTGTGCTATTGAATCCCAAATATTGGTTCCCTCTGTGTTCCATAGCAGAAGTACCACAGATTTCCTTGATTTCTGGATCTTATTCCAGGAGGCCCTCCACTTCTGGGTTGTTTGTTTTGTTTTATTTTTGTTTTTTGACAGTAGCTTCTCTCATGACAGAGTTTCTTAAAAAAGCTGATTTTTTCTGATTGAATAGCTGTGGCACTGAATTTCTTCTGTAGCGGATGGTATAACGATTAACTTCTTACTGCGTCTATTTTGTATAGTCAGGATATTTTAATATATTCTAACTTCATGAAAGTGTTTTTAGTTACTGAGCATGGCCATTTTACATGTTTCCATATATTTGGAAAGTGGCTCATTAACAGCTAACAGCCCAAATTGTGTCTCATTGATGATTGCAAGCTACCTGTAAACTGATATCACTTTGTAAGAGCAAGAAAGCAGGACGTGTTCGTCCAAATTACATTTCTAACAAATGTAATCAGTGTATCTAAGTAGGAGTGCTCGAATTCGAGTTGTTGGGGGGGCTGCTGCATTCCCCAGCTTGAAGTAGCAAAGGCAAACGCCAAACACATGGTTTCCATGGCATCCATCATCAGTATCCCTCCTATAAAAAATTGTCCCAGCTCCCTTGTATCTTGAATATTAGCAATATCCTTCTTGTTGTCAACTGTGTTTGATGCAATTCACAGATTTTATGTCTAATTCATGGAGTATTCTATCTTTAATCACTTACAGCTCTCTGCTTGCAGGAAATCAGGATTTGTGAGTGTTTGTAGAAAGGAAACTTTTTGAAAAAAATGAATAGGACCAATAGCTGGGCATGATGTTTTGTTACCAGGGAAGGCTTGTTTATTAATAGACAACAATCACTGATCTTGTGATCTTACAAATCACCTTATCTTATATGGTATGAAAGGGGACAAAGGTTAAGTGGTAGTTCATGGGTTCTTCTGTTAAAGTCTAATTGTGTTTCTTATTCTAACAAAAACAAACAGAAAGGGGGAAAAAACCTCCAAGAATTAGAAAAGGCATTTTCAGTCCTTGATGCTTCCTGTTTAGTGGACAGAAAATCACATTCATGGCATCAGCTCTTATTAGCTATTCCAGAATCAGGCAAACTCTGAAATAGGAATGTGCATTGTTTTTAGCTTACCTCTCTGCTGGCAGCAGAGTCTTGACAGGGTAAGTTTGTTCTGGCTGATTAAGTTGTTCCACAGAAGGCAAAAAGAGAAAGAGAAAAAGGAAGGAATAATGTGAAGAAGGAAAATGGCCTATTGGGGAAGGAGTAATGACAGCATCCTTCCTTTTGTATCTCAAGAGTTTCTAAAGACATTGCAATAGAGATGGTGACATCATGGTATTTTCCTCTATCTGGCTGGTTAGACATTTTTCAGGAGCTGGGGGAAAATGTCCAGTCCTATAACAAATCACCATAAGGATGGTTCATGTTCCTCCCTGTGTCTAAACTTACCACCACCCATACACAAAGCCCCACAGCCTCCAGAAAAGCAATGCCCTTTAAAGGCATGCCAATATTTCCAGCAAAGTTAATCAACAAATACAAGACCGTGGTTCTCAGTGTGGGTATGTGTATAAAATAATAATACATAAAAACACCCCTACACAGTGCCTCTCACTTTTAAAAGCTTTTAGGTTGGTTGCTATGATTCTTTAATGTCACCAGGAGATTGGAAAACAACTAGCATTTAAAAAAAGACTTTTGATTCTCCTGTTTGCTTTCTTTCAATGACAATTGTACATAATTGTTGCTAAATTAGACATGAATTTTTTTTCCACCTTTCACTCCTTTCAACTCATGGTACAGTTGAATGTCACAACTGCTTTCTTATTGAAGAGCTAGAGAATTATTAAATCTTTTTATAAAACTTGAGCAAAGGTGGCTAAATATATAAGCTTACCGCCCTTCTCCTTCATCTGCTACTTTAGAACACAAACAAGTATTAAACTTCTTGGCTTAGTTTACTGCTAAGTATAAGAAAAGTACCACAGGACTTTACAATTTTCCTAGAGTGGTGCTTTAAGATGAGCTAAAAGTGGATAAACTAGCTGGCCATTTTGCTCTTTAAAGGAAGAAATTATCTGTAACTTAGCCAATAGAATTATGATCATTCCACTCCATTCAGAGAGTTACTTCTATGTGCAACAAAGACCAGGTAAATTTCTACCCTCTACCACAGGAATTCCCCCAGGAAAGCTGCTTTCTTTAATTTAATCATTTTCTGTAACGATAAATTATCCCACCATAATATTGAACTACATTTCCTAAAAGGTGAAGGATATAAAGTCAAAATTTACATTATTCTAAGACCAAGAAGTTTCATCTTCAGACCATTTGTCTAGCAGAGGAAGCAATTCAGGATGCCAGGAGATTAAGAGGTTACATAAGAGTTTGCATTAATAAAGTCATAATTTATAATGGAGAAGAGAGAGAATTTTTAAGTCCTTCCTTTCCTTCACTACTTTGTTTTGTCATCATGTCACATCCCCTTATATCTACACTGTGTAAAGTGACATCTTCATCTATACAGTATCTATCCCAATGGGCCCCTGACCCATGGCTGTATTCCTGAATGCTCCCATAATGCAAATTTATAATGTATGGAGCAATATCTGTACACTAGTGCTGTGTTTCATAACAAAACCTCATTCTCCTCTCTACAATGCTGTGTATCTCTATGTAAATAAGATATATAGGCGACTAGATAAATAATGAAATAATCAAATATTGAATGCATTGTAGAGCTAATACTGCAAAACTATAAATATAATAAGAGTTGTTTACAGAATTATAATCTGTTATACCTGTGCAACCCCTACTGGGATTTGCACAGCTGTCACTAACAGTTTATGTGGAAGACAAGACTGTCTAGGTGCGAGCATCACTAATGCCACTGCATTCAGAGCCAAAAGCAAATCCTAGTTCTCAACCCAGGCTTTTCCAAAATACTCCTCATGAATGTAAAAACATTTGTAAAAACAACCCAGAAGCCTGCTTGGTTGCTAGAATCCAGAAAATGGGTCAATTTTAAGAATGGGCTAGCATTGCCAACTTTTTCAGTATTGGGTGTCTCTTTAAAGTCACAACTTCTTCAATCATGAGTGTGAGAATTTTGGTTTTTGGGGGTTTTTTAAGTGAAGATTTCTTGTCTTCATGGTTGCAGTAAGAACTTGAAAACCAGAACCCACAATGTATTCTATTTAAAGATCTTTATTTTCCTTAAACTGTTCTCAAACTTTTGAGGTCTGACTCATGATCTTTAATTACTTGGAATTAGCAAAACACGGTGCTCAGATATTGAGGTGATGAGGGAAGGCACGTACCTGTATATACAGTAATGATGAGTTTATTTGGTCACAGGACTCCCCCTACTGGGATTAACCAGAGACCAAAACAAAACCAATCCCTGTGTTAGAGCTCCGACTTTTGGTGGGGACGGCCCTTCCTCTCAGGGTCTGTCCCATTAAACAGTCGTTAGCCCCTTCTTCTCTTGGGCTTAGGTTTCAGCCCTCCTTGTCTCCACCTTGTCCTTTCTTCCCATTTAGAGAGGTGGCTGTACCATCTCATAAAAAGACAGCATGGGGGATCTCCCATCTTCCAGCACTGTTAGAGGCAGTGCTGCTGGAACATTGAAGACTATAATCCTATATATAATGGGAACCACTTCAAGCTACCACATCCCCAGCATGTATGACTAGAGGTCCCAAGCCTTGAAACTTTAAATAACTGGGCTATCTGCCCTGTCTCTCCTTCCTAGAACCTCTTCCTCTGCACCCAGCCTTGCTTCTAGCCCTTTCCTTGCTGGTCTCCAGCTGATTAATAGAACATCCCTCCTAGTTCTGCCCTGCAGGAGTCTCCCCCAGCCCGACCGTAAGCTGGCCTTATATCCGCCAGCAGGAGAAATGATGCAAGAAAGGACAAGGGTTTTCTGTTCTGACCTTGTCTCTGGATCTGACCAACAGTGAACTTCCCAAGGTCAGCACAGGTGACATGGACTGGCTGCAGCTCCCCCTCATCCTGGAATAAGTGAACATTAAAAACATTTTAGCAACACTGTGAAGGTGATTCGTATTCATAAAAGCCAAGTAAAGCAAGAAACATACATGTTTTCATATTACAGTGTTTTATTCATAGTAAAAATAAGCACCACAGTGTCCTTGCTGGTGGATCCTGTCACTATCAGAGGCCAGTGTAAGCTCTCCTGGTTTTCCCCTGTAAGAGGGGTAGGGGAAAGGGTGCATGCCCTGCTGCCACCTATTATGCTGGGGGAAATAGTGAGCCATGCCCATGGAATATTCCATGTAATGGAAAGGCCTCTGTGTATGAGGCCTTTGGGAATTAAGCTCAATAAGGTTCTGCAACATCTGCATGTGTTGCCTGAGCAAAGCCATGTGTACTAGTGCTGTTCTTGCTGCGCTACTCTGTTCCTTTGCCTCTCTGGTAGCACTCATTCTCCCTATGCTTGGTCCTTCATCTCAGCCTCAGCTCTTAAGCCCCTACAGTCCCCATGCTCATGATCAACCCTTTGTAGAATGTATCTTCCCATATCTACATTCTTGGCATGATCCTGGTCAGATGTTCAGCAGGCAGAGAGAGGGCACCTCTCGAAAACATCTGTCAGAGGCTGCTGATTAAAAACACAGATATAGCATTACATTTGCAGTCACAATGGACAGGAAAGATAGGTTTCATAACTCCCTTGCATTATTTCCATAGCCATCTCTAATAAATAATGCTAATTGTGGCGTTTGCTTTGGAGCATCTCATTATAGCACTATTCTTTAGCTCAAGCCATGGCATTGGGTCTGTGGAACTGCTACATGGGAAGTGTGAATGCTGGGCACCCCAGGGTCTGAGTATAGGGAAAGTGCTGTTACATTTAAGGTAGTGGTATGGGGGGAGGGATGGCTCAGTGGTTTGAGCATTGGCCTGCTAAACCCAGGGTTGTGAGTTCAATCCTTGTGGAGGCCGTTTAGGGATGTGGGGCAAAAAATTGTAAGGGATGGTACTTGGTCCTGCTGTGAAGGCAGGGGACTGGACTCGATGACCTTTCGAGGTCCCTTCCAGTTCTAGGAGATAGGCAATCTCCATTATTTTTATTTATTTTTTTTTAGTGGTAATCAATGTTCCCTCTAATTTTTCCATTCATGTGTGGAATAACATTTATTATGTGCACTGAGGCATGTGCAGATGTGCACCTCCAGTATCAACACATACTGTGAGCACTCTGCTAATCAGCTGGGCAGCATTTAATCCTCTCCTGGGTGGCTGTCCAAGTGCTCAGCTTACAGGGAACACAACTCTCAATCCTATGATTAGCATTTTAATGGATTAGCCATTGGGTGACAGGGCTAGGGTTCTTTTGTATAGAGCTCCCAGAGAACGCAGCGGCTACTTGTATCCAGAAGCCACCCTGGCCTGTATGCTGCTAGCCTGCTTACTGAATAGGGCCAGCAGAACTCTTCCCAGCATGACATGTGAATGTATCCTTTTCTGGGGAAGAAATAAGGCTGCCATCCCTATGAAGCAGCCCCAGATTCATTGTTGCCCTTTGATATACCTACTGAAGTTCCATGGCTTTCACCCTGTGCTGATTCTCATCACCCATGGTGGGCCATCAGGAAAAAGTATTGTAAAAGCACAATTTTGGAAAAAGTTTCAGGGGGGTAGCCATGTTAGTCTGTAACTGGAAAAACTTAAAAATCAACAAATAGTCTTGCAGCATCTCAGGCTATGTCTAGGCTGCAGAGTTTTTCTGGGATACTGCAGGTATCCCGGAAAAGTTCTGCCACGTCCAGGGAACGCGTCTGCTTTTTCGGAACAGTTTCTGAAAAAGAGGGCGTGGTCTTTTGGCATCCCTGTATTCCTCTTGGTGAGAGGAATAAGGGATGTTCCGAAAGAGGAGGTTTTTTTCGAAATTTGGCCCTGTGCTGATGGGCCAAATTTCAGAAAAGCCTCTTCCAAAAAAAAAAAAAAAAAGCGGAAAAAGATACGCAAATTGCAGTTTGCAATTTGCGTATCTTTTTCCAATAAAACTCTGCAGTCTAGATGTAGCCTTAAAGACTAACAAAAATGTAGATGGTATCTTGAGCTTTCATGGGCACAACCCACTTCTTCAGATGAATGGATTTAAGGGGTCGGTCCAGTTTCCAAATAAATAGCACAGAGAGAGGATGGGGGCAGGGAGAGGAGGAAAAGGAAGGAAAAAAGGGGAAAGAAATTGTCAATTAGCATGTCCATGCTAAATGAAGCTGATAAGAATACTTACTACCCACTTGAAGTACCCTTTGTTTGTGTTTTCGTGTCATTGGGATGTGGAATGTAGCAGGCCATCCTAAGGCAGTGGTGGGGAGAGTTTGCCCATAACCTCCCAGGCTATAGAATTCAAAACTGTGACTAGAACAGCCACAGAGACTGGACCATTGTGGGATGGCTGCTGTGGAGGACTGTGGATCAACGCAGGTAATGAGACATTTGCACTAGCACTACATTGCTTGAAGTAGATCTGCTTTGGCTTTACATTGCGAGAGGGGCTGGTGTGCCAATGTAACGGGCTGCTTATGTCAGTGGGAGACAATTTTAGATGTCGAGGCATGGAAAACTAAGTTGAAACAAGTCCACTTAGGCGAACAAAACTGTGTAGCCCAGGCAAAAAACTCCAGATGACAGATTGACCTCAGCAGCCCATCATAGCCCTGCATAAGATCAACAAATGGCAGAATCATCAGCACACCACTGAGATGCAGATTGCAGATCTGTAGCCCACTAGGGTGCAAATGCCCAATACTCTGTCCTATGTTTCTATTTCAATTTCTTTTAATTGACTTTATTAGTTTCTGCCTGTTGTGTTTGATATGGCCATGTGACAGGAGTGTCACCAGTTGTAACCCTGACCCCTGGCACAGGGCCAGGAAATAAAGTCAGTTCTTATCGGAGTGCTGAGGCAACAAATCTTTGCGACAGATGGGAAAGTCAAGGTAATGGATGTCAATGCAGGATCAATTTCTTCCTGTAAATTCCCATGAGATGAAGATGGTGGCGGCTTTGAGAGAACATCCCAGGTATTGGGGGTAGCACAGTAAAAATGACCAAGCTGTTTGTGAAAAGGAAAGTGACTGGGCAATAAAATGGTAAATTAAATTTAATGTGGATAAATGTAAAGTAAGCACATTGGAAAAAATAACCCCAGCTATACATATAATATGATGGGGGCTAGTTTAGCTACAACTAATCAGGAAAGAGATCTTGGAGTCATCGTGGATAGTTCTCTGAAGACATCCACGCAGTGTGCAGCGGAAGTCAAAAAAAAGCAAACAGGATATTAGGAATCATTAAAAAAGGGATAGAGAATACGACAGAGAGTATCTTATTGCCCTTGTATAAATCCATGGTACACCCACATCTTGAATACTGTGTACAGATGTGGTCTC
>CM057847.1:68156242-68182913 GCA_030068395.1 Apalone spinifera | reverse complement strand
GAATGCCTACATTAGCCACCCTAATTCGAACTAGGGTGGCAGTGTAGACATACCTTCAGTGTCTAAAGCATCTGTTAACTCCTGTTCTAGCTTTTAGCATTTGACACTGTATTTGGCATTAAAGTTTCGGGTGGCAGAAGGGTAAAAACATCTGGCTTGGGAAGTGGACAGCCTCTCAATCTCTCCATGGGTTCCTTTGGGCATTGTCATTTGAATCCTCTAACTATGATTGGATTGGGTGCGTTCTGAAGCTCCAGTATCCACTGAATTATATTGCAGATATAGTAGCTATATGCAGTGGGCCAATGGAGCATGCACAGCTCCCCTTCTCCCCCCTCCCCCCCGAGACATGGATACCCCCTGTGGCCCAACCCGCTCCTCTTGCTCATGCAGAATCGGTGCACAGGGGCTTCCCTCACTCATTCAGAGCTCCTGCCAACTGGGGATACCCCAGTGCTCGACCTCACTCCCCGACTGGAGCACGGGGTGGGTAGAGCAGCCCTTTCCCCAGTGGGGGGACAGCAGGTGGAAGAAGTGTGTGCAGGGGAGCACTTGCTCTTGTCCACGGACCCATAAACCCCTATTCTGCCTCTGGCGAAACACATTGCAGAGAGATGCATCATACCCTGCCTCCGCTGCCCTTGGAGAGCTTGCTAGGGCTATGCAGCATTTCATTCTTGGTGGAGATAACCCTTCTGTTCACTCCTCTTAGATGGTGTTTGCTGTTAGCAGGCCTGCCAAGCTATGACAATGTGAACTGGGGGGTGGGACGAGTGAGAACAAAGCGCAAGGTTCACTATTCCACAGCAGCGCATAGCAAAATGCCTCCTAGGCATGTCAGACTCCTAGTGCATTTATGGGACTTATATAAATGATCATCCCTAGGAGTTAAATATCTGCCTTTGAAAATTAATCTAAAATGAGGGCTTCTGTTTCCCAGTGAATGAAGCTTGGCAGGTTGTGTTGCAGGAGGGGGAAGGGGGAAGAAAAGAGAAGCATAAAATTCAATAGACATGCTGCTTCCCTGGGGGTGGGGTGGGAGGAGGTTTCAGAGGGTGACTGTGAAATCAATGTAAAAATCTATTCACCATGCAAAGCTAGAAAAGAATTATCTGCCTGAATATTCACTTCAGCTGCTTTATCAAATGAAGCGGTTTTCAATATTTTTTATCACTAATTCCAATAAATAGCTTAATTAATAAACAGCAATACAGTATTGTATGTGGGAAAGCTAAAATAATTAACAATTAAGCCTGAATAAACAATATGTGCTATGACTTCAAATGGAAACAAAACCTCTGCCTGTATGTATCTGCAGTAGTTGCTAGGGAACTAACCACGTAGAAAACTTTGACCACATCTTCTTTCTCTTCCATTCTCCTGGTCTCAGTCATTATGCTGAAAGGAGGGATTTGTATCCTGTGAGATCTTCCTGCCAGCCTGTTATGCATGTGGTGAACTTGTGATGTCCTCTGTGTATGGCAGGGGTTCTCAAACTTGTGATACCACGACCCCCCTCTCAGTTGCTCGCGACCCCCCTCCCCATTGCTGCAACCAGCCTCTCAGTTGCTTGCGACCCCCCTCTAATTTGTTTGCGATCCCCCTCTAAGTGGCTCGCGCCCCCCCGGGCGGTCAGGATCCAAAGTTTGAGAAACGCTGGTGTATGGATTCACAAGGCAGACTTAAGCATCTGAAGTGGCAGCCAGACATCTAAGTGATACATTTAGGCACACTGGCAATCACAGAATCTCTGTTCAGCTGCCACCTAATCCTCTGAGGGGCTAAAATCTCTAGGTTGCTGAGTTTCCAGTGCTAAAGACCACAAAGCAGCAAAATGTTGGCAGTGGGGTATGTGTATACCTAAGACGAGGCCCTGCCTAGCAATTTGGCACCTGACTCTTGCCTAAACTCCAGTGTGATTCAGAAACAAGGCGTTCCTCTGCCCTTTTTACCGGTGAGTTCCAATTTGTTGGACTTGCTCTGGACAGATTTAAGCCCACAGAAAATGAATGGAGGAAGTGGTTCCCCACCTTCTAAATTTTAGCTTTGGGGCTAGAGCATTCACTTAGGCTGTGAGAGATCTGGATTCAATTTACCCTTCTGTCTGATGTGAAACAGGAATTTGAAGTGCAGTCTCCCACCTCCCAGAGGAATGCCTTAACCACAGAGCTTTAGAGGTAATCTCTATTAGGACATGTCTACACAGCAGGGCAAAAGTCGAATTACGCTGCGCAACTTCAGCTACGTCAATTGCGTAGCTGAAGTTGAAATAGCATAACTCCACTGTAGGCGCTGTCTACACAGCAAGAAGTCAAAGGAAGAACACTCTTCCTTTGACTTCTCTTACTCCTCATGAAATGACGGTTACAGGAGTCAGAGTAAGACGACCTGTAGCTTGACATTATTCTGAAATAATGGCTTGCTGTGTAGGCGCACATTTTGCTATTTTGAAATAATGTCAGTTATTCCAAAATAACACTGCTGTGTAGACGTACCCTTAATCTTGAGTCTAATCAATATTTATTTATATAAAGTGCAACAGCCTCACAGCAATTAAGAGAACCCCACCCTTGAAGAATCAATGACCTAGTAGTTAGGACACTGACCTAGGAAGTGGGGGACCTGGTTGTAAGTTCCTGCTCCAAATCAGGCAGAGCGGGGATTTGAAAACAGGCCTCTCATATCCCAGGTGAATACCTTAGCCACTGGAGGTTTGGCTATTCTGGGATGGTCACAAACCCCAACACCTCTCCTTCGGATCTGATTTTTCCCACCTGTCTTTTTGGAAGATTAGCCATACTTTGAGTACACCTATCATATTGAGCCCCGCAGGCAATATAGGTGGGAGAATGCCTACTTTGTTAACCCCATTGGGCCTAAGATATGAGCTGAGACATTGGGCAGATTAGTAAGGTCAGATTGAAGCTGTTTTGTGCCTATCTACAATAAGAAACTTAGGTGCATAGGGCATTTTCTTCCTGCCTTTTTTTGTGTAACTCCAGGTGCTCTGATCCCTGCACCCTATCACTTCCATCTTCTGTAAAACTGAAACCAAATCAAACTCTAAACAGACATTGACATCTTACCTATTTTGGAACTCTTCAAAAATGGATTGCCCTAATCTTTGTGAAGAACATTGAACATGAAAAGTAACAGGTAAGTGCTAGGTATTTATTAATATCTTCTTTCAACATCAGCACAATCTCCCTCACATTTAAGCTGCACACTGAAAACAATTCAGATTAACACCATGTGATAAGATGTTTATTCTTGTAGCCTGTTCCCCCATCATGTTGTTTAATTGTGATTTCATTGTGTGCAGGAAAACGATGAAGTTTTGTTTTTGTCCTTCTTGAGAAGCATGCAAAAAAGGCAACATTTGCTCACTTTGTGTGTGTGAGAGAAATTTCTGTCATTCCATAAGGCAAGCTACTTGTGGAATTAATTTGTGTTTTAATAACACAAACAAATCCTCTCCACCTGATAAACAAAATTCTGCGGCCAGATAACATATATATCACAACCTCAGGCTCCTCTTCATTGGCCCTGTATCATGTTGTCACAGGCTGCCGTATACCTGATTAAGAAAAGCAATGTTTTTCTTCTAAAGGGCAAGACCATTTCTGCAAACTGAAGTGAAAACTTACACCTCAGGATCCTTTCCAGAAGAGACATTGCCAACTCTGCTGCCATTGGTTGAATTGAGAGAAGTCTGGCACATGTTTGGAAGGGAGAAGACTGAGATGGGCTGTGAGAGCAGGTTTCAAGTATCTAAAAGGGTGTCACAAGGAGGAGGGAGAAAAATTGTTCTCCTTGGCCTCTGATGCTAGGACAAGAAGCAATGGGTTTAAACTGCAGCAAGAGAGGTTTAGGAAAAACTTCCTAACCGTCAGAGTGGTTAAACACTGGAATAAGTTACCTAGGGAGGTTGTGGAATCTCCATCTCTGGAGATATTTAAGAGCAGATTGGATAGACATCTATCAGGGATGGTCTAGACAGTATTGCCATGAGGTCAGGGGACTGGACT
This sequence comes from Apalone spinifera, assembly GCA_030068395.1. NCBI lineage: Eukaryota > Metazoa > Chordata > Testudines > Trionychidae > Apalone > Apalone spinifera. Next base: position 68,178,885 of record CM057847.1, on the reverse strand, counting down.
CGATGACTTCTCGAGGTCCCTTCCAGTCCTAGTATTTTTTGATACTATGATTCTAAAGAGAAGGATACGGAGTCCTAAAGGTGAAGAAGCTCTGTCTTCTACTTACTTTCCCTTGAGAACACACTGCTCCAGCCCACAAGAGCTTACTCTGAGGATGGTCCAGTACAGAGCTGTCATGGTGGTTGCAGACAGGAAGAGGGTCTGTGAGCTGCTAAGGTTTAGAAAAGCCATGAATGACAAAAAAAAAAAAAAGTTTCATGTTGAGTGTAAACTTGCTACAACTTTCTCTAAACCACAGCAGGAGACTGAAACATCCAGCTCCACATACAGTAATTACATCTAATGATGGTGGAGACTTTGCACTTACAATGTGTTCTTATTAACATTTCTCAGACTGCAAACGTTGGTTTTCTTTGGACAGCGCTTGTAGATGGACAGCTCTTGTAGATGGTAGTTCCTAAATGGATTAAGAATTCTCACTCCTATGAACAGCTCATATAGCTTTGGCACACTACATCATAGCATTCGTGTCATTAACTGCAATGATCACTGATTTCCTTTGAGAGAACTGTTCTATTAAATATATGTCAGTCCAAAGTGACCTTCAGTAAGATTTCTGTATAAAAAAGCACCCAGTGGCCTTGCGCAGCAAAGCGGTACAATTCTAACAATAAACATTGGCAATCATAGTACAAAATAGGAAGGGTTAGAGAATTAATATAGGTAATTAATCTTCATTCTCACATGAGTAGCCTAGCAAATGTTGAGCTGCTGCTGCTTATCACTTCATATAAGTTTGAGAGATGCCCTTTGGAACTGCACATTGTTTTCAGTGGCCACAACTAATGCAAAGCCACATCTTCTAAGCCCAGAATAAATCACCACGTTGCTGCTTTATGACACCTCTATACTAGAGAAGCCCCAGTGTTTGGATGTGACACTGGTAGGGAGTGCAGCAGAGGTCTGATGCTTTACTTGAAGCTGGTTGCTACTTCTTCCCCTCCAGTTATTCAACTTATCTGCTTTTGTCAGGCCCTGTAAAGATCACAGCATCTCTAGACATCCTTTGATGTCTTCAGGTCCTGTCCTCCCAGCAGAAAGGAAGCTGTGCTAAAACACTACCTCTCGGCTCCTGGGCCTATTCATTCAGAAAAATCCACTAATTTTTTGCAGCTTCAGTCTTTTGTCCCAAAAATAAGACAACCCTTGTACACAATTTTCTGAGATGCCGAGAACCCACAACATCTATTGACTTTAAAAAATGGAGGTGCACAAATGTAGTGAATATTTAAGAAAAATGTGACCATAATACTTATGTGATTATTCATCAAGGTGCTTGTTCATATGAACAATATGTCAGTGCCTTGCCTCTGTCGAGTTTTCTAAATGCTAAATGTTATAAAAGTTCCTTTAAAAATATTGGCCTTCTCAATTCACTGGGTGTTTAGTACAAGTATTACATTTGTAAATTATTCTGACATGACAGGTAACTAAATAGGTGGAGTCAAATGAAACTTAAGGGTGGAGACTGCCAAATCAGTTTGGTTCTTGTCTAATTTGCTATTCTAGCTGATACTAAAGTTTTATATTCATGAAATTGTTCTCCACAATTCTAGAGAAATACTTATTTAATTAAATATTTATTCTTTCTTATGTCACGCCTTTAGTTTGTGCATTAGACAATGATTTTTGGAGGTGACATGTCTATCCACGTTAGGAAAGTGACTTATTTATAGAAAGAATAGCTATCTGATTGACAGCTGAGATTTGACAGGAAGAGGCCACCTTGACTGATGTGCGTCTATGCCCTCTTATGCATGGTCTAGCTGCTTTGTCTTTCAAAATACATTTTGTAAATAATACTAGTTTCATTTTCTAAATCATTGTTGATTCAGGCCAGTTGAGAGAGTGAGGAAAAGATGCAGGTATTTGGCAGAAGACTCATCTCTATTGTTGTTCTACCAATTAAAGGGTGGGGGAGAGCAATACTCAAACATTATAATCTTGAATTATGTTATTTTGGGGAGGGAAATGATTTTAACAAAAACAATGACTTCAGGGAGCAGGGGATCACAGCTTCTGTTTCTTATTTATATATCCTCCCTTTTAATTGCAAACTCTAGTTAGAAATCATCTTCTCAAAAATGAAATCTTCTACTGTTGTGACCAAAAATATCACCATGTTCATTCCAACAGTAATTGAAGGAGAAATTGGTTAGGATTCAAGTTGAATAATGCACATTCTGTGCAGATGCAATTTTATGTCTTTCTTCCTAAGTCATTACTTCTAATTAATGACTCGTTAATAGTCCAACAGCAGAGTGATGACAGATTCCCTTGCTTGTGTAGTGTGCCTCTGGAAAGTGTGAAGTAAAAATGGGCAAACATGTTTGCCTAATTTTGAACTCACTCCAGCATTACCGACTTAAAAGTTTTGAATTCTGATGAGCGGGAGTGGGTGGGGAGGAGCAGAAAACAACTGGAATGGAAAATCCAGTACAGAGAAACTGGCACCATATCTATATTACCAGCTTGTCTAGATTAATAGCTAGGGTGTGCAAGTTGGGATGTATTATAGTGCACTAGCCTGCTGTTCATTAACTATCCATGTCATCCCTGCAATAGTTCACTGAAAGTTCACTAGGGCGCTCTGCTGCACTCCTGTCTCAAAGCAGAGTAAATCAAAGTGTGCTAGGGACTTTTTAGAGTTCAGTCATACAGTCCACATGGACATATTTAGTGCACAGCTAGCTGGTATGCTGTAGATGTGCACCCACCTTACAAACTACCTTGCAAAGGCAGAGCAGTTAGTTACTATTGTGTGTCACTGGAGGAGTGAAGAGCAAGAGTACCATGGACAGCTCACTTCATGCAGGACTGAAGTTCCAAGGAAAGCTGTGGAAGACCAGTGCTGCTTGGCCGGCAGGAAGAATAAGAGGACCCGTAGAAGCTCCTGTGCAGTCAGGCTGAAGCCTCAGGAGTGGGGGAAGGGGAGAGAACTGAGCACAGAAGGGATATTAAACTGGCCCTGGCTGGGTGGTTGAAGAAGGCAGTGCCGTGTATCTGGAAGAAGCCCTAGAACTATGGCCCCATACCAGAGCTGAGATAAGAACTTGAACTGTATACCCTGGGAGCTGTGTGTGGGGGGGATGCTGTACATGGCTCCACCAGAAGGCTGAGACTCTGAGGACCTGCTAAGAGAGCCAGTGGTTAGGGGGGGAGGAGGCGGGGCTTACATGCTTGTGAGACGTGGCTGCCACCATATTGCAAGACTAAAAAACAAACTCATACCACACCAACCAAAGGTGGCTTTCTGTGAGAGGCAGGTGCTGCTCCTGTTATGGTTCCCTGTGAATTCTGTAGCTCCTCTAGTATGTTTCCCTTTTTCAGGATGAAAGGCTGCTGAGGGTACAGGTCTTGTTTTTGTTGTCACTTTGAAGATATTTCACTAGTTAATGGAAACAGGAAATAGCAGTTGTTGGAGAACCATCTTTGTGGTGGGAGAAGGACAAAGTCAGATTAATCAAATGTCTACATAATAAAACACGTATCAGAGCTATAATTAGATATTTGGATTGTAGCCATCAGCAGGTAAAACTTGCTCCAGTGGTAGTCCTCAATCTCTCATTGCAAGAGAAAGAGGTTGTTCCCCCATCCTGTACTTTGCCTAATATTACCCCCTACAATGCACATTTTATAATTCTACAGTAACTTGCCTGCAATTGAGCTCAATGTGGTATTGTAGTGGTGTCATCTATTACCCTCACCCTTCCCTCTCATGCTTCTTTCCCTGGTGCTAAACTACCACAAAAAGTCTGGGCAGATTCTTGAGTAGACCTCATGCATTTAATATTTAATACAGTAACTGTATTTACAATGCAATTACACTGCATTTGTTATTTGGATGTGTATAATTTAGGGCTGTCAATTAGTGGGCATTAATGCCTGCAATTAATGCAGGGCAGAATTAACACATTAAAAAAATTATCTTGCGTTAACTGCAGAAGTCGGCAATCCAGCCTGAGCTGCTCCAGAGCCCATCTCTGGTAAGGTGCAGTAATGCAAACTGCCACCAGAGGGCGCATAGGAAAACAAAGCCACCAAAAAGGAGGAAAAAATGCTGAAGGAACCTACCAGGGGCCATGCGCAGCTTGACCTGTTGCTCACAGAGAGAAACTAGTAGGAGAAGTAGATGTGGGTGACAACCTGGGAAGCAGTGATCATGAGATGGTAGATTTCAGGATCCTGACCAAAGGACGAAAGGAGAGTAGCAAAATACACACCCTGGACTTCAGAAGAGCAGATTTTGACTCCCTCAAAGAACTGATGGGCAAGATCCCTTGGGATGCTAACATGAAGGGGAAAGGAGTCCAGCAGAGCTGGCAGTATTTTAAAGAAGCCTTATTAAAGGCACAGGAAGAAACAATCCCGATGCACAGTAAGAAAAGCAAAAATGGTAGGTGACCAGATTGGCTTATCAGGGAAATCCTTGGTGAGCTTAAACACAAAAAGGAAGCTTATAAGAAGTGGAAACTTGGACAGATGACTAGGGAGGAGTATAAAATATATTGCTTGAGAATGCAGGGAGTTATCAGGAAGGCAAAAGCGCAATTGGAATTGCTGCTAGCAAGGGATGTGACGGGTAACAAGAAAAGTTTCTACAGACATGTTAGCAATAAGAGAGTTATCAGAGAAGGAGCGGACCCTTATTGGATGAGAGAGGTAACCTAGTGAGAGATGATGTGGGAAATGCTGAAGTACTCAATGCCTTCTTTGCCTCTGTCTTCACAGGCAAGGTCAGCTCCCACACTACTGCACTAGAAAACGCAGTATGGGAAGGAGGTGGGCAGCCCTTGGTGGAGAAAGAATAGGCTAGGAACTATTTAGAAAAACTAGACATACACAAATCCATGGGTCCAGATTTAATGCATCCGAGGGTATTGAGGGAGTTGGCAAATGTCATTGCAGAGCCTTTGGCCATTATATTTGAAAACTCATGGGACCAGTAGAGATCCTGGATGACTGGAAAAAGGCAAATGTAGTGCTGATCTTTAAAAAACGGAAGAAGGATAATCCAGGGAACTACAGACCAGTCAGCCTTACCTCAGTCCCCAGAAAAATCATGGAGGGGATCCTCAAGGAATCCATTTTGAAGCACTTGGAAGAGGGGTAAGTGATCAGCAATAGTCAACATGGATTCACCAAGGGCAAGTCATGCCTGACCCAATCTGATTAGCTTCTATGATGAGGTAATTGGCTCTGTCGATATGGGAAAGTCAGTGGATGTGATATACCCACAATATTCTTGCCAGCAAGTTAAGGAAGTATGGATTGGATAAATGGATTGTAAGATGGATAGAAAGCTGGCTAGACTGTCAGGCCAGATGGGAAGTGATCAATAGCTTGATGTCAGGTTAGTGGCCAGTTTCTAGCAGAGTGCCCCAAGGATCGGTTCTAGGGCTGGTTTTGTTTAACATCTTTATTAATGACCTGGATGAGGGGATGGATTGCACCCTCAGCAAGTTTGCGGATGACACTAAGGTAGGGAGAGAGGTAGATATGCTGGAGGGCAGGGATAGGGTCCAGAGTGACCTAGACAGATTAGAGGATTGGACCAAAATAAATCTGATGAGGTTCAACAAGGACAAATGTAGAATCCTGCACTTGGAGGAATCCCAAGCATTGTTACAGGCTGGGAACCGAATGGTTAAGTAGCAGTTCTGCAAAAAAGGACCTGGGGATTACACTGGATGAGAAGCTGGATATGAGTCAACACTGTGCCCTTGTAGCCAAGAAGGCTAATGGCATATTAGGGTGCATTAGGAGGAGTATTGCCAGCAGATCTAGATTAGTGATTATTACCCTTTATTTGGCTCTGGTGAGTCCACATCTGAAGTAGTGTGTCCAGTTCTGGGCCCCTCACTATAGAAAAGATGTGGATGCACTGGAGAGGGTCCAGCAGAGGGCAACCAAAATGATTAGGGGCCTGGAGCACATTACCTATGAGGAGAGGCTGAGGGATGTGGGTTTATTTAGTCTACAGAAGAAAAGAATGAGGGGGCATTTGATAGCAGCCTTCAGGTTCCTGAAGGGAGGTTCCAAAGAGGATGGAGAGAGGCTGTTCTTAGTAGTGACGGATGGCAGAACAAGGAGCAATGGTCTCAAGTTATAGTGGGGGAGGTCTAGGTTGGATATTAGAAAAACTATTTCACTAGGGGGGTAGTGAAGCACTGGAATGGGTTACCTAGGGAGGTGGTGGAATCTCCATCCCTAGAGGTTTAAGTCTGGGCTTGACAAAGCCCTGGCTGGGTTGATTTAGTTGGGACTGGTTCTGTTTTGGGTGGGGAGCTGGATTTGATGACCTTCCTGAGGTCTCTTCCAGCTTTATGATTCTATGATTATTCCTTCTTCCATCTTAAAACAAGCTGCGCTTTGGGCCCCATGAAAATCTGGCTTTGGGTTTTGTGGGAATTAAAAATTGTAAAGGAGAATCTTGGCTTCTTAAATCAATACCTGGTCCCTTTTCTTGTAGCATGAATACAGCATGCAGCTGGGCTTCACTTCTCTAACAGGAGCCTGAGGTGGGAAAACCCAAAGGCCCTTCCACAGTCCTTTGCCACGTTCCTTGTAGAAACTGAGTCAGGTATGTTTGTGGGGCATCCCAGGGTTTCCTAGCACTAGCATGCACCAAAATCCTTATGTCACCTCTGTTCTTGGTGAGCTGAGTTCAGTGGACAGGAGCCTGTTAATGATGTGTAGTGATCAGGCAATGCATAATGTAAAATGACCTTGGCTTGGAGAGCATGGGATTGGAACTGAGGAGATCTGGGTTCAATTCTCAGTGGTTCCCCCAGAAATGTATGCTGTCACCTAGCTTAATTTTTCCAATTCTCATCTTTTAAATGGAGGTGGCATTTCCTTTGTCAGTCTTACCTATTAAACGATAAGACCTTGAGGGCAGGATCCTCTGTTGTTATGCCTCAAGGGCATTACTGTAACCCACCAAATAAGAAGTCACATCTAAAATGCACATGCAGTCTGTTCTAGATGACCTGCTGGCATTTGCGCCACTAGAGAATTAATTCCTGCATGTGTTATAATAGCCAGTATGGTTGTGCTGCTTATTGTAGATACCACTCTGTGGAGAAAAAAGAAGCTGCACTAGCAGGGGTCATTTAAAACCCACCTCCTTCTACTGAACTGAGGACCACAACTCAAAGCAGGGTACACATCTAGCTTAAAGGTTTGGTGATGTCCTTTTAATAACTTCCAATATTCCCTCAATCAGCTTCAACATAATTTTTTGTTCATTTAAAATTGCTCTTCCAAAGCGTTCTTTAAACTCATTTAGACATTTCCCTGGATGACCAATTATCTCAATTCACTTCAAGTTCTCCAGCGTTTGCATTTCCTATGATAGCAATAAATGAAATTCAGTGATAAACTCTGTTAAATGTATAGAACTGCCACAGATCAACATTCTCCCTTCGTTTAAGGCTTCCTGGGGTACTTAATTACATGCAATATAAGAACATAAGAATAGTTATACTGGGTCAGACCAAAGGTCCATCCAGCCCAGTATCCTGTCTGCCGACAGTGGCCAATGCCAGGTGTCCCCGAGGGAGTGAATCGAACAGGTAATGATCTCCCTCCTGCCATTCATCTCCACCCTCTGACAAACAGAGGCTAGGACACCATTCTTTACCCATATTGGCTAATAGCCATTTATGGACTTAACCTCCATGAATGTATCTAGTTCTCTTTTAAACCCTGTTATAGTCCTAGCCTTCACAACCTCCTCAGGCAAGGAGTTCCACAGATTGACTATGCGCTGTGTAAAGAAGAACTTCCTTTTATTTATTTTAAACCTGCTGCCCATTAGTTTCATTTGGTGGCTCCTAGTTCTTATATTATGGGAACAAGTAAATAACTTTTCCTTATTCACTTTCTCCACACCACTCATGATTTTATAGACCTCTATCATATCCCTCCCAGTCTCCTCTTTTCCAAGCTGAAAAGTCCCAGTTTCTTTAATCTCTCCTCATATGGGACCCGTTCGAAATCCCTAATCATTTTAGTTGCCCTTCTCTGAACCTTTTCTAATGACAGTATATCTTTTTTGAGATGAGGAGATCACATCTGTACACAGTATTCAAGATGTGGGTGTACCATGGATTTATATAAGGGCAATAAGATACTCTCTGTCTTATTCTCTATCCCTTTTTTAATGATTCCTAATATCCTGTTTGTTTTTTTGAGGGCCGCTGCACACTGCGTGGATGTCTTCAGAGAATTATCCACAATGACTCCAAGATCTCTTTCCTGATTAGTTGTAGCTAAATTAGCCCCCATCATATTATTTGTATAGTTGGGGTTATTTTTTCCAATGTGCATTACTTTACATTTATCCACATTAAATTTCATTTGCCATTTTGTTGCCCAGTCACTTAGTTTGGTGAGATCTTTTTGAAGTTCTTCACAGTCTGCTTTGGTCTTAACTACCTGGAGCAGTTTAGTATCATCTGCAAACTTTGCCACCTCACTGTTTACACCTTTCTCCAGATCATTATGAATAAGTTGAATAGGATTGGTCCTAGGACTGACCCTTGGGGAATACCACTAGTTACCCCTCTCCATTCTGAAAATTTACCATTTATTGCCACCCTTTGTTTCCTGTCTTTTAACCAGTTCTCAGTCCATGAAGGGATCTTCCTTCTTATTCCATGACAACTTAATTTATGTAAAAGCCTTTGGTGAGGGACCTTGTTAAAGGCTTTCTGGAAATCTCAGTACACTATATCTACTGGATCCCCCTTGTCCACATGTTTGTTGACCCCATCAAAGAACTCTAATAGATCAGTAAGACATGATTTCCCTTTACAGAAACCATGTTGACTTTTGCCCAACAAATTATGTTCTTCTATGTGTCTGACAATTTTATTCTTTACTATTGCGTCAACTAATTTGCCCGGTACTGACATTAGATTTACTGGATTGTAATTGCCGGGATCGCCTCTAGAGTCCTTTTTAAATATTGTCGTTTCATTAGCTATCTTTCAGTCATCGGGTACAGAAGCTGATTTAAAGGATAGGTTACAAACCATAGTTAATAGTTCTGCAATTTCACATTTGAGTTCTTTCAGAACTCCTGGGTGAATGCCATCTGGTCCCGGTGACTTGTTACTGTTAAGTTTATCAACTAATTCCAAAACCTCCTCTAACGACACTTCAATCTGTTACAAGTCCTCAGATTTTTCACCCTGAAAGGACGGGTCAGGTTTGGGAATCTCCCCAACATCCTCAGCCATGAAGACTGAAGCAAAGAATTCATTTAGTTTCTCTGCAATGACTTTTTTGTGTTTAAGTGCTCCTTTTGTATCTCAATCGTCCAGGGTCCCCACTGGTTGTTTAGCAAGCTTCCTGTTTCTGAGGTACTTAAAAAAACATTTTGTTATAACCTTTTGAGTTTTTGGCTAGCTGTTTTTCAAACTCCTTTTTGGCTTTTCTTATTACATTTTTACACTTAATTTGGCAGTGTTTATGCTCCTTTCTATTTACCTTACTAGGATTTGACTTCCATTTTTTAAAAGTTGCCTTTTTATCTCTCACTGCTTCTTTTCCATGGTTGTTAAGCCACGGTGGCTCTTTTTTAGTTCTACTATGTTTTTAATTTGGGGTATACTTTTAAGTTGGGCCTCTATTATGGTGTCTTTGAAAAGTGTCCATGCAGCTTTCAGGGATTTTACTTTAGTCACTGTACCTTTTAATTTCCATTTAACTAACCGCCTCGTTTTTGCATAGTTCCCCTTTTTGAAATTAAATGCCACAGTTTTGGACTGCTGAGATGTTCTTCCCACCACAGGAATGTTAAATGTTATTATGTTATGGTCACTATTTCCAAGAGGTCCTGTTATAGTTAGCTCTTGGACCAGATCCTGTGTGCCACTCAGGACTAAATCGAAAATTGCCTCTCCCCTTGTGGGTTCCTGTACCAGCTGCTCCAAGAAGCAGTCATTTAAGGTATCAAGAAATTTTGTCTCTTCATCTCATCCTGAGGTGACATGCACCCAGTCAATATGGCAATAGTTGAAATCCCCCACTATTATTGAGTTCTTTATTTTGATAGCCTCTCTAATCTCCCTTAGCATTTCATAGTCACTATTACTGTCCTGGTCAGGTGGTCAATAATAGATCCTACTGTTATATTCTTATTAGAGCAGGGAATTACTATCCATAGCGATTCTATGGAACATGTTGATTCATTTAAGATTTTTACTTCATTTGATTCTAAATTTTCTTTCACATATAGTGCCACTCCCCCACCTGTTCTGTCCTTCCGATATATTTTGTACCCCGGAATGATTGTGTCCCATTGATTGCCCTCACTCCACCAGGTTTCTGTGATGCCTATTATATCAGTATCCTCCTTTAACACGAGGCACTCTAGTTCACCCATCTTATTTTTTAGACTTCTAGCATATGTGTACAAGCACTTAAAAAACTTGTCACTGTTTATCTGTCTGCCCTTTTCAGATGTGTCAGATTCTTTATGTGAATGTTTTTCGTCTGATCTGGCCCATGCTTTATCCTCTTCCATTCTCTCCTTCTGACTAAAACTTAGAGAATCTCTATCAATAGACTCTCTTCTAAGAGACATCTCTGTCCGATCCACGTGCTCCTCTGCACCAACCAGCTTTCTGCCATCTCTTAGTTTAAAAACTGCTCTGCGATCTTTTTAATGTAAAGTGCCAGTAATCTGGATCCACTTTGGTTTAGGTGGAACCCATCCTTCCTGTATAGGCTCCCCCATCCAAAAAATTTCCCCACTTCCTTATAAAGCGAAACCCATCCTCCCTACACCATTGTCTCATCCATGCATTGAGACTCTGAAGCTCTGCCTGCCTACATGGCCCTGTGCGTGGAACTGGAAGCATTTCTGAGAATGCCACCATAGAGGTCCTGGATTTCAGTCTCTTTCTTAGCAGCCTAAATTTGGCCTCCAGGATGTCTCTGCTACCCTTTCCTATGTCATTGGTACCTACATGTACCTCAACCACCGGCTCCTCCCCAGTACTACACATAAGTCTATTGAGATGCCTTGAGAAATCTGCAACCTTCACACCAGGCAGGCAAGTCACCATACGGTTCTCCCGGTCATTGCAAACCCAGCTATCTACATTTCTAATGATCGAATCCCCCATTACTAACACCTGCCTTTTCCTACTGACTGGAGTTCCCTACCCCGGAGAGGTAACTTCAGTGTGAGAGGATACCCCAACATCTGGAAGGAGGGTCCCAATTATGGGAAGGTTTCCCTCTGCTCCCGTTGACCGCTCTCCTTCCCTGAGCCTTTCATCCTCAACAGCGCAGGGGCTGTCTGACAGGAAGTGGGACAATTCTACAGTATCCCGGAAAGCCTCATCTGTGTACCTCTGTCTCCCTCTGCTCCTCCAGTTCAGCCACCCTGGCCTCCAAAGCCCGTACGCAGTCTCTGAGGGCCAGGAGCTCCTTGCACCAAATGCACACTTACGCCACCCGCCCACAGGACAGGTAATCTTACAGGCAATAAACAGGATAGCCCCCACTCTGCTGCTGGGCTTCTGCCTGCATTCTCTCCTACAGCTACCTAGGTTATTGATAGGGTTTCTAATTAAATCAGAAAGTTTTGATTAAAACTTTTAAACTAAACTATAAAGAATGGCAAGTGTACCTTGACTCCTTCCCACTCCCCTTCCAAACTTCCTCTCAAAACTCCCTGTTTGCTGCCCCTGTTTGCTGACTCACTGCTTTATAAAGCCCTGGCCTTCCTGATAGCCCTGCCCCCTGACTAAGGCTCAGCCAATGAACAGAGGCTTCTAGATTTCACAGCTTCCAACTGCCAGCCACAGCACACACTCCTTCAAACAAACAGACAGACAGATAGACAGACAGACATAAGCTCAGCACATAGCAAGTAACCCCTTGCTCCCCCCACACAAACATACACTACAGACAGCAACTTATCTCAAGGGTCCTGTATTTGCTCCTCCTTTACCTGGAAAACTCCTTCTCAAAACTCCCTGTTTGCTGCCCCTGGTTGCAAAGCTATATAGCTTATAGCTCTTTAATATTCCTCTTAATCTTCTGAACATTTGGAACTGAATTTAGTCTCATCAAGTTGTAGGAATGGAGGAAGTGTCCAAGGTGACTTTACACTTCCCTTATTCTTGGGCAGGGTGAGGACTTGCCTCATTCTGGTGTACTTTAGAGCAATCTCATGGCTTCTATAGCATACACCCAACTGAGTATGGCTGCAAAGAGCTATTCCAACATCCAGGAGTCACCCAAAGTATGAAAGATTGGGGCTGTCAGTCAAATTGTGAACATTGTTCCTTTTCAGGGGTTCCACTTTGTAGTATATTGATTGTAGGTTATAGCATTCATTTTGTGTAGTGAAGACTTAAAGCCTAGTGGAATAACTGTCTAAGAAGCAGGCACAAAGCAATTAAGAGTCATCAATGCTGACTGACTCTGCCTTATTGGAATAACAGGTTTTCTTCTGGTAGGGCCTTTGATGTTGGCTTCTTGTAAAGAATCGTTCAGTGCTGAGGGGAGGGAGGAGGAGGATTTCCCTAGCAGAAGCATATAAGCAATAAGAGGGGCAGAGACTGTTTTAAAAGGTGGTTGCTGCTCTGTGTGAAGCACCAACCACCCCCACATGCCTGAAGACTTCAGCTGTGAGAGGGGTCTCCCTACACCCAAGTCTGTGACTGCTGAGTTGACCTTAGTCTCATGGATGCATCTTGGGACTGGGTTGTTGTAGGGTTTTTTTCAGAGCTCTGTTGTACTCTAGAGCCGTTAGAGTGAAGTGACTGAGTAAGAAATACCTTGCTGAAACTAAGGCTGTGTCCTTTACTTGCCTGTCATGTTGTCCCTGAAGGATTTAATCTAAGCTCAGAGTGCACACAGCCAGCTGGAACTCTGATGTAGCATGCATAAACAACTGAGGCTTAGGTGTAGCCAGCAGTGATGAATTGGGGCTATTTTACAGCTTATGAATTCTGATGGTATTGCAAAGTTGTATTATGGAAAAACTACCATATTGTGAACACCTCCACCTGTATCTGTGGATCCACTGTCGCTGACCAGTCCTGTAATATGTACACAGCAGAGAGATTTAAAGAGAAATACTTAAGTTTAATAACTCCTTAAATCTCCTAAAGATTATCCAAAAAGTAACTCAAACCTTGGATATCATCTAACTTGACCAGTTGAAGGGAGAGGGTAGGTAGAAGCAGTGCAAAATGACTAGGAGTAGAGTAAAAGAGGCTAAGCAACCAGGAGGGGGTTAAATAAAGACCACTCAAGGACACGGAAAACAGACATGAGATGGAAGTGTGGAACAAGGGAGCACAAGGTCACCAAAGCCGGGTGAGGGACTCCAGGGCTACATCTACACTGTAGAGTTTTTGCACAAAAACTCATGGAGCGTCCACCCTACAAGCGCGTTTTTGCATAGGAAGAAGTACAGTAGATTGTAAGAAGACAGGGCTTTTTGCACAAGAATTCTTCTTCTTTCTATGAGTAATAAGCCTTTTTGCACAAATGCTCTTGCGCAAAAAGGCATGTGTAGACGGACAACAGGAAAAAGCACAGGTGCTCTGATGGCCATTCTGTGAATGACCATCAGAGCTTTCTTGCGCAAGCTCTGTGCAAAAGCACATCTTTTTGCACAGAGCAAAAGATTCTGGACATTTTTGTGCAAAAGCACATCTCTTGCGCACGCACCTGAGAGTTAAATCATAACCAGGAGCTTCACACTGGTTGGGTGGATTTCTAGGGGATGGATGTACCAGGGAGTCTGAAAGGTCAGCACTGTGCCCAAAAAGTAGCGTTGCCAGGTGTCTGGTTTTCCCCTGGACAGTCTGTTATTTCCGGCCCCTGTCTAGTAAAAAAAAAAAATCAGAAAATACCGGACATGTAACATTTTCTGTTTTTCTTGGCTGGCTGGCTGGCAGGGACAGTGTTCCCCTGTTGTGTCTGGCTTGGGTGGGGGGAAGCGAGGGGATTCTTAAAGGTGAAGCGACCTTTTTTTGGTCTCCCTTTTTTATTTTTCTTTTTTTTTTTCTCAACCAAGTTTTTTTCCTGCCATGTTTGGGATTTTTGGTGAAAGCATCTGGCAAGCCTACCAAAAAGGCTAGGCAACAGGTACAGTGGGCTCCAACACTTGGGTGGGGAATGGAGGTGCCCAATAGGCACAGTATCAGGACACAAGCCTATGTACCTGAGATTGGGGCAATAGCTGGACTCTGAGGATCTATGTGCCAGGGAATCCAGACCACAGAAGCTTGCGTTGCCTTCATAGCAGCTCTAATGGGTGACCAGCAGGGGGATCTGTAACAGTGTAAATATTCAAGCTAACTAGAAAATAGAAATTCCTTCCCCTGTGTAGATTTTTTAAGTTTATTTTGTCCTCAACCCAGTGATCAAATATGTGAACTTTTTTTATAAGAAGAGATTCCTTGGTGGCGGGGGGATCACTTTAGCTTTATTGAAGCAGAAATTTTCTGCTTCCCCTTGCCCACCTAGAAGATGCTTGTCAATTTCCCTTAACCTGAAACTTTCCCACTGAAAATGTTGATCTTACAAAAGGGCACTTTCCATTGGGCACTCATCCCAGCAGGAGAGATGCATCCCACATCCCTTTTCTCTTTGTGATGCCCATAATGCTGGGGGATGGGAGGTAGACCTGTTACTTCCTCTGCTGCTAGCAGAGTGCTCTTATTCTGGAAAAATTCTCCAGTGGTCAGATCTGCCTGGTTTTTGTGGAGTAGCCAGTAGCAGAACAGAAAAATGGGTACTCTTGGAGCATACTTATCCTACCTCCTATTTGTCGTATTTGATTTAAGGCTGGCAGATGCCAGGTATACGTTCTTATATTCCTGTGTATATTGTTCATTCATTTTATACTCCTATGAAAAGGTTCTGCCTTCAGTGCACAGGTGCGACAAAGAACAAGGGGACAATGGGCCTGAGGCCCTTAGGGTGGGGGAGAGGGGTTTCAATAGGACAGTACCTGTAAGAAATTGAAGTTACTTTCACCCCTGTAAATGCCTTTGACTTGTGCACTGGTTAAAATGGAAGGGAGAAAACTCTCTAAATGGTTTTAAAAAGTGAAGGGACAGGAGACTAGTTACTGCTGTGCCACCCAACTGTAACACAAGCATTCCAAGTGGTGACAAAAATCAAGGGCAGAGTGTCCTTTGAGTGTCCTCAGCCATTTTCTCTCTTACATTTCTGCCAGGTCCACTGCATGTTCAGACTCCCAGTAATCTGCCAATGCAGCCTTCCCAGAGGATGAATATCTACCTTATCACTGCTGCTCCTAAAGCCATATCAGCACTGCAGCTCTTGGAGATAATAGTTTCAACTCCAAACTGAGAGACATGGGTGCAAAGATTACAAGGAAGTAGCTCATCTATTGGGAGCTTTTCATGTCTAATGCTCTAAATGGCAATTTTAATTAAATTGGCCAATGAGGTTAATAGGTCCCAGTATTGTAGAGATTTGGAATGATACAATAAAATATTTTCAGTAGAGAGGCAATAAAATGACCCTCTTCTTTTCAGTATTTGATGGCCGTCAGAAGGGAAAGAGCATTATTTAGCTAGTTGATAATTTAGACGACTGATAGCAAAAAATTCACTTTTCTCTGAGGCCGTTCCTTAAAAGTTATATCTATTCCATTAAAAATACCCTTCCCCTCACACATGCTCTCTCACACATTTCTGAAGAACTTCTGTGGGGAAATCTTTCTGAACCCACTTTTCTTCAGCATCCTTCTAGCAATCAATCCCATTGCACAGCTGGTCACTTACTGCCAGTGTAGGATAAGACACGATGAACTTCAGACCGCATAGATGAAGACACTGGATTAATTTTTGCTTTCATTTGTACTGGTGTAAGTCCGAGTAATACCATTAACTTTAAGGGGGGAGGGAGTTTATAAACTATACTGAAATCATCAAAATAAGGCCAGCAGACTCGAATTTGGACAATTCTGCTTTCATTTACACTGATTTCTCCCCACTCAAGTCAGTGCTGCTGCAACAGTATAACCAAGAGAACAATTAAGCTCATCAATGAAAACCTACAAAACGTAAAGTCCTCAGTTAGCCCTCAAACATAGCTCTTACTAATTCAATGAAGGTGACTTATATCAGTTGAGGATTAGGCCCTTACCAGCCATTGTAGAATGTTTTAAATTGAGCAGAACATAAACAAGAAAGCAGAGTTATCTTTAGGTTAACCTGTGCAACCATGGTTACAGTATTAGAAATGTGCATTGTAAATGTTCTTTTAATTGACCATGCTCACAAGACACACAGCAGTAAAAATGGTGAAAAGGAGCACTACCTCTGAGCTTCTAGCTGCTCCGCATTTCATATTTTTGTGTGTTTTTTATCACAATCTTCAGTGCAGTTAGCTCACTACAAAGCAGGTTTGTTTGCTTTAGTGCAGAGCAGGCACAAGAAGAAAAATGTCATCTATTGAGTCACTGATCTGGTAGTTGTCTGACTCTTTTTACCAGCAGAAAAAAGAAGAAAAAACATAACTCTATACTCTAGACATGCAATTAAAATTAAAAGGAGCAGGCAGAGCAAAGTTCTGACATTATTCCTCATCGTGTCATAGGATTTTTTCACATGATCTTATAAATGTATTAGTTTTAGAATTCAAATTTAATGAATTTCAGTAACAAGTTACAGCATCTTGCTTTTATTCAATCACCTGTTAATATGATCTCCCTTTTAAATTTGATCACATCTCAGAAATCAAATCACTTACTAAAATAATGGAACTTCCACCTTCTCTTTTGATTGTCCGTAGTTAATATAAAAGGCCAAAAGTCTGAATTCAATTTGTCCCCAGATTAAGTAGCTAGCGCTGTGATAACAACATCCCTCCTATGTGTATTGTAAAGCGATAATCTAAAGATTCCTAAGGGTCTGATTTGTCCTGCTTCTGTCAGTTTTACACCATAGACTTCACTGAAGTTAATCCTAATATATGGGCTGATTCTTTGACTATGAAGGCTACTCTAGTGACTAAGGGCATGTCTACACTAGGAAACTATTTCAAAATAACTAAATTTGACTTAACTCTCAATTTTACAAAACTGAAATAACGTGTTCCCACTACAGAGAAGCCTTGAAATCAGTCCAAGGTAGGCTATGTTAATGAGGACATGCTACCTTGACTGAGAACCCCAGTAAGCACTGGGAAGTAATTAGCTCAAATTGCTCTGGGGAGTAGTTATTTTGAAATAGCAGCACCAGAATATCCAGACTACCACTATTTCAAAATAACTATTTCTGAATTAGCGTTATTCTCAGAGGAAAGCAGAAGTACAGATTTCGAATTAAGTGGCCCATTATTTCGAAAATAACGGGTTTGGTAGTGCGGATGCTCTGCTTATACATTTGACCTAAGTGGAGGTTATTTCAAAATAAAGGCCTAGTGTAGATCAGGGCTAAGTGACCGCCATTCAATTCCCAGTCACTGACTTCCCATGTGACCTTGGGCAAGTCACTTAATCTATCTTATTACCCAGTTTTGCAATTGGGAAGATAGGATAAAATGCCTCCTCCCATGGGTGTTGTAAAGATAAAATGCATTTTATGATTTGGAAGTTACTACACTAGTGCAGGCCATAGAAATATATAAATAATTAGCTCTCATTCTCATTGAAGATGGGAGATGAATTGGATTAGTCCACTGATGTGAGAGGAGAACTGGGTCTTCAGCCTTCAAGGAGACTTCCCCTTGAGGGTTATTCCCCTTTGATCCCTCAGACCTGCTTCTCACACTCACAATTTGTAGAGCAGAGGAGTGTTCATTTGCAGCAAGCTTAATTTAAATTTACTTTCTTTCTTTGCAGATCCCTCTGGATCTACTCCACCTCCTCCTGTTCACTGTGCAATTAAGAATTTAAATAGGACTGTGATAGCACAGCACAAGAGAGAGGTCTCTGTGGATAGGCGTTTCATTTCCATCCTATCTGTTGCAATGGCAAATTCCAGCATCTTTTCCCAGAGTGGACAGATATATTGTGCCTGGTGAATCATTTGCCTTCCCTGGGAATAGCTATGTGAGTGCAATTTTCAAAGGCCTGAAAAGACACAAATCCATTACTTTTTCTTTGTAATTGTTTTAAACAGCATCTTTGATGCAACAGCAGTTTTATTATGTTTGCAGCATATTAATAGAAATCAGAAATGATCTTCTGAAATAAACAAAGTGATGAACAAGCAACAAAAAGGTGTTTATTTTCAGGAAAGTACTTTCCTTCTCATTAACCTAATTAGCAAATGGCGTTCCAACTCTGCTGCAAACAATTGAAAATTAGCATCATGTGCATGCTTTCTCTTTTTGACAATAGAGCAGAGACAAAGGCTTAGAAATGCCATTCCATCCATCATTCATATGAAGAAAGGGATCTTCTCTTACTTGGGAATTTACCTCCCATATTTACAGACCTAGGGCCAGATCCCCAGGTATAAACCAGCATGGCTCTTTTGAAAGTTCATGAAGCTGTGGAAGTTCACACAGTGGGGGGCTGGCCCTGGACTTTAAATTAGATTGTGATAACCACTGAAACAAGGATCCCCTTTAAACAGGATTATAACCACTCTCCTGCTCCAGAGATCCACTTTCTGAATAACTCGACAACAGTGAGGAGTCCCATGGCACCTTAAAAATTAACAGATGTATTTGGGCATAAGCTGTTGTGGGTAAAACCAACTTCCAATGAAAAACTCATAACATCCAAGTATTCTGTTGTGTGATACCAAGGATAAAGCTACACGATGGCTTTTTTTTTCCCAGAAGAGGTATGCAAATAGCGCTCGCTTCTTCCGTTTTTTTTTTTCCTGGAAGAGGCTTTCCGCCATTTGGCCCTGTCTACACAGGGCCAAATGTTGGGGAAAAAACCCTCTTTCAAAATCCCCCTTCTTCCTTGTAAAACGAGGTTTTCAGGGACTTTCAAAAGAGGGGTTTTTTTTCCAATGCAAGCACTATTTGAATACCTCTTCCGAATCCCGCCCGCCCCCCACAGTGTAGCTGTACTTTAAGGCTATGTCTACACTGCAGAGTTTTTCCACAGAAACAGCTGTTTTTGTGCAAAAACTTGTGGAGCGTCCATACTACAAGCCCATTCTTGCACAAGAAAAAGTACAGTAAAGCATAAAAACACAGGGCTTTTTGCATAAGAGTTATTCCTCTCCCCATAAGGAATAAGCCTTTTTGTGGAGGAGCTCTTGTGCAAATAGGCATTTGTGGATGGGCAACAGGGGTTTCTTGCGCAAGAAACCCCTATAGCTAAAATGGCCATCAGAGCTTTCTTGCACAAGAGAGCCATGGATGCTTTTGTGCAAAAGCACATCTCTTGCGCAAAAGCATAAGGCAGTGTTGACATGCTCTCACACAAGAACTTTTTGCACAAGAACGCTTGCACAAAAAGTTCTTGCACAAGAAGCCTGCAGTGTAGACGTAGCCTAAGAGATCGAGATCATCTCATCTGATGAAGTAGGTTTTGCCTACAAAAGCTCACGATCCTATATATTTTAGTCTCTAAGGGTATGTCTACATTGCATTCCTCCTTCAAGAGAGAAATGCAAATGCAGACAAGCAAAATTGCAAATGAAGCGCGGATTTGAATTTCCCGTGCTTCATTTGCATAATCACAGCTGGCTGTTTTTCCGAAATAGCGTATTTCAAGAAAACAAATGCAGTCCACGCAGGGTTATATCGAAAAGAAACCCTTCCTTTGAAATAACCCTTAAACCTCATTTTTTGAGGAGTAAGGATTATTTGGAAGGAAGGATTTCTTTTTGAAATAACCCCGCGTGGACCGCGTTTGTTTTCTCTAAATATGCTATTTTGGAAAAGCGGCCAGCTGCGATTACGCAAATGAAGCATGGGAAATTCAAAGCCGCGCTTCATTTGCAACTTCGCTTGTCTGCATTTGCATTCCTCTCTCGAAGGAGGAATGCAATGTAGACATACCCTAAGGTGGCACAGGACTACTCGTTTTTTTTAAAAGTTGTTTTTAAGATGAAAATTCATTCCCTGGCATTTACAGGTCACTACATAGTGATACGTTGGTCTTTAGCTCTGTGGCATCTCTTCTGACTCCTTTCTTAAGCACTGGACACAACCACTGCCCTTCTCATTGCATGCCCACCACCCCTATCCCTATCTATGCGGCAAGCAGTGCGGCCGTTCAGGATTGATTCAAATGCCTCCCCGCTGATTAGCAGAGCACCCCCAGTCAGGCCTTTTGTTTCTACTAGCGTTGCACATTTGCACATGTCTTGGTGCACATAAAAATATTACTATGCCTATAGATGGAAAAAAATCCATACGTGGATGGAAAAGATTAGAAGGTACACTGGCAAACCTGCTTGTTATCTCACTCACACTAATATAACCCAGGCATATCTCACAGTCCAGGGGGTACACACGTGTGAGAGGAGAATCACTCCAATCATGTTCCCTTTACATTCCATTGGGATGGGTCTTCCTTTAAGCTTTGGCAACTACTGCTCCTTCAGATGACCATAACTCTTTACCGTGTGCGTATTTACACATCATGTGGGGCATGTTGGGAGTGGGGACATGTAGCTGTAGAGCAGGGATGGGGCTAGGGAAGGCACAGAGCCAGAATCCGGCCATGTAGAAGTCCAGAGATACTTGCTGTCTTGGGCACTTGTACCTAAGCTTCCTTCACCCATTGTATATGGAAACAAGAGTGGGTAGTTCTTATCGTTGCAGTCAAGAGGGAAAAGCGGGCCATGGACAAGCACTGCTCCCTCAAGCCAGGGGAAAGGTGATGGGGAGCTGCATTTCCCAAGCTTTCCTTTATTCTAATCCTTGCTCATCTCACTGAGAAACTAGTGCTGTGGTGTGGCAGGATCTTAGGTGGATTTGTCCTCCCACTCCACCTTGCTAATGCACCAAAGGGGACTGCTGCTGTGACATCCTGCTTCACCAAGGTCATGGCAGAG
The DNA here is from genome assembly GCA_030068395.1 of Apalone spinifera. Lineage (NCBI taxonomy): Eukaryota > Metazoa > Chordata > Testudines > Trionychidae > Apalone > Apalone spinifera. The sequence continues at coordinate 68,157,838 of CM057847.1, read as the reverse complement.
ACACGCAAAGAAGGGCTCCAGCTAAAGGGCACATACATGACCCCCCACATGTCTCTTCCCGGCCCAGGGCTCCCATGATCCCCCCATACTACAATACCAGGGACGTTAGGGGGACTCTGTCCTCCCATGGCACCAGATACCAATTTCAATGGACCTCAGAGCTCTCCCAGGAACTGCAGTGGCAAAAGGAGCAAAATGTGGGATTGCTAGGCAGCCGTATTGCCCCACCCCTGTCCTCTGGACTGTACAGACCTTAGTCAGGAATTGCAGCTGTGTGGAAGGACTGGGAGTGGGACTGGAGGTGATACAGCCATGCCAGAGGAACTGCTGGTGTGGGGCCATAAGGCAACCCCACGTTCTGCTCCTTTTGCAGCTGTGGTTCCCTATTGAATGTGTTTCCCTGCTTTCCCCTGGCATCTAGGGAGGGGCATATGACCCTTCTTGCCCCTCCCAGACCCAGGCATTGCCTTTGCCTTGCTTCCAAGCATACTGTACTGACAAGAATTGCCTCACAGCAGCACACAACACTCCTGGTATGTCTACACTGCTATTGCGCTCTTTCGACAGAAAGTCGAAAGAATGGAGGGGTTTTTCCGACAGCAGTAAACCTCTTTCTATAAGGAAGAATCCTTTTTCCGAAAAAGCTTTTTTTTTTCGGAAAAAGGCGTGTGTGGATGCGGAAGAGTGTTTTTTCTAAAGAAGAGGCTTCCAGGAAAAAGCACTGGTGTGCTGGTGGCCACCCCGTCCACAGTAATCATAGCTGAAATGCGAGATAGCATCCAGTCAATGTGCATGCTTGAAAAAGCAGATCGCTTTTTTGTTGTGCTTTTGCTGTGTAGATGCTCTCTTTCGAAAAAAAGTTTTTCCGGAAGATCTCTTCCAGGAAAGCTTCTTCTGAAAGAAGTTTGCAGTCTAGACGTAGCCTCCCTGATTGAGGACAGGACTGGGGCCTGGAGCTGAAATTTGCCAGGGCTACAGATTCTCAGAGAGAAATGTAACTCTTCATCATCTGGCCTTCCATGGGGGTAAGTTCTCAAACACCAAACCCCAGGTATAAGCAGCTAAAAAGTTCCATAAAGAGAGGGTTTGGCCCAACCTCCCTACCCCACTTTCTTTTAAAATAACTTTCTGGAATGAAGGCCCTGACATTTGTGAATCTTTCTTACCAACTGGCTTTTTCTGTGTTAGTATTGTACAGATGCTATTCAGCATTTTTGTGCTTCTCTCCATCCAGGTACCTTACCTGAAGTAAAGGCTCAGTTCTGTCCACACCTGAATTCAGTAGAATTGTGTCTGTCATTTTCACTGTTCTGTACTGGAGGCGAGAGAAATGCGGATGCAGCAGCCCCATTTTGAGAGACAATTTAATATAAATGGCAAGTGGGAGTGGAGAAGAAGAATTCTCCTGCCAATTCTCTGCACAATTTAACAGGTTTGACTCAAATCTACCTACATTTTGTTTTGGTGAGGTGCTGTGGGACAGCTTTTGAAATCTAAGCCCTATTCATGACATACATATGGGCTGCGTCTAGACTGGCAAGATTTTGCGCAAAAGCGCGCCGCCAATCTAGACGCGCTTTTGCGCAAAAGCGCATT
>CM057847.1:68137668-68147959 GCA_030068395.1 Apalone spinifera | reverse complement strand
AAAACTTTTCCGTTAAAAGCATTTCCGGAAAATCATGCCAGTGTAAACGTAGCCCATTATGTTTGTATTTACAGATGAAACTCTGGGAATTGCAGGCTATTCCTTGGCATGGGGGAAATCCAGTCCTCTGTGGTACCATGTGGCACTTACCCTTCTCCCTGATTGTCCCCTCCTGGTGATTTCTTTCTGTAACTACTACAGTATTTAAAATGGTGAGTAGGGGTATTAGACTTGAAAGCCTTGGTCAAACTGGCACAGCAGGCATAGAAAATGAGCTGCATCCTGCCTAAACGGGATCACCATTGGGCCAGATCCTCAGCTGGGGGTAAATAAGCATCATTCAATAGTACTATTCTGATTTCCACCAACTGTAAATCTGGCTTTATGCTTTCAAAATGTACCATACCCTGCACTCTCCACTACAAACTAAAAAGAGATCATACAGAAGGAGCATACTTCCTATGCTATGTATTCTAGTTATATTGAGTGGTAATGGTAGAACAACAATTGTGTGGTTAATAGCTGAACTATCAGTATGGACTTTATCTGATTAAAAATAACTCTACAGCTTTTGCACAATCTCTACAAATGAATATTTAAGAGTTGGCAAAAGCTTCTGTGTATCGCCATAGTGGAGACACTAGATGGATTTTTTTTTAATTGAATCTAGCACTATGTAATTGCAGCGTAATACATGTTGTTCATGCCCTGTAAAATAAAGCCCTGGCTGAATGAACTGAAGCGCTTTATCCGTGCTGACAGCTTCCATACAAAAGTGGAGGGGGGAGATTGATTTGGATAAACTAGCTATACAGCTGATTGTAGCTGACCTGCAGAATGTTGGAAGTAGAAAAGATTTTGAAATGCAAGAAGCAGCTAGTATTAGGAAAGGAGTTTATCTAATCCATTTCCATGGCTTTGCATGAGGTTTTCTCAACTTAAACAAGTAAATGGTGAGGAAAGTTTCAATTCTGTAAGGGGCTGACTGCATCTAAACTTTTTCAGCACATCAAAAGATTGAGCCCGTTAAGACTAGCCTCACTGAGCCCCCATTGAGGCCAGTGCAAGCCTTTGACGTCATGTAATGTCTGGTCTAACTCCTATTAAGTCAACATGTAACTAAAATTATATCATTTTAGGCTTGATTATGTTGCCACTGAGGTCAGTGGTCAGGCTTCCATTGGTGGTGATTGTATGACAGTAGCAGGTAGCAGCCCCAAACCAAATTGGGATATCATTTTTCTGTGCACTGGAGAAATATAAGAAATAATTCTTGCCATGAAGAGCTCAGCCTAAATAGACAAGAACGTAAGGACAGCCATACGGGGTCAGACCAAAAGTCCATCTAGCTAAGTATTCCGTTTTCTAGCAGCGGCCAATACCAGTTGCTTCCAAGGGAATGAATAGGACAGGAATCAAGTGATCCATTCATTGCTCATTCACAGCTTCTGGCAAACAAAGGCTTGGGACACCATCTCTGCCCATCCTGGCTACCCGCCTATCCTCCATGACAAGACAGCAAACACTGAGAGAACTGTTGTGTCCATCTTACAGCTGACAGGCAGCTGACACTAGACTATCACATGCCCAAGATCACATAGGAAATCTGTGGCAGAAATGAAAACTGAACCCAGCTCTTGTGTCCTAGCCTGGTGACTTAACCACTCAACCATATCCTTCCTCCCTGTCACACAAAAAGCCATATGTAGGCCTGCAGGGGTTAAATTTGTATTCCTCTAGGCCAGCCATGAGCCCTGCTGGTGAAAATACCAGGTGTTCTTTATCAGATGGCCTTCACCAGCCAAAATGCCCCTTGCTTGCTAGCTGAGAACCTCACATGGGATAAACAACATGACCTCAGTTCTCAGCCCCGTGGGAACATTGAGAGTGGCATTGGGCCTCACGCACACTCAGTAAACAGCTAAAGTATAAGATCACTGGGAGTCCAGCCTTTCTGTGAGTTTCACCAGAGACCTAGAGCTTGAAGGGAGCCCTGTATCCTGCCAGTTGGAGCCACGTCCACTGTGGCCTGGTGCTAGGTGACCGGAACAGGACTCCCCGCAGACTGAAGGGGCCTAAGGATTTCCAAGTGCCTGTTACTCTTTTATACCTTGCTCTGCCTATGCTTATTGGTGTATTTCTTTGCAGTAGCTGTGTAACCATCTGGCAGTATTAAGCCTGTAATAGTAGTGATGTAGTGAAATTTATAAAAGCAACTATCTCTAATTAACTCTGTCTTGAAGCGAATCCACAACCCTGTTGGGCCTTGGCCCTATGAGTTGACACTCCCCACTGGTTTAAATGGGTACAGGAATGGACCCCAAAAGTTTATATATTTTTCTGTGTACCCATCATAAATAACTTTTAGATCATAATGCTATAAAACATTTACTTTTACATAATGGTTGTGTGATAGGGTGGGCATACCCAGCACTGGGCCAGGAGGGCTTAACACCCTGTGCAACGGGGAAGTCCCACCTCCCACCCGCACTGGTATGCTCCAAAGGCTGGAGCTGTTCTGAGTTTTTAAATGAATACACTTCAACTCTGAGTGCTGCTTTTGTTTGATTTCCATGAACAGTCATGCAGTCAGGTTGCACTAGTATGAATGCTTCCAGAATGATTGTTAAGCACACATTCTTAAATACTCAGGGAAAAGCCATTTTAAAAGTTGCTTTTCATGACCATTCACACTGGAAACATGATAACAATTACATTTGGAGACCCAAAGACTGGAAGCAATGCCATTCAGCTGCTCAAAACAAACACATCTAAGCAAAGCGGCTTGAATGCTGGGTTTGTATTCTGAGGATCTAGCAGATATGGCACTGAAATAGGAGTGACCTTGGGCAAATCACTTCACCTCCATGTCTGTTTCACCTACCTTCCTTCCTTTTATTTGTCTTGCCTTTCTATTCAGTTCTCAGTACTTTGAGGCACAGACTGACTCTGGCTGAGTTTGTACAGTGCCTAGCACAATGGGAATCTGACATCAGCTGATGCCTGTAGGTGCCACTGTAATATAATAATCATAGAATCAGAAATGAAGGGACCTTAAGGGTACGTCTACACTTGCTCCCTAGTCCAAGCTAGTGATGCAAATGTAGGCGACCAAAATTGCTAATAAAGCGGGGATTTAAATATCCCGTGCTTCATTAGCATGATCTCACCCGCGCATTGCTCCACTCAACAGCTGATTCGAACCAGGAAGTGCATTCCTGCACGCGGTAGTTCGAACCAAACCCCTTGGTTCAAACTAACGTTACTCCTCAAAAAATGAGAGTAACGTTAATTCGAACCAAAAAGTTTGGTTTGAACTACCGCGTCCAGGAATGCACTTCCTGGTTTGAATCAGCTGTTGAGCCGAGTAACGCGCGGGCAAGATCATGCTAATGAAGTGCGGGATATTTAAGTCCTCGCTTCATTAGCAATTTCAGTCACCTACATTTGCACACCTAGTTCGGACTAGGGAGCAAGTGTAGACATACCCTATCATCTAGTCCACTGCAGGGCACTGAGTCAGGACCAAGAAAATCTAGACCATCCCTGGCAGGTGTTTGTCCATCCTGTTTTGAGTGAGTTCAGTCATGGAAATTTCCCAGCCTCCCTTGGAATCCTATTCCAAAGCTTAAATATCAATATCCAGTTAGGTTCCCCCCTAATATCTAACCTACATTTCCCTTGCTGCAGATTAACCCTATTACTACTTGTCCTACCTTCAGTGGACATGGAGAACAATTAATCATTGTTTCTTTAAAACAGCCGTTAACATATCTGAAGATTGTTATGAGGTCCCCTTCAGTCACCTTCTCAAAACTTAAACATGCCCAGTTTTTAACCTTTCCTCATAGCTCAGGTTTTCTAAACTTCTTTTTTTTATTATTTTTGTTGCTTTTCTCTGGACTCTCTCTAGTTAAGCACCATCGTTCCCAAAGAGTTGTACCTAGAAGTCTCTCAGACCCAACCTACCTAAATGCATCTAACTTATCTAAATAGTCTTTAGCCTGCTTTTTATCTCTTTTAACTTGCATTGCTTCCCCCTTATTGTTAATATTATCTGTGAGTTTCTGATCACCAGTAACATTGTTAGTGAAGACTGGAGCAAAATAGGTATCCAACACTTCAGCCTTCTTGATGTCATCTGTTATTGGCTCTCTTTCTCTGCTAAACAGAGGATCTACAGGCTACATCTACATGGCCAGTTTTTGCAGCAGAAAATATGCTAATGAGGAACTCATAAGGATCTTGTGCAAAATAGGGTTTTTGACACAAAAAAGTCCACACTGCTTCTTTTTGCGCAAAAACCTCTTGCTCAAAAAGAAATGGGAGAAAATATGCTAATCAGATTGCAACTTATGCTAATGAGTCCCTCATTAGCATATTTTCTACCACAAAAACTGGCAGTGTAGACGAAGTCACACTATCCTTCATCTTTGTCTTGCTCCTAATGTATTCAAATAGCCTCTTCTTACAGCCTTTTATGGCCCTTGTGAGGTGTAACTCATTTAGTGCCTTAGCATTGCTGATTTCTCTTTACATGCTTTTGCTATTCTTTTGTTGTTATTTTTAGCAATTCGCCCATGCTTCCACTTTTTTGGATTCCTGATTTTCAGGTCATTGAAGAGTTTATGATGGAGCCATATAGGAAGAATAGTAGGAGGCCTATCTTTCCTTCACATCAGGATAGTTTGCAGCTATGTTTTCAGTCTTGTCTCCTGGAGAAACTGCCAGCTCTCCTCAACTTGTTTGTCCCTTACGCATTCTTCCTAGGGGATATTGCCTACCAGTTCTGAGTTGATCAACGTCTACTTATTTGAAGTTTTTTGTTCTTATTCTGCTGCTCTTGCTCCTTCCTTTCCTTAGAATCATCAGGTGTGCTCTTTCATGGTCATTTTCACATAAATTGCCTTCCATCTTCAGATTCATAACTAATTCCTCCGTGTTGGTCAGAATCAAGTCTAAAATTGCTGTTCCTTTGGTTAATTCCTCCATTGTCCGAAACAGAAATCTATCCCTATTACACTCCAGGAACTTCTTGGAAACTTTGTTAATTTTTTAACAAATGCCTAGGTAGTTAAAATGCCCCATTATTACCAAACAACAACCATAAAGTGAAAATTAATGGTGAATTACTTTGAGAAAATTGAAATTGGTTCACAGATGTTCCATAGACATAAAAAATGTTGAAATTTAAAATAATCCTTAGAAACCATTTGCTCAGCATTATTTGTCATACTGTTTTGTAACTAAGATAAAATATTAAAAGGACTATGGGTTGCATTATATTCCACTGAAATGTGAGTGCTTATGTGTTTTTCTTGATACACTGAAGCAAGTAATAGATTAAAGAGTTAAAGGATAAAATACATGTAAACAAAAATCAGAATTTCAAAAACAAATCTATAAATAAAATGGCTAACCAATACTTTTGATAGAGCCATTACACACACACACAGCAGTAAAAATGTGATCAGTATAAATGATGATGGTGGTGGTAGTGATGGTATTTTTACATTTGGGGAGAGGGGGAGAGAAAGCACCTCTAAGTTACTATGGTGATTATAACACATAGTTTTTTATTACTAATGTAACCTCCCTATATATAACCATTCCAATATCTTAGTTCTCTTTATTTTTATAAGAAAACTAAGAACAAAATAAAAGGTTACTATTGCTTAAATAGCACTGCTATTTCAATACAGCAAATAAGAGTTAATGTTTCACTGTCACAGACTATGGAAGAGGCATTTATAATGAAACTCTATGCTATCCTTAATCACAAAAGAGCCCATTTATGTCTATAAATTATAGCACTATGTGGAGCAAAGAAAAAGATACAAATTATACTACTGGCATTAGAAGAAACTAGTCTTCTGTTACTGCACCAACTAATAAGTTAATTTATAGCTAAATATAAAGACACATTCTGCCTGAAGTATGATAAAAATGCAATTTTGACAACAAAAGACTACACTTTGAAAGGCTACATCTGTCTGTTCCACCAGGGTTGCAATCCAAAGGAATATTGAAATATGCTGTAATAGGTTATGCATTATCTATGTACAGGTTTTTAAAAATCAGCAGGCCGTAAAATTTCCTCTGCAGTTAACTGTGGCTATTCTTAAAATAATCTCTTTGTTTTTCCCCTTTTGTGGGAGAGAACAGGGATCAGTGCAAAAATGACAAGTTGAAGATTCAATTTTCTGCTATAACATGACAAAAGAAATGTTTCTAGTCTGGTATTTGCAGTGTTTCATTTTTTGCTGCTATGTCTTGTACTATTTTGCAATAACTTAGGACATAAGCAGCACCTCGGGATAGATTTCACTTAAATGTCAAAAGCATGCTGCACTACTCTATTTAAAATGTTGCTGATTTTTCAAAAATATTTAATGTCTTTAGGTTGAGTATTTCTAGCCTCTGTTTTTAGCTTCTGAGAGTCTCTATTATCCTCTCAGGAGAGGGACAAAATTGTGTGATCGTGTGCTAGCTGACATTTTGTTCTGCTGAAAAAATGTCCATACATCTATCACATAACAAGAACAGTGATTGCCAAGAAGATCAGAATTGGATTGCTACGCATTAGATTTTCTTCTATGGCAGGCTTTTCCTTATGTAAGTTGGTGTTAGAAAAACAATCCCTCAAAGCTAGGTATCAACAAAGCTTCTTCTCTACAAACTGTAGTCTATGGTCAAAATTTTCAGAACTGAGTGTCTCACTCTAAGCACCTAAATCAGCATTTAGGGGACTGAACAAAAGGTGCCTGTTTTTTCCATTGCAGCTGAGCCTTTGCACCTTCCTTGGAGATTTAGCAAAATGGTCCTTTGGATTAATAGACTTTGTCTATGGAAAAAATCATAAAGATTAAGAGGGATAGTTTCTGCTTGCAATTGCAGGACTATTGGAATTGCCATACTACATCAGTCCAGTGGTCAAGATAGTCCAGTACTAGAGAGGAAGGTTGGGCCAGTGGCTAAAGTGATAGATCTGGATGTAGTAGGTGTTGTCAGACGCTGCCACCGGTGTGGTACTCTGGCATCTGTTCTGCTCCCTTCAGGGTTGATAACCTTTCAGGTGCATGTGCTCTCTCCAAACACTTGTCCTCTTTCTGAATGCTGTGCAGGCTCTGAACAGGTAGCCAACACCACAGACTTCTAAGAGCCCCCAATGACCACAAATCAGACAAGATGCAAAGGCACTGGAACCAGGTTTATTGTCAAATGACTTACGGTCTCTAGCACCCTGAGCATCTAGACCAGATAGCAACAGTTTACACTAGTACATACGCAAGCCCTGGCAATGGACTCAGCTCAGCTAGCGGCCAGGAATTTCCACTATCCCCTAGGCTGGACAAGACAGCTCCTCTGAGATACACTTTTATACACAGACACAAACAAGTCACACATCACTTCTTACGTATCAAAGTGCCACCCTTAATCATATTTGGTTGACACCCCCTGACATCCCTAGATACTTCCCATTACCTTGTTTATGGTGGTTCGATCAAAATATCACTATCCATCATGCTGTCATCCCGACCCTGTGCCGAACCCGGGTCAGTATCTCCCTGTTATCTACAGGGAGTGTACTGGTACTGAGCTGTTTCTGCAGCGAGATGTTCTGTTACCATCCTCCTGGAATGTTTACGCACATGGCCTGTGCCCAGTACCTCCTAGGTATGTGTGTTTCTGCAGTATCAGCCGCCCTGTCCTTGCCAAGTTTCTGTGAGCAGGACCTGCCTTTTGCTCACAGCTTAGCTCTGCTTTATGTTAGCAAAGCATTGACTATTATTCAGGCCTTAGGCTTCACACCACGCCTTTATTGTCAGGCCCTCTTATTACTACAGTAGGCTGCTCTGTCAGACTTCCTATGTGACTTGGAGCAAGTCATTGCATCCATACTGCATTGCAAACCTAGGGCTCTGGGCCTGAGACTGGATTGGACTCAATGTTTCCAAGCCTGTGCTTCCATATCCCCACTGCATTGTAAACCAGGGAGTGCAGACAAAAAAGCTCCTTAGGCCGGAGCAGCTCGAGGAGAGCTGCTGGCAACTGGCGCCCTAGGCAGAATGCACAATCGATGCCCCTGCCTCCATAGCCCTCAATGGTGTGACATCATCATTGGGAGCCACGTTAAATGCGGCGCCCTAGGCAACTGCCAAGGTTACCTACATCCACGGGCCGCCCCGTCCTTAGGGCACATAACTGGCTGGAAAAGACAGGCTGGGAAATTATTAGCAAGGAAATTGTCCCTATTGTTTGTTCCTATTGTATTCAGGGAAAGAGGACTGTACACACAGTATTGGTAAATAAACAGGGTTGCATCAAAAATTCCATTCACATAATCAATTTGTCCTCCTTATGAAAACAATCTAGCAAAGTCCCAGATATTGACTATCTGTTCAGGTCAGAAGGTAACAGTGTTTAGACACCCAAGGGTGCAACAGGCACCTAGTGGGGATTTACAAAAACACACTGTGAGTGAGGGTATGTCTACACTACAGAGTTTGCCATTTTTCAAAACCGGAGTAACGTCCACACTGCAATCGTATTCTTTCAAAAGTAAATTGAAAGACCAGAGGGGTTTTCCAGCGTTGGTAATCCTCTTTCTATGAGGAAGAAGGCTTTTTCCGACAGGGAAAAGGGAGTTCTTTTGCAAGAAGCGGAAAAACACAGGTGACCTGATGGCCATTCGACCCATAGTAATCACAGCTTACATGAAATTGCATCCATTCAGTGTGGACACTATCTGTTGAAAAAGCAGATTGCATTTTCAATGCACTTTCTCAGTGTGGACACTCTCTTTCAGGAGAAGCTTTTCGGAAGATCTCTTCAGGAAAAGCTTCTTCCCAAAGAAGCCTGCAGTCTAGACATAGCCTTAGAATTTCAATAGAAATTACGTGCCTAATCTGCTTAAGGCACTTTTGAAAATACCAATGGGTGCCTATCTGCAACCAAATACCATTGGAAATCTGCCCCTTAATCTCTCTGTGCCTCAGTTCTCCATCTCTAAAATAGTTATAATAGTTAAGCCAGGGGTCTGAAGGACTGCTTGCAATGCAGCCAGCTGAAGTTGTTTAGCCCTGCAGGATAATTAACTGTTGATAGGTAAATACAGCTCATACTGGGATGGGGAAGGAATCTGGGTTATGTAAATCCAATTCAGCCAGGGCTGAAGGAGGATCAGTTGTTAGAATGGAATGTGATGTATTGTAACTAATTTGAGCTGGTGTGGGGTCACACATCATGCTACCCCTAAATGTGGGAACTGTAAAATATGACACCACTGCTTGCAGGAGAGACACCATCATTGTAAGGGCTCTCAGATGAACAAGCCTCCCCCTTCCAGAGTTGAGTGAACTGAGTTGGGGGGAAAGGGCTCGAGCCAGCCTGCTTCATGCCTGCCAGGTGTGAGCTGTAAGACTGGTTCAACCTGCACTTTTCACCCCCCCAAGGATAGACCTAAAGCAGATTCCATTAGGAGTCTTTTTGCTATTCCAGTGGAAGCTGGAATCTTTTGCCAACCTAGGTGGTGGCAAAAGAGTTGAAATCACTAAGAGCTGAAGTCACTAGTTTGGCCTGGAGCCAGACCCATTGCGGCCAACAGAATGGCTGGTGGGAACAACCGGTGGGCAGCAGGCAGAGCAGCTGGCGGGAACAACTGGCAGGCGGCTGATAGGAGCAGTGGCAGGCAGAGCAAGCGGACCATAGGCGCAGCACAAAGGTGGCATGGCCTCTGGCTTAATGAGTGGAGTAGTCATCAGGGTGATGTGTCAGGGTCTGTACTGACTGGACAGAGCTGTAAGTGAGGCGTTTGAAGTGGAGTATGGAGAAAGTTTGGGTAAATGAGTAGCACCCTTACATTGTTGGACTAGTGAGCCTGAGAGGCAAAAGACATTGCTCAATCCATTTGAGCTAGGACGGTTACTCATGGGGGGTTATGAACTCTGTTTGTGGGATTTTCCCAAGCTAATTCCATGTAACCTCTCTCCCTCTTTCATTAACAATTTCTTTTCTATACTCAGACTCTGTGCTTGTGAGTGGGGAAGCTTTGCCTCTCAGAGGTGCCCAGGGGTGTGTGAATTTCCCAGGCTACTGGGTAGGGGCTCGAGCCAATTCTGTGTGAGATGGATGAAAAGGGACCCCTAGATATTGAACCCGGCCCTGGCTGTTGCTGGCACTACCTGGCAGAAGGATTACAATAGCATTTGTGAGAATAAATACATTAGAGTGTGAGGCCCTCAGATACTGTGGTGATGGGGATGACATAAATACCTTAGATCAGGGCTAC
>CM057847.1:68125303-68137568 GCA_030068395.1 Apalone spinifera | reverse complement strand
TTAAATTTTTAATAATAAACTAAAACATATTCATTACACTTGTGACTATGCTTGACTATACTATTTTATTTGTTAGTGTCTCTCACACATTGACATTATACTCCTTAATAGGTTATATGACCACACGTAGTTAAAAAAATTATCCTGTTAATGTGATTTCCCCTGTTAACATTATAGAATAAGTACTTTGGGTCAAATGTTTTTCTACCATTTTTTTCTTTTATAGTTACTTGAAGCCTACTGTATTTTTAATAGACTAAGGAAAGTCTATTGATTGTCTAGCTTACTTTGTGAGGGAATTCTTCCTGACAATGGTGCATCAGGGAGTCTGCAAAGTGATTTTTTGCAAGCTCAATATACTGTACACTATGAAAAATAGTGAATTATCTCATGAGCATCCTTTACTTATAAATATTGCAGTGATGTTACTGGAAAGGGCTAGGCTATACTGCCATCTAATTTCTGCTTGGCCATGGCAGTTTTTAAACTGTTATGCCTGGGCTCTATTGATGTGACGATGTGACGGTGGCAAAAATATTTTGTGACAGAAGTTAAGCACTTACGCCATACTGAATCACCTTAAAGCCTTATTCAGCAAAGTAATTACACCTGTGGGTACTCTCATTAACTTCAGTGGGACTACGTGCTGAATAAGAGGGATGTACTTTGCAGTATCAAAACTTGCATTTCCTAATTGTCTAGGATGCTGAATGGGGCAAATAACAGACTTTTGGTACACGAACAATTCCAAAGACGTTTGGACTTAATTGAAAATGATTTTTTTAACTTTTTTGGTGAATCAAAAAGTAAATAATTTTGGGGTGTAAATATGTATTCACAGAAACACTTAAGATGCAGAAGAGGAAATCACAACAGGATTAATGCAGACATCAATGGCCTTTAATATATTTTTAAAAGTATATTTCCAAAATTCCTTTCTTTTCAGAGCATTGCTCATGCTTTTAAAACTTTATTTATTTTACCTTTTTTTTCCTCATTCTCCACTAAGGTCAATGGAGCACTGACAACTGACACCAAGTAAGGATCTGTCCCATCCTGTAGCCAGATTTATTCCAGGCTCATGCTGTTGTAACTGAAAGCCGAATATGAGTCTGGTTAGCTGTGATTTATTTCTGTTACGTGTTGCTCCTGCTGTGGATTTCTCCAATACCTTTCATTTCTTTTAAGGCTGTTGTAGCGCAACTGCAGCTACACTCAGCCTAGCGATTGATGATATCAAAGACATTGCTGCTGATTGTGATGCTTCTCTTGGGGGCACCTAGAGCTATGAGCCACTGTGTGGGCCTGTCTCCCCACCTCCAGTTGTCTGCCTTGCCAGAGAACACTACAGGACTCTGCCAGTTCAAATCCTGTTACCCTGCCTTGCAGGTGAGAACCAGTGAAAGCCCAGTTCCCCTGAGAGTCTCTTTGCAGTGTCCAGTCCCTCTCACTGAATGATGTCATTGTGTTTGTTGTCTCCAAAGAGACAAATGAACCAGCCTGTTCGGTTAGCTGAGGACTCACTCTCCAGTTTAATATACAGGCCTATGATGGTTTAACAAATACCTTTAACAACAAAGGACATATTTAAGTAATATTGAGCAAAAATGAGAGCTGGGTGTTACAAATAAAACAAAACCTGCTTTCTAATGACTAAAATTTCACTTCACAAGTTACAATCTTTGTGTAAGCAGGATTCTCGACTGTCGTTGGCTTCTGGGTATTCTTGCTTCCCAGACCAAAAGGATCCATCCACTTTTTTCATTATTTTCACTTTTTTTCTCCTTATGGAATTGATGATACAAATATCTTTTCTCCCTTCATATTATCCCATTTTGTCTGTTTCAAGAGCCATGAAGGTTTTTTGGGGGGTACAGGAAACTGTCGTGATCAGTACGCAGTCATCTCCTCCCTTTGCAGTTCTGTGGCTGAAGTGAGCACCCCTCCTGGACCACAAAGCGGACTACAGGTGCAGGCGCCCTACACTGACAAATGGTACCAAAATTATGTAGATTCTTCAAGAGATGGAAGAGGAATTTGTATTCTTATGAGAGAAAAGGCTAGAGGATTTTGAGACATGTGGGCTGCTGCCGTTGGGATGGAAGTGGGGGAGAACTTTCTGGAGTGCAATTTTTTATAAATTGGAGGGCAAAAAATTAAAGTTACAGTAATCAAGAGAAGAACGAGGCATGGAGCTTTAGCAATGGGGATTGGGAGAGAAACTGATTTGAATAACACATCCACATTGTTAAAAAAGTGGAATTTTAATGCTCTTATTTAATCAGTTAATTTTATGCGCAAACTCACTGAAACTTCCTTTTGTTCATTTAAAGAAAATCCAGTATAATTCTCCCATCTTTTGGCTCTTTAGAGCACCTTTTGCCTAAAGATAATTTGTTGTAATCAAACTCAGTTTAATTAAGAAAGATTGTATAGCCTCAGAGGTTAATCTATGAACAAAATGTTGCCTTTCAACAATAATGGATTTGGAATGCATGCCATCATCAAATCTGAATTTGTTCACTCACATGCAGTTGCGTTCTAGTAGGTAAACTATATCCTAATGTTGAATCATCTGTTTATATTACATGTTCAGTGTGATAGTTAGCAAGATTTTCATCTAATGTGATGCTATTTTATATTTTCACTAGTAAGTGCAAGAGGCTACTGCAGGGAGATAGAAAGTCTTTTTTAAATGTGGTGGTTTATCCTGAAATCTATTGACTAGTATTATTAAAATTTATTTTGATATCTGTAAAGTCAACTTTTTCCTTTCCTTATCTTTAGGCTGTCTAGATAAATACTGGCCTTGCTCATTTTATGAAAAGCAATATATTAATACAGCTCATTGTGAGATCTCTAGTCTTAATATTTTTGAAAGTTCCCCTCTCAAACACTGGCCAAAACAAAATAGTAACTTACTTGGTCAGCATACTTTACAGTAAAACCTGTGTTATCAGGCAAGCTTGGGGATTAGGGCATTCTGGTTATCTAAAAATTCCAGTGATCTGAGGATCCCATCAACTTAGGAATAACCAATGGACAATAATAGTAAAACTCAAGTTTTTAATATTGGTAGTTTTGTAGTGTGAAACAGTTAGTCTCACATTTCTATTTTGAGTTAAAGATGATTAGTACTTATTAAATAAAATATTGTTAAGCCAATCATGGTAAACCAAGCCAGGCCTGTGCGCCTGAAGATGTGACAGTATTGTGACTGGGGACAATGCCGATTAACAAAGTTTTCTGGTTAACAGAGTGCCGGATAACAAAGGTTTCACTGTATTTTGGATTTTTTTCACAATGCGTATACTCAAAGAAATTACTTCCTGCCATCTCATTATGTTTTACACTATAATTGGCTGTGTTTTACTGCACAATGCATATGCCTGTAACTAAGAATTTATAAAAAAAAATGCCTGTGCTGTTTGCATTGAGAACACGTCTTCTGTTTTAATATGCCAATATTGTAAAAATAAAGAAACTCCCAGGTATTTTATCCAGTGGAGTCTCTTACAGGTCTCTGTTAGCTAAAATCCCTAACTGGAAAACTGAAGGGGTGAAATCCTAGTCCTACTGATGTCAATGGAAGTTTTTATATTGGTTTCAGTGGGAAGAATTCACTAAAGGAATGAATCTGTTCTGAAAAGTGTTCCCGTAATAATGGCATCTGAGGTTTAATGTGTGGCATTCTTGGATTAGGTCAGATCAAATTTGCTTAGTTTACATGTATAGAGATCTTTTCTAATGTCCAATTCTGCAAACTCATTCTGGGACATTATTTATATGCATGGCATTTTATGCATGGTGAAGTGTTGAGGCAAATGAGAAAAAGATGAACAGCCTGAACCAGAATTGTAAAGGGCTTTAAGGGAAGGACAAGACCTATAACTTGAGTAAGCACTGCATTAATTTTGAGTTCTTTACTTCTCAAACATCACCACCAATAATATATGTTCTGCAGGCCAAATTATGGTCTGTGACATCTGTCCAACCTGCTAAGAGCAGTAACTGAAGACAGAATTGGATCCTGCATTTGGAGTTCAATACAATTATGTTGATAATCCATGTGGCAGAATAGAATCCAGCTCACCACATATGTGGTGATTTTGCCACAATAACAAATAAGTTTTCCCTGCTATATTTTAAAGTCATCAGCTGTGACTCTGACTACACACAGTAAGTAAATTGAGCTGTTTAGTAAGAATGTACCACTTTTACATAGTGACTTTTTGAACTAGAATTGCACTTTGTTAGACAGAGTGTGCTGAGCACCAAAAATTCTCAGTATTTCTTCCTCAGCATTTGATAAGCTCTTCACAGAATATGGCCCTCCAGCTTGGTGCAAGAAGAATTTCACCCCACTATGTTTGTACAACAGTGAAATGTACAACTGACAAGTTAAAAGATATGAAAGCAAGAAAATGAAAGGAGAGAGAGAATATACACACACATATGCAAGCCTGATCCAGGAAAATACCTCTCTAATCTGGCACCCTCTGGACTTGACCAGTGCTGAACCAGAGAATTTGCCAAACCACAGGAAGTCAATATTGTCTAGTAGCATTACCTACACTTCCACTGTTACAGAAGATATTTCGGGGTAAATAACAGCACCGAACATGGAGAACCAGGACTATAATCCGTCTAATTAAAAGCATGCTGGACCACAGTTGTTGCCGGACTAGAGAAGTTCAACTTACATAAGAATAAACATTATTTTATGATAACTGGATTAAATTAAGAAGACTTTGTACAGCACTTCATCTGTCAGTCTGAAATCAAGAAACCTTGACATTAAAGGCAACTTAATTCACCAAACTTTCTACCCTGAGGTCTCTATCCAAATGTTTCCCTTAAAGTGAAAGTGTTTAAAGACTTGGTACCTTAGAAGGCTAGGTTAGATAAAGCCTTTTTATAATTTTTAAAATACTTCACTATGACCTTTATATAAAACATGATTCAGAAGCAGCAAAAAGAGCTTAATTGTTTGGAATGACAGTATTTTTACATTACTTTTCTGATAAGCTTGATAGGATGGTTGTGAGTCAGTGGGTGAAAATAGGACTTGGATTCAGCTTTGACTGAGTCATATCACACAGCTGAGGAAAAAGTAGGACAATGTAGCATGTTTTCCATACCTCTGAATAAAAGGACTAAATTTTCAAGTCTCTACTGTGGTCTTTTTGTGCTCGTAATAACAGATGCAGGTGGATTTGCATCCACTGATCATTTTCAAATAAATGCCACTGCGGGTGTGAGTTGGACTTACCAAAACTGCTGTGGCATGGTAGCCAGGAGAATGAGCCTTTCCAAAATGGCATGAATGGGTATAAGTGGCAACTGTGGCTCCAAAATCTACACTATGACTTACACTCCATATTATTTGCACCAGCTGAACAGCACCCACCAGCAACTTGAAATTGCATCCTTAGGCCAGCCATTTTTTCCATAGGGCAGCCAGAGACAGGCACATTACTTTGGCAGCACTTGGTGCCCTCTTGGCACTGCATCGTCACCATTCTTCTACCTCACAATGAGGATAACCAATTACAAAACACTTAAAAAATGACAAATGGTCCTGCAGCACCTTAAAGACTAACAAAACATGTAGATGGTATCATGAACTTTCATGGGCACAACCCACTTCTTCAGATGAATGGAGCAAGGAGTCTGTGCTAAATAAGGCTAACAGAATGGGCTATAAGTGCCCAATACTTAGCTTTTGATGTCATTAGGGTATGGAATGTAGCGGCCCATCCAGCTCAGGTCTTTGTTCAAACCTTGAGTACAGGTGTCAAATTTGTAAATGAAGTCAAGTTCCGCAGCTTCTCTCTCCAGCTTTGGGCAACTACTGGCTCTGGAAGGGATGGGTGATATCTACTTTGTTTCCCACTGCTGCTTCCAGCGCCACCCCTTGTGGCATAGTAAAGGTAGGCACATTGCCACAGTACAGGTTTTGTATTTACAAAGAAAAGGGGAGGAGAGATTTTAAAAATATTGGTATTAATGAAAATATTCATGATTTTAAATGTGCAGTTTAATATAAGTCTTCCTCTAAACATTTAGATCAAACCCAGCAACAGGGCGCAAGTGCATGAAACAAAGTGAAGCTAAGGCTACACCTAGACTGCAGGCTAGATCTTTCAGAAAAAAGTTTTTTGAAAGAGAGCATCTACACAGCAAAAGTGATCTGCTTTTTTGAAAGATAGCATCCACACTGATTGGACACTGTCTCGCATTTCAGTTGTGATTACTGTGGATGGAGTGGCCAGCAGGGCACCAGTGCTTTTTCCTGGAGGCCTCTTCTTTTGAAAAAACACTCTCTTCCGCATCCACACGCCTTTTTCTGAAAAAGCTTTTTCGGAAAAAGGCTTCTTCCTCATAGAAAGAGGTTTAGTGCTGTTGGAAAAAACCCTCCATTCTTTCAACTCTCTGTCGAAAGAGCGCAATAGCAGTGTGGATGTAAGTGTAGTTTTTCTGGAAAAACGGCCAGTTTTCTTGAAAAACTCTGAAGTGTAGACATGCCCTAAGCATGCCAGATCATTTTCTCCCCTAAACAGGAGCCCCAAAAGTAAGAAAATAGTATTAAGTGGCAAAACAAGCTGACAGCAGTTATAACCTGCACACCCATTAATGCATCTACCATGCAACCTATAATTCCAAACTATATGGATAGTCCTGATCCTAAAACAAAATAACTGACTATTGCACCACTACATCTCTAAATAAGTGTTTTGCATCAAAGAAAGCTTTTTAAAAAAATCCTGAATAACTAATTAATTCAGTAATGTATATATTCAGAAGTCAAGATACGTGAAAGCTAAACTTGCATGTACAACCTTAATGTTGCCTCTTTGTGCATACTGGGAGGTGAGTCTACATGCTGTAAGATCTGTAGTGTAGCTACTCTAATGTGAAAGGGAAAAGCTCTTCTGTTGATTTAATTAATTCATCCCCAAAGAGCAGCGTTAGCAGCTCACTTGCCAACATAGCACTGCCCACACCAGTGATGATGTGGATGTAACTTATGTTGCTCAGCAGGGTAGTTTATTGACATCCCTGAGCAATATAAATTATACTGACATAAGTGGTAGTGTAGACACAATCTAAATTGCTTTTGTTGTTTAGTGCACTTTAAGGGAGAATGCAGAAAGAGTCCAGTTCCTTAGCTTTGTCCAGTAATGATGTGTCATAAAATGAACTATTAAGTGAGGAAGAGTTACATTCAATGATCAAATTATTACTTGGAATAATACTGTTGGGTAAACCTTACAGATTATTACAAAAGGAAATTATCTTTCCACTTAGATATATAAGGCTAACACTATGAAAAGTGGAAAGCCATCATTAATATATTCAGGATATTTGAGACCAAAGGTCACATAAAACTTTATTGCAAATCTAAGGAATATTACCTTTACAAAAACTGTGGCATGAATAACAGTTTAGAAAAAGTTTGCATTTAGCCATTCATATGACAAGTAAGCATTCTAAATGATACTGTTTAATACCTCATCCTTTCTCTAAATACAACCCATAAGTGGAAATATTCTTTTTTGCTGCCTCAGATCAGTAGTTGTAGGCTTTTGGGACAATGCTGCACCATTACTGACGTAAAAGGATTATCTGAAGAAGCTACACCCTCCATCCTTCATTGATGCCTGTAGCTTATTGTGACCTGGCTGGGTATTGACAATGTTATGGACAAATTCTGCTGTCTCTTTCATCTTCCACAGCAATAGCTTTCCTGTCAAAAAATTGTCTTATAAATGTTAAAATCCTGTGTCTGTATACTACTATTTGGTCTCTATCCTATAACTACTTTAATTTGGGAAGCAGTCCTCCCTTGAGAAATTATGTTGATAAATAGTGTATTTTGATTTTTAAAGATGCATATTTGATAACCTAATTTAGGCAGGATTCCTTTTAGTTCAAGTACAACAGCAAAACATAGCTACGTATTTGTCTGCTTCTCAATTTATCCCTTTGTTGTTGGTACTTCACAAAGCTGTGGGGGTCTGGTTTTATAAATCTGTGCCTTGTCTGCTCGCAAGAACAGATCAGGCAAGCAGAGTGATATACATATCTACAAGCACAAATAAATCCAATGCTCTAAAGTAATTCCTCTGCTACGTGACCCATATAAGAAGTTGGGATTCTAAGCAGGGTTTAGCTCTCATTTAAAAACTCTAATGGGTACCACAAGATATGGAAGGGAATTATTTTTCAGTGTCTTATTATTAAAATGTCTTATTATTAAAATAAGACCAACTGACCTTGTCACTATCCTTGTGAGTTCATAGAGGGCCTACATTTCTGACTGATAGTGTACTAATAATTTATGATTTTCATTATTTAAGGTTTCGATTTCCTACATTGAATGCATCTGTTTTTTTCTTAGAGCCAAATATGAAGGAAGGTCATGAAGGATGGGGCAGTTCATTATTGCTCGCTGTAACTTCTTTGAGGCTTATTTGTTTATTTCAGATTCTCCCAAAGTAATGACTATCTGGCTCCCATTCTGCTGGGATATCCCAGTGTGCACTGTGCTGTGATGTCATACTGTGGCCACATGTGCCCACTTGATGTGAGTGCAGGCAGGTGACTTTATTTACTAGGTTATGTGGAGTTCAAGAGTTTTTCTCAATATTATTACTAACTACCAATAGAGGGTGGGACCTTAAAGAGATATTTTCTTCTAGGGTCATTCCCATTGGTTTAGGGGTCAGATTTTTAATTGTACATGTAGACATTGAGTGGAATTCTCAAAATCATCTTGGTGCCTCATCCCTATGGAAGTAATAGCTAGTGAGTGCCTTGGTGCTTTTGAAAATCCCACTGGGTGCTTAAATATCTTTAAAGAAAATCTGGCCTGGGAGCCTTAACATTCTATGAATACACTGGAAGAGGAAAATCTATTCTAGAGGAAGATGCTATGTTCTTTCTGGACTACACTCTGGACTGATGACAAGAAAAGGCCGCCACTGCTCAGTGGTAGTGTTAGAGAAGATCAGTGACTCCTTGGCAGATTTGGCATTCAAGCCAGACATAGAGATCACAGAACTGTGACTGCCAGCTTAGTTTTGTGAGGGAAATTCAGGGGGATCCAGTTTTGTCCTCTATCACTTGTCATGGATAGGCAAATAGAAAAAGAGGCAGAATTGGAAGAGTGTGTGATCTTCCCGTATAGAACAGAGAGCTTTCAGATACATTTATTCCTGTCTCAGCACTTGGCTCAGTGCCATGGGGAGCTTTGGCTTCTGTCCCAAGACCATTTTTCCCTATAACAGTAACACCCTTCCCAGCATGAAGGACATTAGGGACTTAGCCAATTGCTGGGTTAGGCGATGATGGGGTTTAATGAAGTCACTTCAATAGAAAAAAAACAACAAATGGTCTGGTAGCGTGGTAAATGTGCTAGAAACAGGCTGTCCCCATACCTACTTAGTACAAGGTTTTCCACATCTTCTAATAGCTGCTGTGAGTGATAAGATGCCCTGATCTGATCCATTTGGGCAGCTCCTATGTAACACTGACCTTGATTAGCAAAGTGAGATGGACAGAGTGTTAAGATTCAAAGATTAAAATTGTTATTTAGATCAGAATGCAAAAATAGGATACTATAATGGCATGTCTGAGAATTTAAGCCCAGACAAGTCAATATCACAGTGTCCTTCTCTCTGTCCCCTGATTTGTATACACCACTATGGGATCTTTCATTAAATGATCATTACAGATTCTAAGACAAATGTATAACAAAGGGGCTTTAAATTAAAACACTATCTTACACAGTGTTGGCCAAAATTCAAAATGCCAAAAGTTTGAATTGAGAGCAAGAATTTGAATGCCTGTGTGAAAAAACCCAGCTCTGTTGTTCTCTGACCGATAACCATACCCCATAGGTCTGATGATCTTTGGAGGAAAGGTCACAGAGTTAAGAGCTGTCAAGTTTTTGGGCAACAAAGCAGCTCAAGTCTCTCTCTCTCGGTGCGTCTACACTGCAGCGTTTTCCCGGGAAAATGGCTGTTTTTCTGGAAAAACAATACTTGCATCCACACTGCCATTGAGTTCTTTCAACAGAAAGTTGAAAGAACGGAGGGGGTTTTCCAAAGGCGATAAATCTCATTCTACAAGGAAGAAGCCTCTTTCCAAAAAAGCTTTTTCGGGAAAAGGCATGTGTGGACGCAGAAGAGGGAGTTCTTTCGAAAGAAGAGGCCTCCAGGAAATAACAAGGTGCCCTGGTGGCCACTCCGTCTAGACTAATCAAACTTAAATGCAAGATAGTGTCCAATCAATGTGGACGCTATCTTTCGCAAAAGCACGTTGCTTTTTTCGTTGCACTTTTGCTGTGTGGACACTCTCTTTCGAAATAAGCTTTTCCGGAAGATCGCTTCTGGAAAAGCTTCTTCCAAAAGAAGCTTGCAGTCTAGACGTAGCCTCAGTGTAGGCATGGGTGTATATGCGAGTGGAAAAATGGAGAGCTGTGAAAGTAGCCGGGAGGCTAGCAGGATCCTATTGAAGGATTGTGTCAATATCTGGTCACAGCAGAGGAAACTACAGTTTCCTATCCCCTCCCAGAAGAGGTTCATTCTTAAATAAACAATTTCTAACTTGAAAAGGACATTTGGTTTAGGGGATTTGGAAAAGGTGGAGGTTGATAGTTTGTTATATTTAAACTCATTTGTCCATCTCTATCCATAATGAGAACAATGCCTATTTGATGCTGTTACATTTTGGGAAATAATTTACTGTTGCATGGTCAGACTGAATGCATTTGATGAAGATGAAAGCCCAAAGCCTAACAAATTTTGCTTTAATTTAAAATGGTGTTTTTAATTACATGAGCGCTGCTCTGTCATCTGGAATTTTGGAGAATTAATGATTAAAGTGATGGAGGAAATGGACCTAGGGCTGTGTGTGTTTGTGCTCTGTGTCATTAGTCAGAAAGGTTTCATTACCTCTCTTTATTGAATGACTTTTAAATGTCCCTGGTGTCAGATAGAAGCCAGAAATGTTTGCTCCAAATGCTCCCTTCAACAATTTTGCATTGCACTCTGTTAGCATGCATGCATTATTAATCACCATTACTGATTTCTATAACACTGTTCATCGGTAGTAGTGTATTACAGCTCATAAATATATATTTAAAGACAAGTTGGTGCTGCTAAAGATGCTGGAGTGACTATGTTGGGCTGGGTGTGACATCCCCTCTAACAGCATTGCTGCCAATTGATTTCTGGGAATACAAAATACAATTCTAGGGTTGTTGCTCCTTTTAGAACCCCAAAGCTACCTGCCTCTCACCCCAGTTGACATTATACATTGACAGACCTCGGGAATGCAGCAGCAGGGCAGTGGCAAAAATTAGTCTTTTGTGTGACTGTGCACAAAGAACTCCCAATCCCTAGCCCTTGTGCTGTAGGACAATGTTTCTCAACCACTGGTACCAGTACCCTTAGGTACTCCCCTACTCATACTCTGGTCATCTGAAGAAGTGGGCTGTGCCTACAAAAAGCTCATGATACCATCTACACGTTTTGTTAGTCTATAAAGTGCTACCAAACTATTTGTTGTTGTTTTTTCCTGTAACAGACTAACTCAGCTACCCCCTGAAGCTCCTTAGGGGTTAGGTACATCAACACAACTGAAATTTGGGGGAAACTGAATTTTTGTTTGGAGTTTTACAGAGTTTTATTAATTTTGTACTTTTCACACCCAAAAATGTCATTCCCCGCCCGGCTACGATTAAGTTGTTTAAATAAATGCGTTGCAATAGTAGAAAAAAAACCTGTGTGTCTGAAACTGTAGGTACTGGGGGTAATTATACTTTTTTTTAAAAAAGGGGTACTTTATTTAAAAAAAAAAGGCTGAGGAACACTGCGGTAGGAGGCTTCCTTTTTTGCTTTCACTTGGGGCTAGCAGAAGCAGCATTTCCAACCACGCAAACTCCCGTGCCATTTGCTTGCTCGCTCGCTTTCCATCTGTCCCTGCTATCGGCTCTGAGAAGGGAGGGGGGCGCTGGGTTTATCTACAGCGCCCTGGCCAGCTGTTCCTTATCTAGAGCCACCCCCAGGGAGCAGCCGGATGCCGGGGGGAGCGCTCGCGGGCTGGTTGGCGCGCGCGTGCGAGCCCTCCCGGGAGCACAGAGCAGCCGCCGGGCCGTGCGGGACGGCTGCCGGCTACCTGGGCCGGGGCACCACGTGAGCGCCACATCGGCGGGGCTCCTCAGGCTGGAAAGTCACCGAAAGGAAACGGGCTCCGA
>CM057847.1:68110662-68125203 GCA_030068395.1 Apalone spinifera | reverse complement strand
CCCCAGGGGCTGCCCCTTCTTCTGCATCAGGCCTCTGTCCCTCTGCAGCCACCTCTCAATCTCCTTGTGTTCAGGGAGCATCCACCTGGGGCCTCCCTCGGGCTCCTTCCTGCTCCCACAGGCGCCTTTCCCTCAGCCCCACACAAGGCCACACATCCCTGCCCTAACCCCACCTCACTCCCCTCCTGTTTGCCCCATAGGCCCTCTCCAGGCCTCCTGTTCTCCTCTTTTGCATTCAGCACCTCTCAGTCCTGGAAAAGGTGCACAGAATCCCAGGGAGACGAGCCGGCTACGTCCCCTTCTTTCCTTCCTTCCCATTGGGAGGTAAGGAGAAGAGAACTAAAGACACCCCTTTGCCTGCCAGGTTCAATCTTCTCCACAAGAGAACTTAAGTGGCAGCCAGAGGGGACAGTGTTTGCCTTGATGGAGATCTTTTTAATGTTGCAGAAACTCCAAGAGTTTTATTCAAACTGCTGCTTTTTTTCAAGAATGAACTGAGTCAGTTGCCCTGGGTTGTAGAAAGGGTTACTGGGTTTGGCTGGAGGAGAATAATTGGCAATATTTGCAAAAGTACCTGTTTATACTGCTTTGCATTCTTGGTTTATATCTGATATCAGTTGTTCCCGGGAGGGTAGGGGGGGGCACAACCCTTTAGGGGTCTCAAACCAGTGCTGGGGAGTGCAGCCATCCTGGCCTTTTCTGTAGTGTTCAGTGGGGAGATTAGTTGGATGGAGAAAGGGGGTGCTGATATAGAAAAAGTAATGCTTCTCAATTTTACGTAAATCAAGATAGGCCAACACTAATAAGATAATTTAGGTAATACCATTGGCCATGATTCTGTTCCCATCAACACATGTATATAACCATAGTATCTCCACTGGTGTATGACTTGATGGTAACTGAAAGAAAACTGAAAACTTCAGGGGTCTGATTTCATCATAGTGTTATGCTGGTTTGTTGCCATTGAAATCAAGGAGGTCATGCTGGTGTAATATTAGAGTAATGCTGTGGTGAATCAGGACCCAGGTTCTGTCATCCTGATCTCACATGATGTATAAAGTCACCTAGTGAGGACAAGTGGATATTAGATTTCTTTTCACAGTGGAAAAAACAATTGTTTATCCTGTGTACCTGGAATAAGAGGACATCCATAACTAATTCAGCATGTGCTTGCACTTTGGGTACTCTTGACTTTCATATTTAGGTAGTGCCAACATTGTGGTGTTCACTTATTTATTTGAAATAAACTGTGCCATAAAAGCGGCTCCAAGAAGTTCACTATGCAGTTAGGATTTGAACCATCTACCTACTTGTGGCACAAATATGCTAATTTTTTTCTTTTTAGCTTATTCGTGCCCCAGGTTCTGAGCTATGTTGAAATGGTGCTTGGTGCAGCTCAGGATGAAGGAATCAAGTGTGGCTTTACTCCCCTTCGCAGCCCCTGGAATCTGGGACTGGCCATAGGTCTTTCCCACAAATGTTTAATTTTGGCTCACCTGCCCGTGGCTCTAAGGGTCCATTCTGGTAGATGGATATAGCCAGAGTGAAGTGGTGCCCTGGAAATGCTTCCAATGTGAGGGGGCTCATAAAGTTGATGTGACTCTACACCCACAGAAACCCCCTGTTTAAGGAGAAATAACGTGTACATCGATGCAGGGATAAAAGACCCACCATGGCTGACTTTGGTCAGGTGACAGATTTGGGCTCACAGGGTCCCCAGACTTGGGCTCTGGCCCATGCCCAAACATCCACAAAATAATTAGCAGTCCCACACCCTGAGTCAGTTAACCCATGCCTGCCACGAGTTTTTATCCCCATGTAGATAGACCGCTGTGTGCTTGGTTAACCCAGTTATGAGACTGAGTAGGATTTATGCTGCCAACACATTTCCTTATTCATGTTACTGTAACATTTTTAAAAGTGAAACATCTTTAAAAGACAACTTGTTTTTCATGATATGGGCCAGGTATTAAAGGTATTTAGGTCCAAAAAATGCAGATGAGCTCCTATACACATGATTCCCATTGTAATCAAAGGGATTTAGATTCCTAGGTGCTTTGAAAATCCAAATAGGTGCCTATCTACATCTTCAGGCATCTGAATACCTTTTAAAATCTGGCCCAGTGCCCTTACTTTGGCTTTGTGTGTGTATTTTTTTGCATTTATTTCAGTTTGAACAATGAAAATCAATGAAGTAATTATTCATTTTTAAGTAGTCAGTTTCAGTTTAAAATTCCTGGTGTAGTATGTTGAGCCCTATAGCACTACAGGAGAATGTGTTGTTGCTTATAAACAGCTACTTTTATTGGGATTTTTAAGAAGTGGAAATAGATTTTTAGTTTTGTAAAATCTTGCTTTTACAAAATTAAGTTGACTGTTCCTTTTAATTTAAAGGAAAATATAAGTATGTGTGCTAGGAATGTCAAACTATGATGATTTGAATGGCCAAGTTTCATGTAAACATTGAAACAGTGTCCTCTTTCATAAGTGTGAAATGCTTTTGAAACCTCCCTTAAAATTGAGAACTCTTCCATTAAATGAGTGTTTTTTGGCAGTATTTTAGTACTCTTAGAAAAGACGCAAGAGTGGTAATAAGCAATTCCCTTTTCTGTTACATTAATCAGCCAGTAATGTGGATGATATTTATCAGTGTATCTACCAGGAATGACTTTGATATTTACTGTCAGATTAGAACAAATTGCCTGTTTTAAAAAGCTTATGGTAAAAAAAAAAAAGGACTAAATTATGCACTTTGTTTAATATGTATGTTTTTATAGTACAATATAAAGTATTCACTACAGAGGTTCAAGCTTGTCTTTGCTTACCTATGGTAATCTTTGTTGGGATAATGGGAAATGAAATGTTTGGCATATATGTAGCTAAACACTTTTACAGAAAATCGGAACCTCTAGCTTTTCAGTAATTGTGAATTTATCATGTACACTGAAGAGTTATAAACTGAAGTATTTAATTATGTGGGCCTTTTGCTGCTACACTACAATGCAATATCTTCATTCCTAATCAGTGAAACTAAGTGTTCTTATCTATTGGAGTTTATTAAAACTATGGGTGAGCATTTAAGAGCTATTTTCATCTTCAAATGTATCTTGTCATAAAGTATTTAGATTATGGAAAAGATACATTTTGATATCAGATCTGATATACTTTTAAATTTCTCTATAAAATAAAAATATCGTTCTTAATAATTTTGGCAAGTTTCACAGATTACATTGAAGGGTTGCCAACCCTCCAGGATTGGACTGGAGTCTCTAGAAATTAAAGATGAATCTTTAAAGATTGTCATGTGATGAGTCTCCAGGAATATATCCTACCAAAATTGGTAACCCGAGGCCCTCAAAGGTTATGTGTAGTCAACCCATATGCTAATTATTTGAAAGCCTTTGTTTTAATGACTTTTAAAAATTTAGTCAGCTGCAATCCAAAAGGTATATAGGTCCAAAACCTAAACATCAGCAATATTTTCTCTGTATGTTTGGAATTATGGTGACTCCATCACTCTAATAAGGAGAATTGTACTTCTTCCAGTGGGAAGACTCCAATCCACAGGGCTTTGGATGGTATCTTGAAGTGAGGGGAAATAAAAACATTTTTCTGTTAATGTTTTAAAACTATCAGTCTTATTACTTTAGTTTGCAGTATATGTACAGTGCCTAGCACAATAGTGCCCCATTTTTCATAGGCACTACCATAACAAACAAACAATACAACATTATGTGTGCGGCAGATCAAAAGTTATGTTCTGTTCCTTTGGGAATAGCAAACCTGTAGGGGCTGGACTCTGCAGGAAACTGAGGACTTGAGTTGGCATGTGCCTGTCAGGATCTGTATGGAGAGAGTGAGGCCTGAAAGGTAGTGCTTGTGCTGCCAGAGACGGATTGTTTCAGGGAGCTGATCTACAGAAGCCTCAGGCTAAGAGAAGATAATGGTGAGGTGCCTCAACCCTAGATACCACTGTTGAGTATCACAGAAGTCCTGTTCACTTATATATAAAGAGACATAACTGTGTTCAATGTTAAAAACTGTTGTACCTCTAAATTGTCTTCCTCTTCTCCCTCCCCCCCCCCCCCCCAAAAAATACCCCCCACCCCAAACAGTAATCCCCAGAGGAAGAAAAAGAATACTGAGACCAGCCAATGAATAGCCCTGTGCTGTGCAAAGGATGGTTTCGTATCCATGGAGCACTCCACTGAAATGGTTTCTGTGAGCAGAATGAATTGGATGATCATCATTTACGTAAATAGGGTATCAGTTTCCTGGGTTCAAAGCTGACTGGGCTTGTTGCATAGCTTTAAACGAAGTAGAAAGAAGATAGAGGGGAAATTTTTGAATTTAACCCCCTTCTTCCCCTTTCCCCCCAAAAAAGTATCAGGTATGTCCATTCACTTGAACAATATGGAGATGAAAATAAAAAAGCAACTAAAAATAATTGTTTAGAATAATGTGCTTATCTATAAATGCAAGGAGCATATGGAATAAGCAAAGTAAGGGAAATATTACTTGAAAACAATTTAAATTGGCTAGATATATGCATTATTGCAGGATTAAAAACTCAGACACACAGGGATAATCACAAAAGGCAAAGAAATTACTTGAGTACTGCTGGGACTAGCTTTAGGCGTTTTTTTAAGTAATTTTATTCCTTCATGTAAAATTTCAACAGATACACAGAATCAAATATGAACAGACTACATACAAAAGAAACTCCCTCACTAGGTACCTACAACATACACTCATGTATTATTTTTCAATGGCTTATTTTAAATAGTTCATTAGAAACCCTCTAGAGCTATGGACTACTTATGAACCTGGCTCAGAAGGGCTTGGTGTTGGGCAGGGTCCTAGCTGCCAGTAACGGACCTATTGATGACCGCAGTGGCTCTGCTTGCAGTGCTGTGCCTAGAGGTGGTTGTTTTGTAGGATCAAGCCCATAATGTGTAAGTCAAAATTTAATTGTAAACATATGCTTACTCGAAAAAAAAATTGTCCTGGATATTATCACTGCCAAGGTAATGCATGTTGCACATCTAGTTGTGCAGTTCTGTGCCATCCCTTTATTGTGCATGAGCAATGGGAAAGTCTTTGAGAGGAAATGGCAGGAGAAAGGTAGGTGGTGGAAGAGTTTTGAAGAGGTAGTTACCTCTATTTATATGGAACCTGAACTAATAGGTATGGGGGAGCCTACAGGTTGATTTATCATTGATCCAACAAGTTAAGAGTCCGAACCCGCTTTGTGATGTGCCCCAGTATGGGACATACCTGATGTGAGAATGTCTGATAGCATTTTCAGGGAATGGGACAATAAGCCTAGTCTGACTTTTTTTTTCTTTTCTTTTTTTTTTTTTTTTAAACTATGAACAAGGACATATGTTTCATTTTCCAGTTGGCCATGGGGGATGGGAGACACCTAGTTTCTTTTCAGTATCTCACCTTAATGAAGCTTTAAGAATACATTTTACAAAGCAGGATAATATTAGATTATCTTCATTTAGAATAATAAGATGGATGATTGCAGAAGGTTCAGCGGGAACTTGAGTGCTTTTCTAATGCAGTTGCGCATATTTGTACTGGGCTGGAGAGGAGACTTCCTCTGGTCTAGCCAGATCTCAAATGCAATAATGAAGTGAGTGAGTTGATATACCTCCAGAATATGTCCAAATTTGGCAATTGATGTTTTCAATATGATGGGTGAGGTGCATACCAGAACGTCTGCTGGAGTTTCTTTTATTAGTTCTAATTTGAGGATTTAGTAGGTAGGTATTGTATTGTGCTACATTTTAAAGTATGATGCATAGAAATAGTGATGTGCTAACAAGTTAGAATTTCTGTTGAGTCCTGAATGAGTATGGGGATAGCAGTAGCTAGATGCTAAGTGGGCAGACCTCTGAATTGTTTGTTTGAGGAAGGGGTCAAGCAGAGGTGCATTTCAATATGTGAGGCTTTTATTCAACTAAAACAAATGCTTTGGGTATGATAGTCAAGTGATGCAACCAAGGATGGATATCTGATAAAGGTCAAATATCATTTGACTCCCAAAAATGATTCTCCATTAGGCTACTTTTAATTAACATACTTAATAATTTGGATGGGAAGTTAAACAGTGCATTTAATTACAGAAGATATCAAGTTGAGAGTGTTAATAGCACCAGTGAAGATGAAGGAGTAACACAAAGTGATGACAAAAGATGAGCAATTTGAGATCAGACCGCTCTTTACCATGGTGATGCCTGTGGGGAGAAGATGAAGGAGAAAGAAAATGCCCTGCAGTTCAGCTTGGAGTTTCCCACTTGACATTCTATCAGGGGTTCTTTTCTTCACTTGTTTCTCTCCCAGTCTGCACCATCTCTTCAACACCTGAGAGTTGTCATTAAAAATCTTCTTTTTCTTTTCCTAATTTATATCCTCTGATCCTTGACACTTCAAAGCTTGGTATTGTTACTCTTGCTCTTTATCCCACTCATTTCCCAAAGTTCCTTGTATAGCTATAGTGTGTTTCTTTATTTACTTTCCAACAGTATTACATCCGGCTTTCTCTCTTTGCTCTGTTTTTATAGCCCTTGTGCAACTGCCTTTTGTTTCTCATGGGATTAAGTCCTTGCCATTTACTGCAGTGTTCGAGTTCTTGCATGCTTCGTTCCTTTCCTTAATTACCTTGTCACATTCCTTGTTCCACCATGATATACTTTTTCTATCTTAGAGTCAGCATTTTCGGAGTAGCTAGGTTGGGTGATTTTATAATTTCCTTTGTGATATTACTACAGAATTCCTTCATATCTAACTTATACTCTGCTCACCCACATATTCCTCACACATCTAAAGAACTTCCAATTTGCTTTTCTTTGGGTTCCGAATGGGAGTCTTATTCTTGGCTTTATGTTCTTTTCCTTGGTATGTAATTAATGGCAGGAAATGGTCACTGCCTACTTCCTCCTGTCAGTATATCATCTCCCAGTTGCATTTGCTTGCTATGTTTCTAGAAGATCTTCCCAAGTCGTAGCAAGAGGCATCTGACCTCATCATAGA
Organism: Apalone spinifera; assembly: GCA_030068395.1. NCBI lineage: Eukaryota > Metazoa > Chordata > Testudines > Trionychidae > Apalone > Apalone spinifera. The sequence continues at coordinate 68,118,162 of CM057847.1, read as the reverse complement.
ACTTAGAATGTGCCTTATTTAATATTGCTAAATTATCATCACAGAATTCCTCTAGACGTCTTCCATTTGTACATCATCCCCACAAACTGTTGTGACTGTTCAGATCAATACAGATAAATATTCAGCATGTGATATCTGCACTTTATTATTTCAGTTTTATAGCCTCTAGTTTTCTGCAGGGTTATAAAAATTAAATCCTCTGAAATACACAGAATTGTTTTGATTCCATATCTCAATAGCATTAGACTCAACATTTACCTTTTAACCTCTACTTCAAGATTGTTTAGATTATCTTTAAGGAAGGTGAAGACATGCCCATCCTTTCCTATGTCTCTGTCATGTTTATGTATATTATATCCTGGGATTTTTATAGTCTAGTTTTTCTATTAGCCTAGTTATTATGTCAAGCTTTGTTTTCATGTCAATAATGTGTTTCTTTAATTCCTGCCCTTGTGTATAAAACTGTGTGTTATTAGTCACCCCCATCCAGTTATTAGTCACCCCAATTCTCTTACCTTTTTCTTACCCGTATACTAGGAAAGTATGAAGTAGTTACTTTGATAGGTATTTTCAGCAGCTTTAACTGTAATTCTCATGATCTCTGTTTTCAGTCCTGTCTGAGGAGTACAATTAGACTTCACTCCAAAATGCAATGCATCTTTTTTTTTTTTTTTTTTTTTTTTTTTTTTATAAGTAGCACATCATCTTCTAAACCCCAATGTCACTCATTCACTCCTTCCTTACCAATGGTTTGTTTTTGCTAATACCTGTCTGCGTACTGGGTTTTCTTTTTTCCTCCTTTTTCTTTTCCTTTGGTACATGAGATGTTAGTGATTTTTGGACTTTCTAGCTTGCTTTGCCTCAATACATATTCAATATGCTGAGCTGTGTTCTAACTATGAGAAACATTTTTCTCCATTCCTCACATCTGAATAGTCACCTCCACACTTGCCAAAACCTTAATTTTATTTTGCAGTTATTTGCAACATGACCAACTCTTTGGACACCTGCAGCATCTCAATGGAGCAGGTATATAGGGCTAGTCGAGAACATCTGATACTGTAAGGCTATTTGCACTGGTGTCCTAGTTAAGTTAGGGAAACATTTTATTTAGCTGTGACATTCTGCACACCCTTTTCAGGCCTGAAAAAAGAGTTCTGGGTAAGATCAAAACCTTCAACAGAAGTGGGTTCAATAAAAGAGATTATCCATGTATTTTGTCACCCTAAAGTTACTCTACTGCCACCTCTTCTGTGAGTTACCATCTTGCATTTTGTGATGGGGTATTCCATATTCTTTATGGAAATACAGCATAACTGGAATATGCTTTGTGCAAGATATTTCAAGTGAGATCACTGGAAAGGTTGTAGTCTACTGAATAGGATAATCCCATTTGCGTGCATGTATCATTCCTATATTTGAAATTACAAATATGACACATAAACCTGTATTACTAATATAGACATGCTAAGTAAGGGCTATTAATAATACTCAAGGAACTTAATGGCCCAGTACAGAGGACAGTAATCTGTGAATGGACTTGTTTTTCTTGTAAGTGTGGGAGGAGAAGTAATGGTGGCTCCTACCAAGACATGTGGCCATGTCATCAGATGCTGGGATCTACCTTGGACATGTATTTTTCCACAAGAGCAGAGGGAAAGTTTAGATTGAAAACAAAGGATTCCCACCTCATGAAAACCTGTCTAAGGGTGGAGCGAGGCAATCCAGGTCATCAGCCTCTCCCTGACTAACCCACCCAAGATGACTGCTGGGAACATCTAAGACTGAACTGGGGGAAGGATTGGGGCCCAAGCTGGAAGACTTTACAGTAAGAATGTTTAAATTTAGATTAATCAACTAATTGAATAGTCAATGCAGTTTGCATCATCTATTTGATTAGTCAATAAGAGCACCTCTGCCTTTGAAATGTAGCAAGAGCCCTGCCGGAGCTCTTGCTACATTTCAAAGGTGGAAGCGCCACCAGTTCCCCGCTGCACCCCTGCCTCCCCCCAGTTGGCCCTGATAGAGGTAGCAAGGTGAGAGGAAGCCTGCATCCCTACCTGGTCTACACTCCAACTTTATGTTCTATAATTATGTTACTCAGGACAAATACAACTTACTCCCTGGTATAGAGATGTTGATAGCAGACAAGCCCTTAATCTCTAGGACTCTTTTTTTGAACCATTTTGCAGTTATCTGGAGGTTGACATCACCTGTCTTAAAATCCCTAGCAAAGGACATAAATACTTTTTCCTGTTCCTGCCTACCCATTTTCTGCTCCTTGCACTGGCTCTAAAGAATCTACCCTTTTCCCCGCTTGCCTTGTTTGCACCCAGTCTTTTCAGTGCTTTCCCTAGACACATTTTCTAGGACTTGTTTCAGTGTTTTATCATCATTTCAATCTGCCCCCTCCAGCCAAGTGAGGAATTTGCTCTGAGTCCTGATTGACCCATGATAGCCCCCCAAGCACTGCTCTGCCCTCTCAAGTGACTCACTGGGAAAACTCTGGAACAGAGAAGTTGAGCGCATTTTCATTTGGGCTAAGTCTCAACTGCAGGCTTTTTGCGCAAGAAGCTTTTATCGTAAGAGATTTTCTGCAAAAACGTCCTCACAAGAGTACATCTGCACCGCAAAAGTGCATTGAAAAAGCACACACTTGAGGTGTGGACACTCAGAGTATTTTCCGAAAAACAGCTGTTTTTCAAAAAAAACTCTCTAGTGTAGACATAGCCTTTGTTGGCCAGATTTTCACGAGGGGAGTAGTTGAATGTAGTAATGGCGAAAATAAAAAAAGACTTTGAGATAATAGTCATCTGTAAGTTGAGGCAAGAGTGCAGACCTGGTGAAGGTAATCAGCATACGGGTAGAGAAATCCTGTCATGGAATAGAGAAAGACCACTATTTAGACCATCCTGGACAGATATGCCTAGGTGCTTTTTTTCTTTTCTGAACATCATCTTGCTAGAAAGTCATTGACAAACTGCAGGGAGTTTTGAGAAAAGCAATGAAAATGATTAAACAATACAATCTGGAAGGATTGTATTATAAGAAAACATTAAAAAGTGCTCTTGTAGTTCCAGGGGCCAATGTAGTACACTACAAATTATTTGGTCCCCCATAAACCCATATAATAAAGCCCTGAATTGAAGTACTAAGGCTTAAAAGAGAGAATTTATGTAAATCAATGGGGAGAAATGGAAATTTTAGTAAAAGCAAACCTTTCAGTTGCTTTTCACTGCTGATAAATTTAAATTTAATGTAAACCAAGTGTTTTATGTTTTATCCCATAGACAACATAATCTGTGATTGGAATCTCTGGGGAGTTTAGATGGTTATAGCTAAAAGAGACTCCCATATTTTTCCATTAATACAGTATGAAGTGATGACAAAAGTCAATTGCATTTTCTAGCTCATACCAAAATAGATGCGTGAAAATCAATTTTCCATGTGTTGCTTATTGAACTAAAATATAAAAACTCCTTTTGATGGTCTAAATATTGTATTTTTACACATGTAAAAAATAAAATTCCTCTACCATTTGGTCTCTAGCCTAAAATAAACTAATGTTTGTATTGACTATGAAGAGAGACTGGTTAAGCATTTAAAAAAAATCCAAGTAAAGCCCAATTTTTTTTAAACCTCTCTCAGTATACATTTGAATACATTGGTTCATTTGTAAATGTCCATCAATTCTATATGTCAAATGAGTATTGGCTTATGAGCTGAGTTTTTTGCTTTGTTTTTCAGGAGGTTATAAGGCATGTCACCTTCTAAAATTATTTATAATATTTTTATATGACCCTTTTTCACAAACTCTGTGCCATCAGTCTCCAAGAATTCTTTAATCTATTGTGTCAGCACAATTGGTCACCTCTGACTTCAGATAACTGAGATGCTACAGTACAACTGTGCCCCTTCTCCCCAACTGTGGTTTGTTACTCTTTAAAATGCTGCCAGACTATTTGTTGTGTTTTTAAGTTTATCATTTAATACAGAAATTTAAAATGTGGTGACTGATGAGGAGTGTGCTTGATTTTGAACAGGTATTTTGTGTCCAACTTTTTGATTAACAGCGATTGGTTAGGTTACTTATCTACAGGAAGTATAATTTGTTAAAGGCTATTAAACAAAACAAAACAGAGGACCACATGTTTTTCCCTGCTAAGGTTACTTTGCAACTTATCTACCCTAAAGGAGCAGCTCATGACTTCCTTAGCATGAGGGAATCTCTTAATTTCACACTAGTCCTTCTAAACGTCCCCAGTACAGGGAGAGGAATTGGTGATTTTGTTTTTTATTATGTCTGTCTACAGGAGGCAAATCTGGAACATGGTACTTTGATGGTACTTAAGCAACCTGAGAAACCAGGGACCAGTGTGCTGGCCCTGTGTTTAGATGAGGAATATAAATGGGTTCAAGCTACCCCATTCACCTTCTTCACTTACAAATCCCAAGCATGAGTTCAGGGCAGCTGAGGATGTGCCCCTTGGAATTGATATGTATGTATAAGGAGGCAGAATCATGCAAATGAGTTTTTAAAAAATTCCATGTTAATGAAGGCTAATCAGGGGTACTGGGGTATCAGGAGAAATAGAGCAGGAACAAGTGATAATTTAAAACCATTAAGTCATCAGGCCCAGATGGTATACATCCAATAGTTCTGAGGAGCTTAAGTACAAACAAAAAATACCATCTCTCTAAAACCAGCCACTGTTCCAGAATATGGGAGGGGAGCAATTTTTAAAAAGGGTTCTAAGGATGATCTGGGGAATTTATGCAACAGTGATGATATGATCTTTCAGGTGTTTGAGTGTAACAATGAATCAAATAGAATAAACTGGTTTAGATTTTCGGAAGGCCTCTGGAAAGGTCCCTCAGAAGAGGCTTATATCAAAACTAAGGAGTCATGGGAGAAGAGGAAGCTAAGTTTGCCTAGGTGAGTGTGGTGACCACTTGCAGATGAGTCAAAGCTATTAAAGTTAGGACTCTGAGAAAGTTCAGAGAGACTTCCACAAATTAGATGCATGGGGAGTACAGTGGCAAATGAAAATGTTGTTAAATGGCAAGTTATACACATCAGCCCATCTTAATGATATTGCAGAACTAAAGGGGGTTCAAAAAAGGGCAACATGCTTGATCTGGGACTTGAAAAGCTTTCATATGAAGAAAAGATTAAGTCTGGAATTGCTTATCTTAGGAAGATGATGAATGAGAACAGCATGACAAAAGTATACAAAAACACTTAACTGATTAGGACCATCTGTTCTCCCTGCCCAATAACAGATGGGGGTAGTCAAAAAAATCAAAAGTGGCTTTGTAAGGTGGCAAACTCAAAATGGATAGCTGGAAATATATTTCTAAAAGTATTATTGTAGAACTATTACTAATTGCTTAAACTAGGTGTTACCCGATATCCTTTTTTGAATCTTGCTTATCAAGAATAATTTACGATCATTCTGGATAACAAATTTTGGAAGGGATATGGACTTACATGATGATGCCTGGATTTTGAGAAATCAGGATGAAATTTAATGTGGAGGGCAGATTACCCCCACGGTTTGCTGGCACGCGATGCTGGCAATTGTCAGACAGGATATAAGACTCCATGTACCATGGGTTTGATCCAGTGTGGCAGTTTTTCCCATGTTGCCTTCTTGGAGGAAACAAGTTGTTGTGTTTAAGGTTTGATACACAACTTTAGTCTGAGAGATTAAAAAGTTCCTATTTTAATGTGCGTTAATAATATGGGTGGAGTTTTTTGTTTATACCTCTATCTTAGGAAATTAGAAGTATGAAGATATACCATCTCATAGAACTGGAAGGGTACTCGAGGTCATTGAGTCCAGTCCCCTACCCTCACAGCAGGACCAAGTACCATCCCTAACAGATTTGCCCTAGATCCCTAAATGGCCCCCTCAAGGATCAAATTCACAACCCTGGGTTTAGCAGGCCAATGCTCAAACAGCTGATCTGTCCCTCCCCCTTTTAAATCTTAATTTAAAAGCTTAATTTAAACCTTTAATTAACCTTTTTAAAGCTTAATTTTTTAAATTCACTCCTCCAGGTGTAACCATTGAAAGGGAATTTGCGCACTGTCCTCAGCTGGATTGAACTCATGCATGTTGTAGCTGAAGGAAGGAGATGGCAAAGGTATTTCCATGCCAGGTTTGTCATCTCTAATCATGAGGCGAGTGAGCAGCAAAACCAATTTTGGCCCAAATTAGAGCAGTCACAGGGCAACTTTAACTTATACCAGCTAGAGCAGTGCTAGTCAGTCATGGGTGGAGCATATCATTTGCCAGCTCTCTCTCTCCCTCTTACACCTGGAATCTCCTGATGCTGCCTTGGGGACAGTGCAAAACGTTCCTCGATACTAGGGGAACAACTCCCTCCCCCCTCCCATTGCTGTTTTGTCCGCATCAGGGTCAAAGATATTAGGTGCTTAACTGCCATTGATTTTAATAAGGTTTAGGTGCCTAAATACCTTTCGGAGATCTGGGTTTTTTACTGCTCCAGTTTGTTAGTTCACAGTTTGATATGTTTTAGCTGATGCCTTATGTAATGGAAGGATTTAATAATCTGTTTTCCAATAATTTAAGGTTATACATGGCCAGTTAGCTTATTTCTGTGGTGTTTGGCTTTAGTTTGAGCTGTGCTGTTTCACCTCTTTAGCGGCAGTCAGATTTTCTAAAAATTAATCCCTTACTTTCATTTAAGAGGCTTACATTGCTCTTGTATGTTACCACTTGAAGTTTGAGCAATTACTTTTCTGCTGACATCCCAAATTGGAACTTTAAGCACAATGTTAAGTAAACTTTCGGAGAAGGATCTCTTGCAAGATCTGCAAACCAAAATCCTTCAGATCCTATTAGTTCTTCAGATTTTGGTATAGTTTGCTCAAGTAAGACTTGGCTTTGCATTTGGGTAATTAAAGCTAGAACTTCCTTTAAACCCTTAATGGAAAAAGAATTATTTCCTTAATCCCTCTCCACCAGTGTTTGAATTGGTTATGCCTCTTGGACAGGGAGAGCAAAACAATCCAAGGAGTATGGCTTGTTACCCGTAAGGGGTGACAACATATGATAATTACTACCAATTAGCCTATTTAGAATATTAAGATGTTAAGGTGCAACTCCGAGAATTCGTATCTATTCACTGGTGTTTTTGTTCTTACCCATAGACAGTGGCGCGTAATGAAAACATAACGATTTAAATAAGTTTTAACAACAAGACTATATTGTAAAACATATATCTCAAACAGAACAAGGGGGCAGTCCCCTCTTAATAAACAATAATCCTACCAAAGTCTAGCGGCGCAGAGATGATTGATGGGTTGCTGGCGACCTTGATCCTTTGGCTAGTTGAAAGCCTCAGGAGAGGAACAGCCAGGGTCCCTCGTTGGTTGCTGACGCTGGCGACCTCAATCCTTTGATCTTTTCTGGCCTCGGGAGAGGAGCAACCAGGAGTCCCTCGAAGAACTGGAATCGGGAGCGATGTGTT
>CM057847.1:68095619-68109235 GCA_030068395.1 Apalone spinifera | reverse complement strand
TTCCGTTAAAAGCATTTGCGGAAAATCATGCCAGTCTAGATGTAGCCTCTCTGTCAAATTTAGTAGTAGCTTTACAGTGACAGGATGTTGGATAGTAGGACTTATTTCTGCTTACTTGCCTGATAAGGGCTTCAGTCTAAGAAATAGAATGCAAAAAATATAAGAAAGCTGTGATTGTATAAATTAGAGAATAATGCATGCCAAACAGTAGTAACTGGAGATTGAACCAAAAGGTGACAGGAGAAATGTCTGATACCAGCATGGCTCTTAAATTTAAAAGCTGGAAAGTTAGACTGTATGTTTTAATTTGTTTTAAAGATAGGCAGTTACATGGTTCTAGTTAAAACATTTAACAGCAAAGTGATTTAATGAAATAAAACTGTACCAACTACCTGGAAAAAGTACTGAAGCTTTGTTAGAACACTAAATGAATTGTCTTTATTCTGTAAAGAAGAGAGCATTAGAAGGTTTTCATATTCAGAATCTAATGCAAGCTGGATGTCTATTGTCTCCAAACTGCAAATCTGAACCTGCTGGGTGTACTAATGAATACATTCTGGCTACATCTAGACTGGCATGATTTTCCGCAAATGCTTTTAACGGAAAAGTTTTTCCGTTAAAAGCATTTGCAGAAAAGAGCGTCTAGATTGGCATGGACGCGTTTGCGCAAAAGCACTTTTTGCGGAAAAGCGTCCGTGCCAATCTAGACGCGGTTTTGCGCAAGAAAGCCCCGATCGCCATTTTCGCCATCGGGGATTTTTTGTGCAAAACACTTTTTAGCTGTCTACACTGGCCCTCTTGCGCAAATACATTTGCTCAAGAGGGCTTTTTCCCGAACTGGAGCAGCATAGTATTTACGCAAGAAGCACTGACAGTCTTACATTAGATCGTCAGTGTTCTTGCGCAAATTCAAGCGGCCAGTGTAGACAGCTGGCAAGTTTTTCCGCGAAAGTGACTGCTTTTGCGGAAGAACTTGCCAGTCTAGACACAGCCTCTCAGTATTGGAGATTACTCTTCACAGTTTCTATGCCACAAGATTTACCAGCTTCAGCAAAACATCTTTGTAAGTGAGAAGCAGAAGGCCTGATTCATGCCTTTTACCATCAGAGACTAGGCACTGCGGAGGTAGCCACATCTGGAAGCATTGAGGGAATAGAATGTGCTGGGCAGCAGGCTTTTCATGTATAACAGGTGCAACTCTCCCAGTGCAATCCTGCAGACATGCAGTGAAGCTGCTGCTGTGCTCTTCCCTCCCAGGTCACATTCGATCTGAGGGCAGTGGCTGCCAAAACACGGAAGAGCTGCCTATGTCCTCCTCTTCTCCCAGTCCACTAAGTGAGTGGAGTGACTAGAAATGGGACCAGAAAGATACTATTACATTTGGAAACAATAATTTTAAAATAAACATGATCTTATGAGAGATCAGAAAGCATTAGCTTTGCTGTTGAAATCCCTCCCCTGCACCACACATTGAACAGATTTTTAGAAGTGTTTAAAAATGGCAGGAACCTGAAATGAAAAAAGGTTAAAATTCCATTTTACTTTTCAGTGTTTTAATGCTTTCTTCTGTGCCACTCAATTTATTTAGAGATTTAACATGGATTCAGGTAATTTAAATACTGTAATCTTGGAAAAAAAATCTCATAGCTACTTTTTTTTTTTCAGACACACCTTTGTTTTTCAAAGCCACAAGTATAGACTGAATTTTTCTGAAAAATTCAGAGTTAGATGTTAACTTTTTTTAAATTTAAAATACACCATAGTACTCATATTTGGGGTTTTTATCAAACTTTCTCTAATGATGGACAGAAACATTTATAAAAGTATATTTAGATGGATTTTAGTGTAAAAATTTTGATTGTTTAAATAGTTAACCTCAATGGAACATGGGTGGTGTGTGTGTGTGTTTGTTTGTTTATAACCTGACTGAAAGGTTTTTTTTATTTGTAGCTCAAATACTGATGTATTGAGATACCAGTAGACAAGTGTTAATTACAATTACAAGTGTGAATACAAATAAGGAATCTTGGGCATGCATGAATGTGTATAAAGCAAACTTCAAAAGGTTGAGATTTTCTTCACTAGTGAATACAGAGGTAGAGTTGTAGAACTCCAGCAATGGATTTAAAAAGGCATTGTTTTTGTCCATTGTGGAAAAACAATCCACTGAAAGAGATCAATGTTGTTCCTTCAGAAGTCCATAACTACCTTTGTGCAGAATTTTAATGGTAGATAGATCTGGCTCAAAGTGAGAGAATGGCAAGTCTGCTTTGGATAATGGTGAAGAGTGTGAATTTTCTTCAGACGCAAGCCAAAAAAATGTAGAAAAGTGGGTTTTAACACACAGTATTTCCTCTTTCTTTGTTTACTAGAAACTGTGCACGGTTTCCCCAAGGATTTGTTTATGTGAATTTTATTTCAGCATTTTTCTGACTTTTTTACTACTGGTTTCTCATACTAGGTTTTATCTGGAGGAAGGGGCGTTCTCATGCTTGCTTTGTGCATTCTGCACTCAGGTATCTTTTTTTTTAAAAGAGTCTGACAGCAATATTTCTAACAGCATTCTTTTCTGTCCTTTCACGGCCTCAAGTTCTATGTTCTCAGGGTTGGGCACATATGGCAGGAGGAGGAAGGGAAGGAATTTAGTAAGCCTCCAGAATAACTCTAGTGTAGCTGCCAATGCCCAGCACTGGCAAGAATCAAATATCAGAGTTTGCATTTATCAGACAAGCCTGGAAATATGGAAGCAAAAGACAATTTGTTTAGTTTTTTTTATTTTGGATTGTGTTCTAAAATTCAGCTTTTACAGTGTGTACATTAATTAATAACATACAATATTTTTTAAAAATACTTCCTGTAGAAAACTCCCAGTATATTCTCCCCCATCCACAGAGTAAAATACTCTGATAGAAATTCCTCTGGCTGTTACACTCGATGTATTTGACATCTGTACAGCAGAGATTATTTCCTGCATTTCAAAGGTGAACTGATATATTTTGTTTCTGCATTTACTGAATGAGACTGCTCATGCTCAGATTTAAGCACATGCTTAAATGCCTTGCTAATCTGGGTTTAAGTCTCAATTTCCCTAATTTCCATAACATCTGAGCAGGACTATATCTGACTTTGTTTTGGCTGCATGCTTTGGAAACCTCCCAGAGATTTTTGTCTTGTAGGCCAGGTTGACAGGTCGGTCTTCCTGGATTTTTTTTGTTTGTTTTTTGTTTTGTTTGGAGGGTTGGGTTTTTTTTCCCCTTCTGACACAAAGTGAATTATCTAAACATGTAAGCGGTGATATGCTCCATCTCTCTCTGGTCCCTATACACTTGATGAAAGGGCTGGAGTGGTGTACAGAGGCCCTAAAAGACTTGGTTCTGGCAGGAGGAAACTCCACTGCACAGCAATGGAGGAAGACAGCCATAAGACTGCCTTCTGAGGAGCCCATTGCAAATGCTGGCATAGGCATAGTGTGGGCAAGCCTAGGGGCGTGCCAAGGGCAAGGCTGCAGCATATAACACTATATAGGGAGGCTTCAGGCAGCACTACAGCCCCTAGACACCCAGGAAGCTTCTGTAACTTATACAGGGCCTCAGTATTGTCTGACCCTCTAGGTTCCAAGGCCAGAAGGCACTGCTGTGATCATATAGCGTCTAACTTGCTATATAGCACACGCCAGAGAACTTCCCCACAATATTTTCTAAGAGCTCTGCTCTAGGAATGAGTCTCCTTTTTTTTGTAAATCACCAGGAGCCTTGCTAAATTGTTCCAATGGTTAGTTACCCTTGCCGGTAAAAATTCCTGGATTGTATTATACATTTTCTCTGCTTGATGGAAGAGCACATTATCAAGTATTTGTTCTTTATGTAAGTATGTATAGATTGTGATAACCATCTGTTTGTTAAGCTAAATAGATGGAGTATATTGAGCCTATCCCTATAGGGCACATTTTTTAATCCCTTATTTATTCTTGTGGCTTTTCTCTGAACCTTCTCATTTATCAACACCCTTCTTTAATTGTGAGCACAGAATTCCAGCAGTGGTTGTACCAGTGCCAAATACAGAGGTAAAATAACCTCTTTACTCCCATTCAGTATTGTTCATGCGTTAATAATTGCTTTTGCCTGTTGGGCCATGGTATAGCAGTGGGAATAGTGTTCAGCTGAATATCCATCATAGCCTTCAAATCTTTTTCAGAATTAGTTTCCCACAATAGTCAGCCATCCCGTAAGTGTGGCCGACATTTATTGTTCCTAAACTTGTATATTTGCTTATGCACTTATAAAATGCATTTTTTTTGCATCCAGATTACCAGGTGATAGAGCAATGTCAATCAATTACTGTGTCCTAATTATTTACCAGTCCCCTCCCCCCCCCCCAATTTTTGTCATCAGTTAACTTTCAGTAATTTTTTTTTCTTTTCTTTTCTTTTCTTTTCTTTTCTTTTAATTTCTGCCAGGTCATTAATAAAAATGTAAACTGGCATAGGGCCAAGTGATCCTTGCAGGTGCCCACTAGAAGCCCACCCACTTGATGAAGATTCACAATGACAAAATGGGGGCAGAATGGGGTGGAGGTGTGGGGTCTGACCGGGAAGTAGGGTGCAAGAGCAGGCTGAGGATAGGGTGGGGGAGTCTGGAGGGTTGTAGAATATAGGAGCGGGCTGAGGGGATGGGTCTGGCTGGGAGGCTGGATGCAAGAGGGGCTGAGGATAGAATGGTCTGGCCAGGATTCCAGCCAGTGGGAGAAGCAGGAAAAGCCTTCAGGTGAGTTGTTTCCTGTGCTGCCATTTCCCCAGCCATGTGGGGGCAAGAGCAGCAGCATGTGGAGCCACTTCCTCCTCCCATGAGCTGGATCCAGCCTGTGAGGCTTGGGGCTTCCACCTGCAGCAGGAATCCAACCTTGTAGGGTGTGTCTGCAGGGCTGAAACGCAAGTCCGGGCTCCTTGCTGCGGGAGGGGGTGGGGGAAAGTAGCCCTGAACCCACGGCCCACCTGCAAGATGGTTGCAGACCACTAGTAGTCCACAGAACAACCCTTTGAGAATCACTTGTTTTGTCTCAGGCTCTCAAGAACTCTCACTGTCTCCAGCCTGCATATGATCAATGCTGCCAAGTGCTAGAAAGGTATGTCCCGTGAGAAACTATTGTGGATTATGTTGGTGGAGCTTGCTTGTTAATGGCATCCTGCCTCTGCACTTCACTTCATGCAAAAAATACAGTTAAGCATTAACATGATCACTTCTAGGAGGAGCTGCAACATGTATCTTGTTGGCCAGGCTTTCCATACTGATGAAAAAAACTTGTGTTTTTTTTTTGTTGGTTTTTTTTTATTGACTTAAGAGAAGGCAAGGGGACAGGGGCATATGATGCATGATTTCCATTATTAAAATCTTAAATGATTCAAGCCTTTTAATGTGCTCACATGCCATAGTGATACATGTCAAATGAATGTTTGTAATTATAATTGATAAGTCTGTAAGCCATTAAGGCTTATATAATACAAATTATAAATGCAGTTAAGATGAGTTGCTCTATTTGTACCAGGATCATCAAAGGCTTAAAGTTCAGCCTTTGATTCATAAATGTGCAATGAAACTTCTAAAATGAGTGCAAAGATTTTCAGGATTTGTTTTACACTGTTTAAAAACATTATTTTAAATTTTAACATGTAACAAGTTATGACCACTTAGTCTTCTATGAATTTAATCAAAGGTGGCTGCCTGCTTTTGCCTCTTCTCTTCAGCTATAATGTGTTTAAAGGTGATCTCCAAGTATTTCAAAATTCAGCCAGCTGTAGAATTTTGTGCTGCAGAACTTACCCAGCAAAGAGCAGAGGAATAATTGGCTCATAAGTGATTGTAATCTCAAGAAGACCTGTATAATAACTTTATCAGGGAGGAGCAGAGAAGATGGTCCTACCTAGGACCTCAGTTCCTAGAAGCATTTCAGCACATGCCTGAAGTTAGTCATATGCTTAGGAGCTGATCAGAATGTCACTGGGGCATTTTAATTTCTCAGCTTCCCAACCACATCTCTGACTAACCCATTGGCTCTGGCATTTTTGGCTTCTGATCCCTGACTCTACAACCACCAGGAGTCCTGTCGTCTTGGTTCTCAAGACCTGCACTGCTCTGCTTTCTAGGGTTTACCATAAGGGTGCCGTTTAGAGGAGCTTAGGGGCTGCTGTTGCCCCTCTTCCCCCTCTCCCCCCACCTCCCACAGTCTGAATTTCATACTTAAGGTCTGCTTAAGAACTGTGTCTGGGGCTAGGCATGTGCTTTCACTGCAACAGAGCTTGTGCTGCTCCCAGCTTTGACTTATAGGCAGGGTGATTAAGATAGCATTCACTCAAGTGGGTTGTGCCCACGAAAGCTCATGATACTATCTACCATTTTTTGTTAGTCCCTAATGTGCTTCAGAACCATTCATTTTTTAAGTTTATTCATTCAAGTAGTTGAAGATGATCATGTAAACTCTGCTAGGTACTGTACTTAAAGGGTAGAAATAAATAGTGTGCTCCGGGGTAAGCGTTGGAACCAGTGCTGTTCAACTTACTCATAAATGATCTCAAAAAAGAAGTAGACAGTGAGTTGGCAAAATTTGCATATGCTACATTATTCCAAATAGTTAAATCCAAAGCTGAGTGCAGAGAGTTATAAAGAAATCTCACAAAACTGGGTGACTGGGGAACACAAAGGCAGATGGAATCCAGTGTTGATAAGTGCAAAGTAATGTACATATAAAAATATAATCCATGGGTGGGAGGGAACCTTTTTTGAGTCAGGGGCCACTGACCCACAGAAAAATCGGGCAAAGGCTGCACACACGCAAACACTCACTGACATGGCACCCAACTGAGAAGGAGAAAGACACTCCCCATATTCCCATCACACACCAGACCTTGGGGGGGCCCAGCTTAGTATATTTTGTGTGCTCCAGCCCGATGGGGGGGGAGGGGAGGGACTGGAGTGCCAGCACAGGCTCCCCATTGCATGGGGGCCCTAAGCCTTGGGGGCTGGATCCATGCAAGCCAGGGACCTCATCTGGACCCCAGGCCTGTGGTTCCCCACCCCATAATCCCAAGTATACATATAAAAATGATGGGATCTAAATTAGCTGCTACCACTCAAGAGATATTGGAATAATTGTGGATAGGTTCTATGCCACTGAACATTGAGCAGATGTTTTCAATCTAAAAAACGAAGAGAATATTGAGGATCATTAGTAAGACAAAATAGCATATTGCCACTATATAAAGTCATGGTATGCCCATATCTTGAATATTGCCTGCACATCTGGTCGCCCCATCTTTTAAAAAAAAATGTATTGGATTTGAAAAAGGTACCAAAAAGAGTAACAGAAATGGTTAGAGGTAAGGTACAGTTTTCATATGAGAAGAGATTAAAAGAAAACTGGTACTTTTCACCTTGGAAAAGAAAAGACTAAAGGTTTGGGGGGGGCTGGAAGCTTATGTTAGTCTATAAAATTGAATAAGGAAATGTTTACTTCTCACTTATGTAACACAAGAAGGTCACCCAATGAAATTTATGTGCAGCAGATTTTAAGCAAATAAATTTTTTTTTCAGTCAACCTGTGGAATTCTTTGCCAGGGTGGTGAAAAGGCCCAAACCATAACAGCATTCCAATAAGAACAAAATATGTTCAAGGAAGCTAGTCCATCAATGACTACTTGCCAGAATAGGCCGGGATGGTGTCCCTACACTCTGTTTGCCAGAAGCTGGGAATGGGATACAGGAGATGGATCGCTTCATGATTAGCTCTTCTGTTAATTCTTTCTGAAGCACCTGGCATTGGCCACTGTTGGAAGATAGGATATTAGGGTAGATGGACTATTGGTCTAAGCTAGAATGGGCATTTTGGCGTTCTTATATAGAACACCGATATAGCAGGGAGCAGATGAAACTCATTCGACCCCACTCCCCTCCCAGAGCTGAGACAGAGCACACAAATCCAGATTTTGTGTGTGCGTGTGTGTGTGTCCACTTAGTTAGTAATAAGAATATACATTAAAAAATTAAGACTAACCAGTTTCCCTTAAGTGACTTGCCACAAGATGTCAGGATATATTCATATTAGAGCTGAATGGATCAAATATTTAATTTCCTTTTATATAGGAATTACATATAGTGCTGCTGCTAACTGTTAAGTTATCTGGCAAAAAACTAGAGTTTTCAAGTTCCTTAGTAGCCCCGGGAAAGATGTGAGAAGTGTGTGGTGGGGACAGATAGAGTTGGTCTTCCCCTTTCCACCACCCTATACCGGAAACCCACCGCCAGCTACACTTACCTTCATGCCTCCAGCTTTCATCCCAGACACATTTCTCAATCTATTGTATACAGCCAAGCCCTAAGAAACAACCGGATTTGCTCTGATCCCACAGACAGAGACAAACATCTACAGGATCTATATAGAGCATTCCTAAAACTGAAATACCCACCTGGAAAAGTGGAAAAAACAGATTGACAGAGCCAAAAAAGTACCCAGACATGAACTACTTCAAGACAGAGCCAAAAGAGAAAATAACAGAATTCCACTTATTACATATAGGCTGTGTCTAAACTACATCCCTTTTCTCAAAAAAGGGATGTAAATTAGACACTTCAAAATTGCAAATGAAGCCGGGATTTAAATTTCCCATGCTTCATTTGCATAATGGCGGCCGCGTTTTTTTTCAAAACGGGGCTTTTTGAAAGAAAAACGGTTGTTTAGACGGGGATCGATCGAAAATAAAACCTTTTTTCAAAAGATCCTGTACTCATTTTTACAGCAGTACAGGATCTTTCGAAAAAGGGATATAGTTTAGATACAGCCATAGTCCATAGCTCAAACCTCTCCAACGCATTATATACAATCTGCAGTCCATCTTGAAAAAGGATCCCTCCCTCTGAGGCCTTGGGGGTGGGGGAAAGCCTATTCTCGCTTACAGACTACCCCCCAACCTGAAACAAATTATTTCCAGTAACCATGCTACACAACCACATCATAAGCATCCAGGAACCCAGCTCTGCAATCAGCTGCAGTGCCAACTCTGCCCACATATCTATACAAGCAAATTCATTACTGGAGCCAGCTACCAAATCAGGGGATCATTCAACTGCACATCCAGTAATTTGATCTATTCCAGCAATGCCACACAGCTATATATATTGGACTAACTGGACAGTCCCTACAGGAAGGAATCAATGGACACAAATCAGACATCGGTAAAGGAAACATACAGAAACCTGTTGGGGAACACTTCAGTCTACCTAATCACTCTTTAAAAGATCTTGGATGGCTGGGACATTACCAACCTAACATTCAATGAAGGTGCCAACAGCTCTCTGTGTGGATTCTTCTGTTAGTTCCCTTTGATCCTTATCTGCTTCCTTTTAACTATCCAATATTCAGGTGCTTATAGACACCAGCTCTGCCTACTTGTTTTTCCCTTTGATATTTTCATTCCCTCTGCTCCTTGTTTCCTGCCCTCTTCTGTTTTTCCTCCCTCCCCACCCTTTCCCCTATTTATTTTGGGTCTGCACATCCTAAACTCGTAACTCCGGTCATCTGAAGAAGTGGGCTGTGTCCACGAAAGTTCATGATACCGTTTACATATTTTGTTAGTCTATAAAGTGCTACCAGACCTTTTGTTGTTTTTTAAGTTTATCCTGTACAGACTAACTCGGCTACCCCCTGAAGCATAAAAATAGCTTCACTCTTCTAAAATATTTAGATACTTTAGTCTGCCTTAACAAAGCTCTAATTAAAATTTCAAAGTTTAAAACAGCCTCGTATACTTGTTGCTACTAAGTTTTTGCTTCTGACTTCCTGAAAATAACTCAAAACTAGAATGTTGACTTAATCACTAAAAGAATCAAAGGCTTGTAAATATTTGACAACTTAATGTGACTAAATTGCAGCAAATCTGAAGAGTGTAATCAGAAGGAGCGAAATGATGTAACCCCACCAGAATCATTAAACCATCCCATCAAAACATTTCTACCTGCTGTTAAGACAGCCATAATAGAATTTATTTTAATTGACTTAGCTGTATTTGCATGGCCATTTAGACAGAAAGAGCTCAATTCTGTGCTCATACATAAGTGCAGTTCCAGGTCAGTGAACAATGAACTACCAACACCGCAGGATGCTGAAGAATGTGTACAACAGTTTACATGATGGTAAGAAAAGACCACATTCTAGGTAAAGGAAATGTTCACTGACCCCTTCATTACAATGTATTTTGGGTCTGCACATCCTAAACTCAAAACTCCGTTCATCTAAAAAAGTGGACTGTGCTTACGAAAGCTCATGATAGCATCTACATGTTTTGTTAGTTTATAAAGTGCTACCAGACTGTTAGTCTGTACTGGATAAACTTAAACAACAACAAACTTGGCTACCCCCTGCAGCTTCCCTTCATTACAGTTCTTCATTTTCCTCCTCTCCATCTGCTATTAAAAAGTAAGGTTCTGATCCTTCAGACAGATAGGGTTGCCAGATGATTTAACCAAAAATATCAAGCACCGTTCCCCCACCCCCAAAAAAAAAACATTGGGGAAAAAATTCTGTTGGGAGTGGGAGGGGGAGACCAAAATTGTTCAGCAAAAAAAAAAAAGGACTCGGTTATTAAGCAAAAAAAATAAAATAAAATAAAACAGTATGGCCCCTTTCAGTGCGTGCAGACTCAGAATAGGGATAGAAACAGGACAGGTTGAGCACTAAGACCCAGGGAAGGCATTGCTTCCCCTTGGTCTTTAGGCTCTTTGCTGGTGGCCATTTTGTTTTCTTGATCAAGCCAGAACGCAGCTTCCCTGCGGAGCCAGGTAAGCTGGGGGCAAGGGGTGTCGGAGTCTGGGGGCTATAGGCTCGGTTGCTGAGTGTGTCGTAGTGTTGCCAGGCGTCTGGTATTTTTGCCTCCTGGCAGGGGGAAAAAAACCCAGAAAATACTGGACATTTTAGGTGTCCGGTATCTTCTGAATTTTTTTACCAGACAGGAGGCGAAAATACTGGACTGACCGGGTCAATACCGGACACCTGACAACCCTACAGACAGAGCCAGCTGAATGTAGCAATTCAGGCTGTCTAATCCAATTGCAGGTTCAGGGCCTAAAGTAATGCCTGAAAACTTCCATGTTACTGAATTTCATATAATTTTTAAATCAAGGCACTATATTCAGGTCTGTGTGAGATGAGCCCAGACTAAAGGCTCTGAACACTCTTAACTTTATAGTAATTCACAGAAGAGATCTGAACTTTGTATCTGGGCACATCTGTAAATAATGTTGGAGATGGGAATAATGCTTTGTTTCTTTAGCATCTTTTGCTGTTGGGTCTCAAAGCATATGCACAATAATACTATTGTATATGCATGGGTGAACTGAACCAGAGGATAAATAATTTGTGCAAGCTCCACCAATGAACCATTGCCACCATCAGGAATACAAACCCATATATCCTGACAGTTTTCTGCTTTGACTGTTAGGCATCACTCTTCCACCAGCCCAAATTTCCATGTTTAACATCAGTTTCAATGTGACTTGACCCTATGGTTGTTGCATACATTACCCATGTTCTACTATTTTTTTTTCCTGTGGAAGAAATGTCAAACTTCCTGCAAAGATACTGCCATTCTCAATACAATGATCCCCTCGCTGCCTACTCTGTGTAGAGAAATGGCTGAGTCAGCAAAACCCCTCAAATACAAGAATGATCTCTGATAAAGCAGTGTAGTTGCCAAGTTATATCATGCTATTTGCATTTCCTTGTGTATAGTCAGTCCTGCTGACTGGGAGGGAGAAGAGCACAGGGGGCTCCAGGGCCTGGCAATTCAAAAAGGTTTGGTGCTCTAAGGGCTGGCTGCCCCCAGTCCCGCCCCTTCTGCCTGAGGCCCTGCCCCTTCTGGGAGCATGGAGCTATGACATCAACACCTTGCCAAGGGGCTCAGGAATTCTGTCTCCCACCCCTACCCGTGTATACCACAGTGTGTGCTCTGTAAAAGCACAAAGTGAAAACATTTATTGAGCTTCAGAAAGATATTTTTAATTAAAAAATAGATTTTCCTGTTTGAAAAGATGTTCCATAAAAATGAGACTTGTGTATTTTTTGTTGGGTTTGGAATAGTTTGTGTTGGGAAGGAAGGAATACAAGCCAATGATTATATGTAGCAAATACTTGCATTTCCTTAATATTTCCAGAAATTGCTACATTATTGAATGATGTTCTATATATGAAAACATACTGAAATTGGAAATGACATCGTTAATATATATGCTTTGAATGACAAAATGTCCTACATACATGGGTAGTAATTATCATCCTCATGTTGCAAAACAGAGAACTGACTTTCCTGGTGTTCTCATTTCAAATCAGCCTTAGGAAGATACGTTCCTCAGTAGATGGAATGTTGCATTTTTATGGCAAGAAACTTTGCAGAAGTGATTTTTTTTAACTATTTACATTGCAGAACTCTTTGGTTCTGCCCCTTGAACAACTGGTCTCAGTCATTGATCTCACACTCAATTCCTCTTGAACATCTGGTGAATACTATCTGTTTGAGAGAGGGAGGTGATTATGATTAGCATAATTTGCAGCTGGGTTGTTTCTCTTTATTCCCCAGTGGTGGCTGAACTACAATTGCAGCTCACTTGAGTGCAAGAAACTATAACCTTGCAAAATTACATACCTATTTTTTTACTAATTAGATACTTGATTAAAGTACTGCAGTAAATAGCTCTGCGACACCTTCAGAGCTGTGCACACATCTAAGATGTATTTGGGACAGCAACAGCTGCCCAATGTCAGGTTTTTTTAGAAGCCAGTTCTTGATGAACTGCACCTGACTTTTGTTCCTTTCAAGCTGAGTAACCATATGGCACAGGTGCTGGGCTCAGTAGTGACAGCTGGTATATCCCTACAGTGCTCTATGCATAAACAAAATCTTTCAAGTGGCAGAAGGCTCAAGTAATTGGGATGAACTTTAAAAATGGATGCAGCACAGAAAATGTTACTGCATGAGATGAAAAAGCATAGCTCTAAGCCTTTCTGGAGATGAAAAAACTTCATCCTCCTACGCTAACCCCCAAGGCAGCATGTATCCTCTGGGGCTCTGTGCTTTTATCGTGAAGCTGCTGTTACCATAACTGACACAGCTGTAGTGGACTGCAATACCAGGGTAGTAGTAGTTGTGAGACAGGAGTCCCTTGGTGGCCTATTGGGCTTGCACTGTACATAGTACCAGGCCTGTGTGGGCTCTCTTCTGTGGGTCCATTTAGCCCTTGGTAAGTAATGGTTAAAGGACTGAGAAGAGAGCATAAAGAAATATGCTGCTGTGCATAGAGGCACAAAGAGCATAAGCAAAATCAACTCTCAAAAAAATGTTCATTTGTAGCATTTCAGGTGGATTAGAAATACTGCTCCCCCTTTTAGAAACCATTTGCACTTCTCTGAAATTCTTGACTGAGTTCTACCAGGCAGCAGCTATAATGAAATAGCTTCCTGGTGGGAGCTAGACTCTGGTACAGATATGACCATCTGCTACCTGGCAGGTATGTAAACCACTTAAAAACAGAGAACATAAGAACATAAGAATGGCCGTACCGGGTCAGACCAAAGGTCCA
>CM057847.1:68062669-68095519 GCA_030068395.1 Apalone spinifera | reverse complement strand
CCCCCATTATTATAGAGTTCTTTATTTTGGTAGCCTCTCTAATCTCCCTCAGAGAACTGATGTTATTACTGTATGCTTAAAGTAATCCTCAGGAAGTCTAACCTTGTCTTTGACCTGTCGGCTGGCTTATATTCAGCAGCTTCTTGTTTCCTTTATTTTTATTTCTGTCATATGATGAATCTGAGGTTGGAGGGGAAAATAGCTGTAACTTTATGACATTCTGCTGGAGATAGAAATAAATTCACCAAGTCTTTATTAGCTATTTCTAAACGCATATTTTTTATCAGTCTCCAAATTATTCCTGCTTTGATCACCATAAACCTTTGTGGCTGTAGGTCCAATTTATGGCTAAGCAGTACTAAATTCTTACACGAGGGCTTCAGCTTCAAAAATAAGCAAAACTAAACCTAATAGCAATAGGGGAGGGAGGGGAGAGGAATAGACCAATATTTTCGTCTGTCATTTATGTGTTCAAATTGCAGAACTTTTCTGCTAAGTTATAGTAGATCTACATTTTGCTAAATAAGCATGTAAATTTAGTTCTCATTCCTGCAATGAGTGCTGTGTGGAACCTTGCACCTGCATGGAGCACCTTGAAATCTTTAATGACACATTGGTTCAAATTGATTGAAATAACTGAGGCTCTGTGTGCCCACCGGCCCCTACCCGTATGGAGCTTGTATCAGGATTAAGGTTTAAATATATCCTAGTAAGAAGGAGGTTCACACACTGGATACTTCTAAGTAACATGTCAATATTGGGTCTTGAAAATTCCAGCCATCCACTTTCACAGGGGTTGTGATTTTAAGGTGAGTGCCAAGTTGCCGCAACATCCAGATTTTCACTTCTTATGGAAAAGTTAGGTCTTAAAGGCATGTTCATTGTTCCTGGAAATGTATGACAGCATTTCAGTATCTTTTTTTTTTCTCCAGTGAATTCCTTTTTGGCAACAGTTGGAATGAAAGCGTTCATGCAGATTTGCCAATTAGACTTGCTCTGGGGTAGTATAATGGTTCACCTTGAGTTGATACTATATGCTTAGCTCATATATAATGCAAGCTGAGCAGGATTAGCAGGTCCATGGCATGGAAAAAAATTCTATCAATTTCCACATCAAGTTTTTTCTACGTTGTAAAATGGAGAATATACATTTCTAGCTGATGCTTTTGCTGAGAAGTGACGTTATTGAGTCAGTTCTGCTCAGATATGATGCAAGAACATATTCAGCAGTATTTTTGTCTATGAATATAGCCAAGTCTGTTCCTTTCAAGTTATCTACCCAATATGCTTTTGCAGTGCAGTAAACCATGTCATTTTGTCATGCTTCATCTAGATTAGTCCAATTTTTAATTACCTCTGTAATTAGATTATGGATGTCTGTTACTTATTTTTTCCACTTAAAAGGTCTAAGCTCTGCTTATTACAACTTCTTTCGTATATTTAAAAGTGTTTCTTCTATTATGGAAATAGGACCAAAAAAAAACATAGTAGCAAGATACACATCTGCAATATGTAGTAAGGTAAAATTCACCCATCTACAGAGATCTCTCCAGCACTGGCCATGAGGATGGAGGGCGGGGGCGGGGGCGGAGGCGGAGGCGGAGGTGGGGAGGAGAGCACAATAGCCTTAGCCATGCTCTCCAATTGGAGATAGACTTGCTGATGCTTTGATACAGTTAGTTGGATCATCTGAAAATCACATGGCGCTTTATAAAGGTGACTCTACTGGTCTCATTTTTTAAAGTAAAAAGTGTCATTCTTTGCTGCATGGGGCATTCCAAGAACTGTTAACCTGCAGTTTGTGGTACTGGGTAGTGCCCCAGCAACTTAAAAAAATTTAAAATAGTCAACAGAGAAAAGAGAGTCATTATGAAGAGAGTAATATCGTGTCTCAAAGGTTAAGGCTGGCTAGATCCCTGTGCTATTCTTAGTTCTGTTCCCCCTTTTAAATTCCTCAGAAATTACTTTACCTTCAAAATCTTGCAGACATGGTCAGCGATCAAGGGAGTATGTATGTATGTATTGGTTTGTAGTACCAATCCTCCTCTTCTCCCTACCAGCTGCTGCCTCCCAGCAGGTCTGGCAAACTTCATATGCTTTGCAACGGGCCACCAGATATCTTGCAAACTGTGAAAAGTGTCATGACAGAGGTGGTAAAGAACACACTTGCCCTCGTGCACACTGTTTGGCTTCAGGGGCAGCAAGCTAATATGTGAACTCCATGAACTGGACATTGAGGGTTGAAAAGGTTTCTGACTTAGCTGACAGCCTGCAGAAATAATATATTTATTTCTCATCCACCAAACTGCTTGAGTTCAAAGAGGAGATAGTGCACTAATTTAGTTGAATCACTCTTTAAAGGAGGCTACAAACTATTGGCAGAATATCTGTTGTAAGTGTTTAGTTGTCTTTTGGTTCATTAGATAACAATACCAAAATATAGTCTGTCAGGGATGAAATATTGTACAATATATTAGATTTTTTTAAAATCTGTGCATTGGAATGTTGCTTAGAAAGTCAGTAAATTTCCTGACAAATGTATAGCTGGAATTATAATTAGAGGTCTGTAAAATTAAAGCATAATTTTAACAAGACATGATTATGCAAGAACTCATGACTCAATAGACCTACTGACCCTTTGTACACTTGGTCTTATGTGCTTATTTTATTGGTTAAAATTAATTTTTACCACTTTTTTCATATTGGCTTTCAGAGAATATATTACTATTGGAAAGGAAATGGGGTTTTGATCTGGTTTGTGAATTATCAACAGATTTTAATTAAATCTTGATTAACTCACACTTCACCATCAAAGATTTAGAAGGAATCCAGCTGTGAAATTCCAGGCTGAATTACAAAAAGAGCCTTTTTATTTAAAAAGTGCACAGTTAGTTTGGAGTTACTAAGATACAACAAATAACAGAACTACGCGATGCCATTTTAATTGCTTCCCAGAGGAAAACCTGTGTTTAATAGGGTTGCCAGATGATTTCAACAAAAATACCGGACACACTTGAACATTATATCCCAATCTACATTACATCTTATTTAGAAAATACCGGACATTTATATTTTCTCATTTACATTTTCTTGATTTGTTTCCCGAACAGAAAGCACAAATCCTGGACTGTCCGGTTCAAAACCGGACACCTGGCAATCCTAGTGTTTAATAGAGATTAGAAAGTTGGGAATTTTAAAGTTTCCATAGGCCTTAACTCTGTTCCCCGATCAGTAGCTGTATCTTTACAATGAATCCACCTCTCATTTACATTGCATTTAAAAAAGCACAAATGCTCAGCTGCCATGTTGCAAATATAATATATTAAAAATGGGATTGTCTATTGGAATTTCACAAATTTGGCTGTAGCTCCTACTGGAAAGACTCATATATAGTATAGGCATCTCTAAAAGCTTGTCTGCTGTTCTCTGTACCTCACTGCACTTGACCTACACATAGTCTCACCTACTTCAATTGTCCATTGTCCATAGAAAACATCTCACCTTTTATACTGTCATATGAGCATGTTGTTGAATTACTACATAACTACCATTTCACTTGGAAACTGACATAACAGCATATGGTGCCTCACCCGTGGTTCATGATAAATATTGTGGACACCTCCACCCCTCCTTTTGATTTTTTTTTTCTCCTTCATTTGCTATCAGATACTCCCTTTTTGGTGGGTACTTTTTTGTAAAAATGAAGTCTTCTGCCCCCCTTCCCAATGATGGTCTCTTTTCCTATGTTCCTGACATTGGGCTCTTTTCTGCCTTCTGCCCTCATGATGGATTCTGTCAACCTGCTTAGATACATTTGATCATGTTTTCTATCACAGTATTATTGACCTCTTAAAATAATAATTTTTACCATTGTGTTAATAATGTAAGATTCTGCTTTTATGTCTTGATCAACATTATTGCTGTATTTTAAACTTATGAGTCAAAGTGCTAAGAAATCTTTTCAGGCTGCCTTTTGTAGTTTATTTGCGCATCTTAAACAAAGGAACATTTTCCCATCTTTTCTGGTCTGCTGTAATGGATTTCTTTGATCACTTCAACAAAATTCTTCTGTCATTATTCTCTCTCCCATCTTTAATGAGGGCAAAGGTTCTCAAATGGTAGATGTGCGGTGAGAAGTTAATTAGCTAGCTACCTAGAATTGTCACTTTATTTTTAAATCCAGTAATTGGTTCCTTTTCAATTCTAAACTCGTCTATTTTTTAACCTCACAGCAATACAGGAGGCAAGAAATATTACTTAAAATACATTTTAAATTGGATCTGACATTATGGCATTCAATATATCATGACTGTGCTACATAAAGTTACCTTTGAATTTTATTTTGTTCATCCTGCATATTATGTTACCCTTGCCTCATCACTTATATCCCAGCAAGCTTCTTTAATACATACACTCACTAGACTAAGTTCTAGACAGACAGTTTGCATTTGGAAGAAGGGACTTGTTTTCACTGAGCTGCCCACAGTGAAGCCATGTGCTTAGTGGAAGTCCAAAAAGTAAATGTATGAGTGTAGAAAGAATGGGATAGAAAAAATGGAAATGTTGTAATGCTGTTGTATAGATTAGTGGCACACCTAATGAGATGCTCCTCAGTGCTAGGATATAGTAGAAATAGAAGAGACAGATGAGGGAAAATAACTAGAAGTGATCAATAGGCGAGAACATGATACGCATGTGAAGTGAGCTCTACAGAGACCTCCGGTGTTCCTGTGTACATTCATGATATAAGAACAAGGAAACAATTAATGAAGTTGACAGCAAATATAAGACAGCAAATTTAAACCAATAGAAGGAAATATTTTATCCAATACCCTGTGCTAATTTCACAGGTTAATTATTCATCAAAGATCAAGGACTTAAAAGGAGAAGACAAAGATTGGTTTCTATGGACAATGAAAATATGCACAATAACACTTTATAGGATAAAAATATATAAGGTGTATTATATGGCTGGAAAGTGACATCATTATTATATAGTTATAGATCCAGATAAGTACAAGTTATAGAAGCAGTCATTAAATGATTATTAGGAGAAACATCCCTTCAGGGTTGGTTGTTGAATAACTTCCATTATGTGGGAAGGTGTACCTTCCTCCCATCACTGTCAGTGACAGGATGCTCAACAAGATGAACCACTGGTGGTCTCATCCAGTCTGGTAATCCCTTTGTTTTGCAGTTTTCTTTTTCTCTCTGTGAATTTTTTCTTGCAGAACTGAGTGACGCTTACACTTTGTTCCATACCTTTGTAATCACTAATTCAGTTACTAAATACGTTATTTGGATCTTTTTAACCACGGGCAGGCAATATGTGGCATGCAGGCCAAATCCGGCCCACCACAGTGCTCAGGGTTGGCAATTTCGTGTAGCCCAGAAGGATTCCGAGCAGATATGTACTGGCACTTGCCACTTGGTGCTCCAACTTAGGCTATGTTTGCACTACAGAGGCTTTCTGGAAAAATGGCTATTTTTCTGAAAAAATTCGCAGAGCATTCACACCTCAAGCGCATTTTTGCGCAAAAAAAATCGAAAGAACAGAGGGGTTTTTCCGGCGTAGGTATTCCTCATTCTACAAGGAAGAACACCTTTTTGCAAAAGAGCTCTAGGTCCACACTGCAGCGCTATTTCGGGATACTGGAGGTACCCTGAAATACCCTGAAATAACTATACCGCGTCTTAACAGCAAGCCAGTTATTTCAAAATATAATGGGCTCACTATTCTGACACCCCTGTAAACCTCATTCCACAAGGAGTAAGGGACATTTCAGAACAGCAGGTTATTTCATAATTTGGCACTGTGAAATAAGCTCTTTTGAAGTTGACTCGAAATAAGCTATGCAATTTGTGTAGCTCAAATTGTGTAGCTTATTTCGAGCTATGGGTGCAGTGTAGATGCACCCTGAGAGAATTATCCTAGCAGTTTAGCTACCACTTCTTGGGGAAGTGGACTACCTTGGTGATAAGAGAAGACTCTCCTATTGGCATAGGTAATGGCTACCGTGATGCAGTTGCAGCATTTTAAGTGTAGATGAGCCCCTAAACTGTATTTCAAGGGACAGTCTGCCACCTTATGCATGCAGAGTAGTACCTTTATGAATATCTGCTTTGAAATCCATCTGTCTGCACAATAAGGTACTTCTCAGAATGAGTAAGAATGAGAAATCTGGGTTGAGGGCATTAGCAAAATGGATACTTATAGCTAGGGCAATTAAGGGATGGAATTATCTACCTAAGGAAGTAGTTGAAAAGCCCTTGTTAGAAAAGTTTAAGAGGAAATTAGATTAGACACTTCGAGGACTAGCATAGCAGAGAATCACGCTGCCTGCATGGGGTTAGATTTGATTACCCGCTATGTCTCTTTCATCCTTATTATCTATGACTAAGGTTTACATGTGCATATGCTCTCCCTCTGCACTTCTCTTGCCATACTTATAATCTCTTAACAGAAGACCGCAGGAAAGACTAGCTGTAAATGTGAATCACTTCCATACACGAACAGTGAGATTCTTTTTCACTGAAAAGTTGTCTGGTGAATGTGGTCTTTACACTAGCTGTGGTGCTGACTTTGTTTTTTAAAGTGGTGTAACTCTGAAGGCAATGGACAATGCTGACTTACACCAGCTGAGGATATGGCCCGCATAATTCTGGGAGTTACTCCAGATTACACAGGTGTAACTGAGAGCAGAGTATGGCCAGAAGCTTTAAAACATTACAGGACTGAAATCTTGTTAATGTTAAGTAATAGACATAATTGTATCACTGTATGTAACACTGCATGATATTTATGAACCTTGTTAACCTGGACAGTTCTATATAGAATATGTCCTGTTAGGTGACTTTGAGCAAGTAACTGTCGTATCTGTGCCTCCATTTCTGTCTCCCGCCTTCCCCTCAGTAAAATGGGGGAAGGGAAAACTATTCTGATCTCCTTTGCCCAGCTCTTTGAGCGCTACTAATGAAAAACACTATATAAGAGCTAGTAATAGAGATGTAGCCGTGTTAGTCTGGTGTAGCTGAAACAAAAGACAGGACTATGTAGCACTTTAAAGACTAACAAGATGGTTTATTAGGTGATGAGCTTTCGTGGGTCAGACCCACTTCCTCAGATCAAATTGTGGAAGAGCTAGGTATTCTATTAGGCTTGTTCAAGGTCTCTCTTATGGTTCTCTGTTCTTTTATGATCTCACTTGACTTTACACTGACCACTTACATCCACTTGGAAATGATGAATGAAAATGTTGTTGCCTATCAGTCAGTAAATAAGTTAGAGGCATTAACTGTTTTGTGTGTGTTTAAAAATCTTTGAGGCTTGTAATGGATTTGAGTCATGCTATGAACATAAATGAAGTGCCCTGCAGCATGACACTTTTTTTTTCCCCCTGGGGTTCATGTGGTTGAACTTGGCTGAATTATTCATCACGCCATTAAAATTCCTACAGTACTGAAGACTCCTATTTGATGCATTAAATTATATAAACAAAGAAATTACACTACATGGGGTTTTTTTCCATATGTTTCTATATTGCTTTCTCTCAGACACTTCTCACCAATTTTTACACCACCGGAAAACTTTCAAAAAGTTTGTTTTGTTTATTTTGTCTGAATTGTGAGATGGAAAAGATCAGAAATACAGGATTCCAGAGACTCCTCATGAACTAGCAAATTTATTTTTAACTGTAAAATGCCTAGGACTTGTCTGAACTTTGTTTACTAAATTCACTTTAAATAAAATAAAATGTTATGTGGCATTGCACCACCCTTGGTCTGGCTCGGATGGCTGCAGTTTCAAGCTCTATAGTCTTAAAGCCACCTCTGTGGTTTATTTTAGATTTAGAGCCTCTAGAAAAACACACAGACCAAAAAGAGAGACCCCATATGCAGTTCAAAGTAAAAAGTTCAAAGTAAGACTAGACCTTGTACAAGGCTTACTAAAGTTACAGCTAAGGTCATGATTACCCCATGCGTATAGAAATCTAGTTCTACTCACATCCTTAATGATATTTTTTGAAGTCTGATGGATGCCTTGCCCAGTGGGTCATTTAGTAGAGGAATGGTTCCTGCTGGAATTTTCCCATAGGGCATGTTTACACAGTAGGGCTAAATTCAAAATAGCTTATTTCGACTTTTGGCGCTGTCTATACAGCAGTTATTTCTAGATAGAGCGCTCTTCCCCCGACTTCCCTTACTCCTAGTAAAATGAGGGTTACAGGAGTTGGAGTAAAAGGTCCTCCAACTGGACGTTATTTTGACATTATGTCGAAATAACTGCTTGCTGTGTAGATGCGGACTACATTATTTCGGAATAATGTCAGTTATTCTGAAATAACACTGTTATGTAGACATCATCTTCCAGTTAAAGATCCCATAGTGTGTTACAATCAGTTAAACCTAACACCCTTGTGAGGTAAGTATCCTCATTTGACAGATGAGTAAATTGAAGCAAAGAAAGATTAAGGCCCAGATCCTCAAGGTGTTTAGGAACGTCCATGGAAATCAGCGGAAAATGCCTAAATACCTTGGACCCAACTCACTTGCCAAAGGCCAATCAGTAAGTCGGTAGGAGAACCAGAGAGAGAACCCATTGGCCTCTGATCTTATGCTCGGACTATTAGACAAAACCTCCGTTCTCCAAAATATCCATAGTTAAAATATATATAGTTTCGAAAAATGTTTTTCTCTTAGCTTTGTACTTTATATGTAGATGTTAACCCTCAGTAGTCTGGCTACACCAATCGTTTAAAATTATCCTTGCTAGAGCATTTTTCAAGTATAGCAGAGTTAAAACCTAAGTTTTGTGAAAGGTTCTTGTCTGTGATAATACTGAACAGTCACAGATGCAGCAAATGAGTGGTATTGTTGTCTGTTCCAATTTATTTTCCACATTTCACATACACCCTTTCTCTGTTTGTTTGTTTTTTCCCTCTCCCAGGTTATGGTCACACAGTGCCTTTGTCGGATGGAGGAAAGGCCTTCTGTATTATATACTCAGTCATCGGAATCCCCTTTACACTGCTTTTCCTGACAGCTGTGGTGCAGCGCATCATAGTCTACGTCACCAGACGGCCTATACTGTATTTTCACATTCGCTGGGGCTTCTCCAAGCAGATTGTCGCCATCATCCACGCAGTGATTCTTGGGTTTGTTACCGTCTCATGCTTTTTCTTTATCCCAGCAGCAGTATTTTCTGTTGTAGAAGATGACTGGAACTTTTTGGAATCTTTTTATTTTTGTTTCATTTCCCTGAGCACCATTGGTCTTGGAGACTATGTTCCAGGAGAAGGTTACAACCAAAAATTCAGAGAGCTGTATAAGATAGGAATTACATGTAAGTACCAAACTAACTTACATAAGGCATTTAGCCAACAGGTTTTCTGTGTCTTGGGTGCCTCTTTCTTCTCTGCCCCTCAGTTAAGCTCTGGAGTGGTCAGGTTGGTTGGCCACCCCCATCGTCATGAGGGGGGTATGATTATGTGTGTCCCTCTCCCCATGAAAACCTTAAAGGTAAGATCAATAAAAAGACTCCAGCTACTTGGTATTTCTTTTGAACAGTTGCTCAGACAACTTGATATTAATGTGAATGTTTGTACTACATAGTTCTGATTGCCATTGAAGTCCCTGGAGTAGGAATCATTTTACCATATTCATAGGGAAATATGGTCACCCTAATTGGAGGCAGGAGTCAATATCTTGATAAGGAATGAGAAATGATGATAGGGTGGGGGCAAGTAATGAAGGGCCGTGAGAGTGAAAACAAGCAACGTACGCTTGATGCCATAGAGAAGGGGGAGCCAGTGGAGGGAATGCAAAGAGCAGGGTGACACGGTCAAAGCAATGGCCTAGGAGAGGGGTTGGCAACCTATAGCACGTGTGCCAAAAGCAGCACATCAGCTGATTTTTCTGTGGCACGTGGGCCGGGAGCTCAGCCCTGCCTTCCCCCCCCCCCCCCCCCAAAAAAAAAACGCAGTGGGGAGGACCTGCTTTGGCTCGAGCCTCAGCTGCACAGCTGCAGGCTGGAGCCCCAACTCCGGCTTCCTGCTTGGAGGGAGGGGGACAGGAGAGACCCAGGCATGCATCCCTGGGGCTGCCCCTGCCTAGTCTGGACATGCTGCTTCTAAGAGCTAAGGGGTTTACATGCACAAAGACACTACAGGCTCTCCTTCCGGTTTTGGGATGGGCAGGGCTGGGCCTGCTTCACAGATCAGGTCTGGGCAGCCGGTCACAGCTCCGAGGCCCAGGCTGTGCTGCTCCCCATGAGGTGGGGGGGCAGTGACCCTCTTCCCCAACACCCCAGTGTGCCCAGAGCCACAGCCTGCAGGTGAAGGGCAAGCCCTGGGCAAACGGCTGGGCCGGACAGGGAAATGACTCTGCCCCCCCTCTCCTGGCCCCTCCTTACCCCAGCGCTGCTCCTGGGGGCTGCGAGTCCTAGCGCTGCTGCCCGGCTGGTGAGTGCGCTGAGGGGAACAGGGCTGTGGGAGTAGGAATGGGGTGAAGGAGGATATGGGGAGAGGTTGGGAGGGAGCAGGGGCTGCACTGCGGGGGGGCTGGGACAGTGCATGGGGATCAGGATGGGGAGCGGATCATGGGGCTGAGGGGAGTGAGGCTGGAGCAGAGGGAAGATGGGGGGGGGGGATACAGTTTTACTTAGCAGAAGCTGCACTTTCCTTTACAGTTCACTTTTTTGCCTCCCTTCCCCCAGCCCCCCACCTATCACAGCATGATCCTCTTTGCACCTTATCATTGTGTGTGAATGAGAATTTCAGCCCGTTTGCACTAGGGATGTTAAATTTAGATTCATTAGCTAATTGAATAGTCAATGCCATTTGCATCGACAATTCGAATAGTTGATAAGGGCACCTCCGCCTTTGAAGTGTTGTAACAGTTCCACAGCTGTTGCTACACTTCAAAGGCAAAAGCACTGCAGGGAATCGTGCTCCCCACGGCATTTCACAGCTGCTGCGCTGCACGGACCCCGAGGTCCCCAGCTGACCTCAAGCTCCAAGCGGCACCACCGCTTTGAAAGGCCGTGGGAGCCCGGCACCAGGCTCCATGCGGCATTTCAAAGTGGCAGTGCTGCATGGAGCCTGGGTCAGCGGGGGAGTTCCCTGCTGACCCCAATCTCCATGTGGCGTTTCCGCTTTTAAATGCCACGTGTACACTGGGGGAAACTGGACTTTGAAGTACCCCTTCCTCTCTTCCCCCTTCCCCCCCCCCCTTGCTGCCTCTTTCTGATGGTGGGGGGAAGAGGTAGGGGAGGAAGCAACTAGCCTGTCAACTATCCGATAAACATTTGCTTATCGGATAGTTGACTCGTCATTCACATCCCTAGTTTCCACAATAATCAACTAGCCACAAGGGTTTTGATGTGCAGCTATTGGGCTGCATTCTCACCCTCTCACCTTTTCTGTGTTACTTCCCCAACTCCCTCCTGCCCCCACACTCCCTCTTGCACCCCACCTCCCACCCAGATCCTGCACCTCCATCCCTGTCCCACTCGCTGGCAGCCCTGTCCTGCACACTGAACCCCTCATTGTCCCCACCCCAGAGCGTAAAGGGATCCCCAAAATCCACTAACCCTGGAACCCCAGAAAAGTAAATCTGGCCTATGGGAAACCCTGAATCTCAGTCATTCCTGTCCCTTCCCCTCTCCCTGTGGGGCTGGAATGCCAGACGAGATGTTTCAGTTGGGGGCCACATCAGTGAGGGTTGGGGGTTTTTGGAGAGTGTTTTTGCTTTTCACTTGTAGTCCCCAACTGATTTTTTTTCTGTGGGTCAGTGACCCCTGATCCAAAAAAGGTTCCCCTGCCCTGCCATAAGTAAAACATTGCCACCACTCAGAGGTTGATTAATGAAGTCAATGGGAGAGCTCTGTCCTGTCAGCTTGGAGTGGCTACATTGGAGAGCTTACAGTGGTGCAGCTGCAATTTCACTAGGATAGCCATAGCCTTAGTAAATGACATGCTGAGAGTCCAAATACAGTGTTAAAGCCTTTCCAAGAAGCACTGGGAGTTCCAAGATTTTTCCCTTTTAAATCATGTGGAAATTCAAATTGGTTGAGAAGCCCAGAATGAATTATCTAGCTCCTGGTGCAGATTTACAGATAACCTTGCCATTTTTTGTGGCTTATGTAAATAGAACGGTGTCTTAGTGCATAACTCACTCTATTTCATGGACTACAGCTTTAAAATGCTACATAAATTGGAAATACAGAGCTGCATTAAATCAACTGTAGTGGGGATCATGACTTGCATTGTTTTCTAGAGGAAGAAATGTGTAGGCTGTATTACTTTTATAAAGTCTAGATTCTGCATAAAGTGGAGTTATATATAATTTCAACTCTATTATAAGTAGTTTAGTCCCTGTAAGTGCAGTACAGTAATTAATGCAGCCCTTTACATTTGGAGAGTATTCTTTGTAACCAGTATATAATGCACAGATGCAAAGAGACTGTGCTATTTATAATGAAGTTAATTCCTGCTTCCCTTACTAACAAAAGACTCCGCACAGAAGCTGTCCTGCTCATTAATATGGGCATGTGCAATAGTATTCTGAATTCTAAATAGTGGTAGTCTAGTTCTTTAGAATAAAAAATCATTGTTGCACTTCCTTTCCTGGAGTCCTGTTCAGGATTTTGGGTATATCTGAATTTGGAGAGGAAAATAAAGAACATGCTGGATTGTTAGTCCTAGAAGGCCTGATTTTTTGCAAGTACCTGGGAACTGGTCCATCACAGAACCTTGGAGCATGATAGGAGTCTCTTTACAAAAAACAAAATCTCAAATATGTACAATATGCAACAAAAGTCAGTGGTGGTGTTTATGTAATAATGCCAGTAGGATTTTGCCTAGGAAGTGTAAAATTAGTGTAATGTATGTAATATGTAGTCAGTCCGTCTTCATTTTTACTGTGTAATTCTTGTGGTGGGGGGAAGAGGGGGTGGAAGAAATGTGTCTGTTTTCAAGCCAGCAATGATTGTACACATTTATATGAACTTTTAAATGTTTTTCTTTGACACTTTTGCATACATTTCCAGGCTTTTGCACTGGTTTTATGCTACAGGGTTTCTTCATACATGTTTAAAAACAGAAGTATGCACATAAAATACTTGCATGTTATATTGAGCAGATGTAATAGCCAAATGACCTACTGAACTTTGTAAAATGTCTATTAACCATGTGTAATTCATGAAGTTGTATATGGTACTGTATACTTTATTATTGAAGTTACAACATTCTTACGTACTAAATGTCATGGCCTACTTTCCCATACAGAATACAATGAATTAAAACAATTAAAAATAGCCATTTTGGTGGTCTTGGCTATATAAAATACAAATTGGTTTTCTTCCGGCCTCAAAAATTCTATGTCTGGGACAGAAAGGAGGGGGGAAATTGTTCTTGGATCATCGGTGGGAAAAATTATAATTTAGAGCTTTATCAGCTTTACTTGTTAATGCTTCAGGCACTGGTATTTTGATTGTTTTCTTTGTGCGTGCTCATGAGATTGTCTCTTTCACCAACAGCAGCTGGTTCAAGTCAAAGATATTACCTCACCTGCCCCCCCTCTCTCTCTCTTTCTCTCTGTTTTTTGGGCAGGTTACCTGTTGCTGGGCCTCATTGCCATGTTGGTGGTTCTAGAAACTTTCTGTGAACTGCATGAGCTCAAAAAGTTCAGAAAAATGTTTTATGTGAAGAAAGACAAGGAAGAGGACCAAGTGCATATAATGGAACATGACCAGCTTTCCTTCTCCTCAATTTCAGACCACGCAGCTTCCATGAAGGAGGATCAAAAAGCAAATGAACCTTTTGTGACAGTTCAGCCTGCCACTTACTATGATGGCTGTATAAACAATTAATACAAGGGCATCCATACCAATATTATAGTGCACTTACATCATTAAGTAAGACATAGAATGCCTCTTTATTTCTTTGTGTAAAAAAAAATGTACAGAAGAAGATTGTGCTGCTTTAAGTATTCATCATTTTAGAGACTAAGAAGACTTCTGACATGAACTAAAGTTGCTAAAATGGAGCTACGCTGGGAGAATGAGAGGGTATGTAGCCACCCATGGAAGTACTGTGCCTGAAGAGATCAGAAGGAAGCAATGGTGTGAAGGGAGGGCAGGCATGCACTGGTAACTCCCTGCAACATCCTTAGCATGGGAGTAATCTGCTCTCCTGCAGGGTAGCCCTACACTGGCTGGTATGCAGGGAAGTAGTACATTTATGCACATGCCTGGTCAGTTACCTGCCCTAACAGCAGTGTGCACTGAAACAGAGGTAGCCAGCTTCTCCAACATGCTTACCCTAACAGTTGTTCTAATTCTCTTTTTCAAGCTAAACAACCTCCTAGTTTAGGCCCAATCCTTCCCCCTTGTTCAGTCTTAGATGTTTCTAGCAGGCACCTACCTGGTAAGTGGGGGGGGGGGGGTCCTCCTGGCATCTGGCCACTCCCTCTCTTGTTTAGTTTTTCTCCCTTTATAAGCCTCTTGCACAAGGTGGGAATTCTTTGTATTAAGTTCCAATTTTTATCACCTTGAGCAGCAATGGGTTACAGCATCACATGGCCTGGCTACATGTCTTTGTAGGACCAGCAACACAATTGAGCTTAAAGGAAAAACAAAACTATTCACAAGTTGTTAACTTAATCACTGAGCCATTAAGTTCCTAAAGTATCATTAATGGCTTTTATTAGAACAGCTGGACTAATAAAACTGGTTCCCACTTAATATTTTGAACTTCACATACAAAAAAGATACATGCACAAAAAATAGAATATACACATTCTGGGGATCATAGGCTCTTGAATGATAGGTTATATGGCCTGTTTTGCATAAAGTGTCTTCAAGTTTTGCATACTTATAAGCCAATTTTCTTAAAGCATGGGACAGTAGGAATCACTGAATGAAATTCAACAACCTGTGTTATGCAAGCAGACTAAATGATCATAGTGGTCTGTATTGGCCTTAAAGTTTGCAAAATGGGAGTTTCACAACTGACTTCTACAGACATAGGATGTAGATCCTGTAGCACAAGTAGGCATATTAAGATTTCCTCCCACATAAGAGCAGTGCTAGGGAAAGCCCTCTCTGCATTGCATGCATGCCAGATGGGGCATAACTTGGCCTTTAGTGTTCAGAGATTCATATCTTACTGTAATAGAACAGCAACATTAAAGTGTCTAGACTTAGCTGACATGAGACGTATACTTGAAATTAATTACCTGAAAGATGTCATCTGTGAGTTCAGTTCTAGCTACTGTTAGACAGATTTTATACCTTTTTGGGAAAACTTTACTTTATGGTTAAGTCTGTATGACTAAAACTTATATTTAAGAAACAGAGCTAAGAATTTTTTGGTGGCGTAGCTAAACTGAAGCATACTGTGTTTGCATGATCTCAACAAAGTAGCTATTTTTGTACAGCCCTAAGTTAAAATTCCTATTTATAATGAACATTTAACTAGTATATGTGTACATATATATAAATATATTTCTATATTGTACATATATTGTACTCACCAAAGTGTAACTGACTTGGGAATGACATTTTAGGGAAACTTCCCCTCCCCCAGATTGCTCTTTATAAAAGGAATGACTCAACACTAAAGATGTTGACTTTAAGATGTAAGGGTAGTGTACAAGGAACACTTCTACTGTTTTTCAGTAAAGATTTTGAAGTTGATTGTCTTCAGTACTAGAAAACACATGATTTCTATTTGAATGTATTACTAAGCTGTAAAGAACATGACAGTCACTGAAACTAAGTGGAATTCAGTATATGCACAAATTGCGAAGTACAGACACTTGATGATAAAGCACAGAATTCAAAACAGAAGAAAAGCTGAACATTCTACTGTGGTGTATAGGAATATACAATATTTTAAAGTTACAAAGTTAAATAAAAAGTGTGTGGCTTCTGGCTGCCTATACTTCACTGTGTTCAATGTTTTCTTTAAAACTTAGATACTGTACGTAGATGACATGGGGGGGGAATGCTCTCATAAAGCTAGATTATGCCACCCTTACCCTGGTGAACATTTACTCAACTTCAGTGGGACTGTTCATTTTGAATATGCTTTGCCAATATGAGTAATGAATGTACAATCTAGTCCTATGCTTATTATTCCTATAGAATAACATTTAGTATTTGAAATAAAAATAAACATTTAGAATAACAGCAAATAAAGGACAGTAATGACATTTATTTTAGTGTCTCAATAACTGGTCTGCTAATTGGGGTTAATGCAAAAATGATCATTTCCGAGTATCATTAGTGGCTATAGAAATAAGTTCTAATTCCTACAAGTGTCAAATAGTCATGTGAAACCAAAACTCAAATAATGCATGAGGCTAACATGGTTAAGATGGGCTCTAGATTAGAAAAATAGGAAAAGATTCCTTTAAATCAAAGCTTCTTGTATACGTTGTAAATGTGTTCCTGAAGCTAATCAGAAGTCAGGCTGGCAGGTATAAATTGACATAAAGAGCAAGGGTCTGCAAGCAAAAATGAATGATGACCTGTCAGAAGTATAGATAGAAGTCTTAAGAGAAGGGGTTGCAAGAAGCAAATACTTTATTTCTCCAGAGGAAAAAAAATAAGGTCCCCTGGCTTTAGTCTTGCACCTACAATAGATTTTCCCCTGACTTCTGGGTGCACCTGCCTGTGCCTCGCTTACGATTTGAAAAGCCTTACTTATGTGCAGAAAAAAATATATTCATCTTCCTGTTTGTCTCTAGGAGCACTATTGTCAGGCTAGTCTGCTGTGCTGCCACTTCTGTTAGGAGAAGTCTTAAGCAAAGCCATTTGTGTTAGTGAGCCTTAAATGTCCCAGGACTGTGGTTCTTCCTGATCTCTAGCGTAGGGGAGTCTCACAGCCAAACTCCTTCTGCAATCCTTCTGTCTCATCCTCAAAGAACTCACTGGAGATTTCAGGGCAGATTGTCTGCTGAGTACAGTTGTTGCAGAAAGAGAGAAGCAGGATCTGGGATTGTTAAATTATAACCCACTAAAAATGTAAAGATTAGAACTGGGACCTTAACAGGTACCTAGCTAGACATTAACCCTAGAGCCATTGCTACAGTCTCTGATAGGGCTAGAGAGCCAGTGCGATGTGCTCTTGTCTGTGTCCCATGTGAGAAATCAGCTGCTGCACATAGAATTACATGGATGCACCACTCTTTCAAAGTTAATCCTAGGTACAGTAGACTTCCGATAATCTGGAACCTATGAGACTTAGGTGGTGCCGGATTATCAGATATGCCGGACTATCAGGAGGTACTATAAGCAGGTTTTTTATATATATATATATATATATAGTATACATTATATACTGTATATAAAGTGTTCTTAATCCTTTTTATTGTACATACTGTATACAGTATACTGTAATGTTTTAGCTTTTTAAGCCTTTTTTACCCTTTTTGCTCAGTTCAGCTGCTGCCGCTGATACCTTGTGATTCATTTTTTGCTGAAGCTCACTCACTAGGCTCTTGCCATTTTGATGCTGGACTATCAGGAGTGCCGGACTATTGGGGTTTTACTGTACAATGCTTGCTGTAACAGCCAATGTATGCCAAAGGCACAGATTACTAAGTGGCTAGGTGGGAGTCCCAAATGAGATGTACCCTGGGCCAGCTGAAGAGGAGGAAAAGTATTTAATCACTGTTATTACCTAGCTGTTTGGAACAGTCGGTATACCACTTTCACTGAACTGAAATCTCACAACTCCATATGATTAACAATACCCATATTTTAATAATGAAGGCTTTGTTATAAAGTCATCAATTGAAATGTTAGGTGCCCGGTCCCTAAATGCAACACACAAATTTTAGCCCCACTGAACTCAGCAATAAAACTCTCACTGACTTCTTTATGATGAAAATTTGACCCTTAATTCCAGATTCTGCTCTGTGTTAAATCTGAAGTAACTCAAATAATAATGGCATTATTTCAAAGCTACATTGTTCTAAAAAGACTTTGGTTCTCACTCCATATAAACTTAGCCTAGTCATGAATACTATCATAATATGCTTTTTACATAAGATGCTACTAAACAAAAACATTGTGTAACTTCAATTTACAGTTTTCATCAAATTTGTTTCACTTGGAAATAGTGATTTCTAATTGCAGTAGGTTCACCTTGACTTGGTCTGTAAACTCACATGCTATCTAATGCACATTCCAGTTGTTGATGTCTGAGTGAGTGCTTTTTATCCTTTGGGTCCTCTTTTACTAGGGAAGATTTCTTGGTCCAATTATACTGAAATAACATGTTTCTTCTGATGATTAGCTCCATTGAACAATGTGATTTTACTCCTCATGATCCATACTGCACACATCTAACCAACAAAGAGAGACTATTGTGCACCATAGAGGTTTTGGTTAAATGACAGACTGAATAAGAGATGCAGAATAAGGATTGTAACATGGAAAAGCTGACAGTCATCCAACTGAATGGCACAATGTGAAGGCTTATTATGATGGGAAGCATAAATCAGACGGATAATGAATGTCATGGTGACAACATGCTGACATTTTGCAAAGTGCAGCTCATGGTTTTAGCCTCAGCAATTCCATGTCTTCATTCCAGTGAGGGAGCAGGAAAGATATTGCTATTACCTGAAACTAAATGCAATGTAATCCTTAGATTGTGAATTTTTTTATAGAATAATTTCACTATAAAATCAGGTTCACTGTACCTGGAACTGCCACGTATCTAGCAGGTCACCGAAAAAAATTGGAACTTCATCCTAATCAGAGTTACACAGTTTTTGTGTTCTTTGGAGGGAAATGATTCAGGTTGGACCTGCCTGGTCTGGCACCCTCAGAACCTGACTATTCCCAGATGAGGGATTTTGCCAGACCAGGGGAAGTCATTTTTGGACCCCTGCCACTGGCCCCCTTGGCTCAGCTGCTGGCTTCTCAGCCAGCTCCCCTCCTCCTCCTGGCCCCGCTGCCCTGCTGGGTAGCCATCACTGCCATGGCTCCACTGGACAGCCCAGTGTTGGTCTCCAAGCAGCCACATGTGCCTCGCTGGGGCTCCGTGAGCAGTCCTGTGTGCCATGCACTGGGGCTCACTGGACAGCTGCACATGTGCCAGGGCTCCCAGCCCTGCTGGGTAGCCCCACTGCCATGCGCTGGGTTGCTCTGCCATCAGTTCCCTGTGGGCAGCCCCCCCCCTGCAGGGATCCTTACACCCTCCACTGAGACTCTGTGGTCCTGCAAGATCCATGCCAGATCATGGATGTTACTGGACCAGAGAATCCTGGTTCAGAGCATTTCAGCCGTGGTATTAAATGTGGTAAACAAAATAATTTTGTATAAATATCTCTACATTAAGTTTAGGGGATAAATGAACACATTGCAAGAAGGAGAATTAAGTCTTGCAACCAAAGGTTCTAATTTGGTCATACTTTTTAACCTATTGGTTTACTTCATTTGGAAGAGATAATATTTTTAGATTCTTATTTTCATCTACAAGGATCAGGGTGATTCACTGAACAATGCATCAGACACCCGCATGCCTTCTAAAGTGAAAAAGCTACTCTGCTGGGAGAAGGAGGGTTCCCATAGAGAAACTGAACATTAAAGGCCCAGTTTTGTGTTCTATTACGCAGGTGCAACACTCACGGATCGCAACACAGCCCAGAATTGGTTCTAATCTTCTCTTTCTTCAATGTACTACAGATTTGGAAGTCTTGGGACCTGGTTTCTGTTCCCAACTCTGCCACTGACTGCCTGTATGATCAAGCTACATAATCTTTCTCTACATCAATTTCCCCATTTGTAAAATGCAAATAAAGATACTTCTAGTGGATGAAAAGCACTGAACTATTTTTTTAAATGTATATTATGTACAGCAAGTGGATGGACACACTTCAGGAAGCATTCCTCTCAAATTGGCAAGGTGAGACCCTTATAAGGGTGTGTGATGGGTTGTTGTAGAACCGTCATTGGCACTGACACAGTTAAGAGTATCTGGAGAGCTCAGTTAAGGCACCTGGTGGCAATTATAGGCCATCTCCGGTTCAGATTAAGTATGAGATGTCAGCTGAGAAGAGCAGATGATTAAACCCAGGGGGCAGAATTCTCTTGAATAGGCAACTCTGTGAAAAGGCCAGAAGAGAGACACAAAAGCAACACAGTGAATCAAGTTCTAGTATTGAGCCTGGATGAAAGGGTAGGCTTTGGCTTTCTATAAGTGAAGCCTAGGGAGGTACTCAACAAGGAATAGCACAGGGGAGAAGTAAGAGTCATGAAAATTCAAGCCTGAGGAAGGCTCTAAAGAAGTAAGTTTATATCTGTATTTGACATTTTGGGGGGGGAAGGATACTAGTGGGATTCTGGTAAGCCCCTACTATCAAAGATGGCTCAACCCTGAGAGAGCATGGATCCTGGGAAGAATACAGGTACATGGTGGCCCCAGGAAGGGGTTGAGGGAAAAGCCTGTAGGAGGTTTTGGTGGGGAGTCTGACTATATAGACCTTGTCTGCTCAGTACAGGGTCTTTGGTTCAGAGCCTAGCCATGTGGAATGGACTGGGTACCTCTGGAGGCCATTGAGAAAGGTAGCATGAAGACTCCAGAGAATAGAGATGGATGATTTGGTGAGTCTAGATTTGGATCAAAGACTTGGCATGAGGCTGTTAGCAGTCCGTTGGTTGGGCCCGGTAATCCTAGAAATGGCAAGTCACAAGAAGAAGCAGACCATTGCTGGGTGAGAGTCGCTTGCTAGATGAGAGCCTGTTATGCCATACCTAGCCATGGAGGGACACACACAGGCCAAACCCACTCCTCAAGGGGGACAGCAGAAGCCCCTAGTTGGCTTTTAATAACCAGAGCATCAAGGAACAATTTTAATTATTACAAAAATGCTAAACACAGGAGCTATCTGATAAATGATCATTGCACATTCTGTAGTAAGAATATTCTTATGCAAATGGATGGGTAGAAATTGGTCCAAAAATAGGCAGAGGATATAGTCTATTCTGATACAAATGGTCATTTCCATGAATCTGGGATCTGTCCTGTCATTCAAATGAAATAACTACTAGAGACTTTACCAACAAGCACGTTGCTGAGACCCACTGCCCCATGGATCTGATCCTGTGTCAGATCGATTCCCCTCTGAAGTCAGCTGGCATTTGCTTAAGAAAGGGGCACAGAAGGAGGTGCTCTTTCCCCCATCCCCTCCCCCCATAAAACTTACATTAGATGCTGCAAACACAGTGTGGAATTTTTGAAAGGGCCATATTACTTGCCATTACTGACATAACATGACAGTGTAACCTGAGTGCATTTAAACACCTGCGTACAGCTGGAACAAAAACTGTTCTAGCACATTTTAATTTGATTGTGCAGCAAAATGTAATACTTAGATGAGAATTAATGTACCTGAAGTCAGAATTCTATGGACTGACTTTCTTGATTACTGTAGGTCATATGTTACATTTTATTTTGTGAGTCACTGTTATTGCTTGAACGACTCAGTCTGCACATAGATATTGTTGTCTAGTAATAAAGTACAGTATGACCGTTAGGCTTAGTTCCTCAAAATGTTTATTTGCTGCTTTGGCAGATTAATGCTATTTGCATGGAGTAACAAGAACTTGTTTGAAATGTATTATTCAGGCTAAAATTGCAGTGTGCGCTTCATTTAACTCAAACTCCTAATGCATGGTCAGGCAAAAGAACTTTAGGGCTCAGTTCTTTATCCTTTAAACTCACTAGGAGTTTTGCCTGGCACTGCTCTTTCTCTGTTGGGGCTAATGCAGAGCCATAGTCTCTCAGGAGGAGTTCCAGGAACCACTCTGCCTCATCAAGGAAGAATTTCTCCTTGAGCTCCCTGGGGTATGAGGCATGTATAACTGCTACTGCATTCATGCACTAAATATAGCATATTCCCCCTGGCCTGTTTTATGGACAGGTGCAGGAGGGGAGAGAAACCCAGGACCTGAACACCTTGCTGATCCCCCTTGTGGTGGTGTATGCCCCAGGATCCCAGGGCATATGCAGAAGCTGTTACCCAAGTACCTGGACTGTGAATGACAGGCTTTTTGTGGCACCGGGAAGGGCTTGCATTCATACTTCCTTCCCCACCTATGCTGCCATGCATCCACATAAAGGCCATTTGGCCCCACAGTGAGCTCCATTTAAAAACTCACCTCCCTCAAGCTGAGGCATCAGCATTAACCACAGTGTCTTGAGGTGCTTAGAACATGAGTTGTTAGGAAAACCCCAATTGCTGAAGAGAGGAAAAGTAAGTTTTAATGCACCCAATAAACTAACAATTATGTTAGCACTAGATGTATTGAACCTGTACAAACCCCAATGCAGACAATCTTGCCTTGCAAAGCTGATAATCTAAGTTTAAAAAAAAAAACAAAAAAAAAACCCAAGACCTTGGAGAAGATGGGATGCACTGAGAAGCCCAAAGATAAGAGTAAACTTGGAGCAAACATTTATTTTATGCACGACCTGGTTCAACTCACTTTTTGTGGGCATTGGGGAGTCAGTGAGTCTTTAGAAGGGATTTGAATGTGGGCACATGGTGACTTAACAAGCAGGGAAAAAGACCTGGAGCTCAGAATGGGTTATTGAGGTCAGCATCTTTAGAGCCATGTAGGAGATGAATGACCAGATGGGAGCTGTATCTTATTGATGAGGAGACCAATGTCAAGATAAACCTTTTATTAGGAGCAGGG
This sequence comes from Apalone spinifera, assembly GCA_030068395.1. Taxonomy (NCBI): domain Eukaryota; kingdom Metazoa; phylum Chordata; order Testudines; family Trionychidae; genus Apalone; species Apalone spinifera. The sequence continues at coordinate 68,072,802 of CM057847.1, read as the reverse complement.
ACTATATGTACACAAATGAGGTAACAAGCTTATTACTACCCTGTGTACTTGTAGCCTGCAACAACTGTGTTGGGCTTCTTTGTTTATGCCCCAGCAGGAACAGGAACTGTCCCAGGAAATCAAAGACTAGGCAAAGAAGTGTCAACCCTACCCTTCCTGGAGAACTTAGCTGGATGGCATACCTTTCTTTTTATAGAATGCTATGAAATTAAACTATCAAACTTATTACCAAGACAATAACTGACTTGACTTTTCAAGACATGTTAGAGTTGTTTAATCAATCTGATCAGGCTTGTAGGACACTTTGTAAACTTCCCAATCGGCTGGATTGCAGTCCCTCTTTAGTCCATGATAAAGTTAGATTGTGAGTTGTTTCCGTCGTGTATATCTGCTCTCACATCACTTGCGTTTGACTAGGTGTCAAGAGCAAATGCTTAGTCCTCTAATAATTTTTGCTTTAATCTGTGATCAGTGAGTATGAGCAAGGTGACTCTCTGATCACCATAGTTTTGGCTGTCCAGTGCCCATGTTGTCAAAGTCTCACCGAGTCTATGTATTTTTAACTGTGGAAGAAGTCGTGTTTTTTTTTGTTGTAACGTTTTGTCTGATTGTCCCCACCTACGTTTTTTTTCTCACGATCCTAGACTCCTTAGTCTGCCTTTGCTAGATATGGGATAAAACCTATCCATTCTGTCGTAGAGGAGTTCAGCAGGTGACTTTCCACATTGTGGGCTTCAGCACTACTCAACTCTGGGATCTTACACCTATGCCAAACCCTTCCCCTCTAAGTACAACTTGTAGAACATGGACAGACCTTACTAGTGCGGACACCCAGTGACTTGCAGCTCCTGTAGCAGCATGACACATACCAGAGGAAAAAATAAAATGGGATTTATTTAAATTGCAGGTTAACATTTAGTTTAATAAAACCCTCATTTTCTTTTAACCTTTTCCAATCTTTCACACCAACAGGGAAATTGCAGTTTGACATGAAGATGGAGGTGGGGGGAGAACAGCAGTTTGCATGGCATTTAAATTATTTAAATCCTGCTGACCAAAGAATACACGGCCCTTGGCAATACAGCTTAATTTTCTCTCTCCTATTTATTATTCTAACTCTTGACTTGGAAAAGTGCTTTGAGAGTCAGTTGGCGTGAAAGATGCCGTGAAAAAACAAAGCTGTATTGTAGCAAAATTTTGCTCCACTTACTCAAAAAGGTAAACTACAGTACTGGGAGGCTATGAAATATGCAGGTGATAAAGCTCAGTTGAGGTGCCTACATGCAGGGCGCTGTGGAACTGTGAAATTTTCTTTCCCTGCCTCAATTGAATTTCTTCTCTGTGCTGAAGAAAAGGATTCTCACCTGCTGCAATGAACAGTAAAAGCTATCACAGGCCAGGGGAGGCCAAGCCTACCCAAACAGCCAGGTCTGACACCCCCCAACCTCATCCCGAAGCTCCCTCCTGCTTCTTGCTCTTCCCCTATGGTCCCATCTCTGGTTGCTCCTCCTTCCCTGAACATGGCAGTTCACGTGTCTTCCATTTACCATCCGCTATTTAATGCAGTCGCATGCTTTGCAATACCTGTGGCGGCACCTCGTTTACTCTCAGCAGTTAGGCTCTGGCTGGCTCTGTTTGGCTTTGACTATTTGTGTGGTAATGTTCCCCAACATCTGAAAGGTTGTCAAAGCCCAGAAGATAATGTAGGCAGACCTGTTGAAAGGGAGATTTACACAATGGCTTTTAAGCAATCTCAGAGCAGTAATGTTAGGCTGCAGAGATAATTCAGCATTTATTTTCACTATACTCCCAAGGACCTCTTTCTAAGCTAGTGCCTCAGGCATGAACAAGGTGCCTGTTCCACATCTGAGAGTAAATACACTTCCATGGTATGGTGCTGCTTGCCAAGTGAAATGACTTTTATAGTGGGCATTAAAGATGGGAGGAAGGGAAGAGGGAGAAGCAGCAATTTATTAACCTCAGGCTGGGTACAGATCAGAAACAGGACTTCAATGAAATGGGAGGAATGTATTTTACTGTTGCTGCTGTAATACGCCATCTTCAACTGCTCAGCATTCACCAACAGATGGTAGATCTATTTGTATAATGCTGAAACTTAGGCCCTGTTATTGAGTGTCCTTGAACATCATAAAAGTACTTGGAAACTAAACTAAATCGTTTACTGAGCAGATACCAGGATATGGACTTGGGACCAATAACTAAGAAACAGCCTATGGGGTAAATAGCCTATGGGGTAAAACTTTTCCCAGAATTAGAACTGGACAGGGAAGGGTTTCCCTACCCTTCAAACATTTTTAGTAGTTCAGTTGATTTTTTTTTTTCCATCTTGATTAGAAGTGAAAAAAGTTCTTAATCAAACTGGGTGGAAAAATTCAGTTCAGATCAATCACAAAAGTTTTTGTTTCAATAGTTTTGAAACTTTTTTTGTCTTTTCCCTCTCTCTTCTCCCCCCTGCCCCCCCCCACACACACACGCCCCCTCTTTTTTTCTAATTGGCTTAATTTTTTAAGGCATTTTAATGGGGGGGGGTGTTAGAATTTTTCATTCAGAAAATGTCAAAATGCCTTGCATTCCCTTTTCATCCACCCATTTAGTATGTGTGTCAAAAGGAGCCAAGCTGGTCTCACTGGACCTAGTTTATGAACCCTTGTTACTGATTGCTCCTGGTTCTGTCTTCCCCTAGAAGGGCATCTCAATTCTCTTCTCTTGAAATTTATATCTTCTTAGAAATTAAAATATTGATGTAGATTTACCTTAGAATCAACAGCAAGTCTGCAAATAGAAGGGAACCTAGATATCCTAAGACTAAATCTAGTGCCTTAACTACAGAAGTATCTTCCTCCTTTTGGAGGCTGGGGTAGGCTGAGGATATTCAAGGTGTGATTGCAGCATGGCTAGACATAGCCATGATTGTTTTATCTACACTAGCATAGCTACAAATAGCAGTGTAGCTGCAGCAGCATGAGCGTCCATGTGAAATGTATAAACGGGCCAGGAACATGGGGATGCATACTCAAGTTACTAGCCAATGCTGAATGTTGTGCAGCTGTGTCTACACTGCTATTGGTACCTGAGCTACCTAGGTTAAAGCTGGCTCCAGTATGCTTACCTGTGCTGCAGTCACACCTCAAACTGTGTTTGTGCTCATACCCTGAAGGGAAGAGGAACAGCATGCTAAGAAGGAACCACTATCTTCCCCCTTCATATTCCTCTCTGGCTTCAATTTGATTCATGCTACAGACCCCAGACAGCATACCTGATACTTGCTCCCATAGGCGCTCAGCAATGTACAAATACATTTGGTCTTTCTATTCAGACACTTTTAATATAAAGCACAAGCCCCGGTATTTACAGTACTTCTGGGACAATGTATTGTTTAATCTATACAGAAAAACCAAATCAAGTGAATTACATGAAAGTATTTATGACAGGTTGTAAGTTCCCAGAGAAACATTTAGAATATAATGGAGCAAACCCAACCAAATAGGTTTCAAGAATGCTGTAGATATCCATGAAAGCTGTGTTGTTCAAATATTGCCCCTCAGAGAGAGATTGCTGTCAAATTTGGGAAATATGATGGTTTAGCTTAATTACATACACTATTTAATGTCTGGACAATAATGGCTCAGATTATGGATACACAGTACTCCTGAGGGGGAACAACTGCTTGGGTATGTATATACTTGGTAGACTAAATGCTATAGGGGGAAAAACCTCACATCTTACTGCATTAATACACACTTTAAAGATGCCTGCTTACATAACAGCTCTTTGATTATGTTAAAATAGGCTATCATATCTCAGTGTATTTACAAGCAGGTTTCGTTTTTCTAATTTAATAGAAATTCTTTTTTATTAAATCCCTTAAAAAAAAAAAAAAAAACTCCACAGTGTGGATTTACAGCTTGAGTTTAGAATGAGTCTAAAGCCTCAGTCCTGCGCACACTTCAGGTGAAGCTTTTTTTTTTTTTTTTTTTTCTTCCTCCTTCCCCCCCCCACCGCCCCTGCAGGGGAGTAGGCCCTTTGAGTTCACTGGGATTATTCACAGGCATAATTTCCTCACACTAATATCTGCAGGATTGGGGCCAGTTTCACTCCCAGTGGAGGCAAAGGAATGATTCCTACTGACTTTGACTGAAACGTAGATGGTGATTGTATTGTCCTTGATATTTTGGGAGGGGCGGGGGGGTTGCGCTCTAGTAAATCTATTAATGCTACAAATTTGAATTTCATAATAAAACTAGCACTTTGGGGAAGAGTATTCTCATGCCTTTCACTTCCCTTCAGGATTTAACCAGTTCCACCTTTCATTGGTTACTTTTAGGGTAAGTTTACACTAGGAGTAGCATGTAAAGTAAACAAATTGCACACCCGGCTGCCACAGGTATAAACAGCAGTTTAGATAGTGAGGCACTGCTTAGGTGAGTTGAGTACAGACATGCCAGAACCCCAGTGTGTCAACCTTGCAAGGCTCTCTACACCTTCCATATGTACACTGGTATTTTTCCTGACACCGTGAAAGAGTGTCTGGCAGTGTGCAAAGACTCTGACGGAGTAAGGGGAGGCAGTGGAGAATGGCTCCAGCAGTGGAAATCTTCTGGGGCTTTTCACCATTGCCTCAGTCCTGCCAGGACCCCTCACTGCCATATGTAACTACATGCTGCAGTGTGGACACAAAGGCTATGTCTACACGACAAAAGTCAAAAAAGATATGCAAATTGAGGCTTGCAATTTGCGTATCTTTCTGTTTTCTTCTGAAAGAGGCTTTTCCAACATTTTCTGACAAGGTTTACAGGAATGCTGACACAACGCATCCGCTTTTCTGACTTTTTTTAGGAAAAGCAGATTCTTTCCTTGGACATGGCAGAGCTTTTCCAGGATACTTCTGGTATCCCGGGAAAGCTCTATAGTCTAGACATACCCAAACTGCCTTTCACTGTGGCATGTAGCTACACATGCGACAAGCATAGCAAGGCCAAACCTATAGGTGACCATTTAGATGTGTAGCTATGATTACACACAAGGAAAGTTTGGAGCCTATTGTCAAGATAATTTGTATTTGCACAGCATGCTTTCTAAATTAATTTAGCCTCACAGAACCTGTGTGTATTGATGCATTTTACAGAGAAACTAGGAAAGATTAATTTGCTCACTTCATCCCAAATCTGTAGGATTAGACTCTGAGGTTTCCTGACTCCCAGGGCCTGAATCTGATCAGGCACTATTATAAATCAAAAGCCACTTGATGATTGCTGTTTCTGACTGATTCTTTCTCTGTGGCACCTTAGCCTGAAGTTGAGGGAAACAGCCAAGCTGGAAATGGAGGCACAGGCTGAAATGTGCAGTCCATTCTACCCCTCTGTTGTGGGGCCTGAGTTACACCAATACATATCATTTACAGTGGCTATGTCTACACAGCTTCCCTCTTTCACAAAAGCCTATGCAAATGAAGTGTGGGTTGGCATATTGCCACGCTTCATTTGCATAATTAATTAGGAGCTGTTTTTGCACAAGAGGTTTTGCACAGGAGCTGTTTTTCTTGAAAAAATGAGGAAGAATGGCTCTTGCACAAAAATGGCTCCTAATTATGCAAATGCAGTGCAGCAATATGCTAATCTGTACTTCATTTGCATAGGCTTTTGCAGAAGAGGGAAGCTGTGTAGATGTAGCCAGTGAAACTTGGTTTTTTAACATCTGTTTAGGTACATAGACCCAGTATTACTTTGAAAAAAGCTGTTTCCCATTTCTTCTGATGTGTTTACCCCACATTTATACTGTGGGGCATTCAGCTGGGAGAGTCAGAGTAGTAAACTTTTTTTTATTTTGTCTTCAAAGGTAGATCAAATTCATATCTTTCTTGACTTCCACTTACCTGTTGGTAAAGAATGTGAGACAGGTAAGTGAGGCAATACTCTACCTTTTATTGGACTGCCTGAAAAGAGCGCTCTGTCACACAAAAGCTTGTTTCTTCCACCTACAGAAGCTGGTGCAATAAAATATATTCCCTCACCTACCTTTGTTTCCTCTATCCTTATGCGCTGGTAGATCAGGTGCTAGCTCATGCTAAGGCCCCTAGATATAACTGAACACCTGAAACTTGTCTGACTCACCTGTGTGTTTAAAATAGGTGTATGGTTATAAGAATGTTTAGTCTTTATAAATGCTTGTAGGATGCTGCATGTACTAATCTCACTTATAACATCTATACATCAAGTTATAAGGTTACCTTGAGTGTTCACATTGTAAACCTTAGTAACTGTGCAACTCTCCAAACAAGAAGGTGTTCTGGTAAGCACAATAACAATTCCTGCAACACCCTGAGTTTTCTAGAGGCCATTCTTCCAAGTATGGGAGCTGATAATATCAAAGCCCTAGGCTGTATGGCTGCTGACTACATTACTATTATGCTGACTACTGAAATATCTGGGACTGGCGCTTGGCAGTTAAGATGGTCAGGAAATCTAGTATCCCTCCACTTACTTCCATCAACACAAAATTCATTAATAAAATAGGCTCTGCCAATTTTCTCAAAGGCAGCATATGTTTGACCTAACATGAATCATTTTTTTTCATGATCTATTTAATGTTGCCACTAGCTTGCTGTCTATTTCTGCCAAATGTTTACAGAGTTTATTTTCTACAGAATCAGCCTGAAGTACCATGTTGGTGGTGGTGGCTTCTTTAAAGAATGAGGTTTTGGGGATTTTGTGACTTTGCGGAAGGGGGAGGGGGGTGGTATTTTTGGTTTTTGCATCAGTTACTGTGCTCCTGTGTTAGGTACCAAGAGAACCTAATACACACATACACACACCCCCCACGCACACATTCTGTTCTAGTGCCTCCTGCTATTTTTGGCAGCCAAATCAATGTTAATGGGTATGTAATCAGCCTGTGTTTTACTGACCAGCCTTTGTTCCCTTGTCAGCTTTCATTTCAGGTTCCACTTTGATGCCAGTTTCTGTTCTGTTTCTAACTCTGAATTCTTTGCCACATGCTGGATACATGTATTTAGTCCAGTTCTAGTTATTTCTGCCCTTATTTCAATGCACCTGCTTGCCCAAGAGACTTTATTCACTTTTTATTAAGCTCTTCCCATACTCTTTCCTCGTTCCTGTTATCTGAGTTTCCTCAAACCAATATCCACCTGTCTCTTATTTTCAGGACTGCTGATCATATATTCATAGCCTCTTTTCTTTAAGCATAAAATGTCTAAAGCATTAAACAAATGCATCTTGGCAGACTATGCGTTCATAAGAGGATATTTTGACTGATTTTGGCACAGAATAAATTGCTGCATTCTGTATTTGGTAATCAAAACACTGTACAAATCCATTTTACTCCATTTCCAATCCTTACCACTTTTATTTGTTTTAGTTGAATGCTGACTTGCTCAGCGCTATATAAATATAAATCTGTCTATCCAGGTGATCGTGTTCTGCCAGTTGTGTAGATAGGACCATTTATCTAGCACCTTTTATCAGTTCTAAACTGATTTTTAGTTTCTTTGATTACACACCACTCTCCAAAGATAGGTCTATGGGAAATCACTTTTGAAAGGAGGGTTTAAGTCAGGGCTGACTTATCCAGTAGGCACAGTGCCTAGGGCCCATGATACTTTTTAGGGGCCCACAAAAAATGTTTTAATTTCTTTTAAAATCAAAAGGAAAAAAAATGAACTTTTAGGGCGCACAAAAATCTATTAAATTTTGCCTAAAACAGGAAAAAAAGATGAAGTAATGTAAAGTTATCAAAAAAATTTTATTTTTTTTAATGAAGAAAGGGGCCCCTGAAGGCAAAAGTGTGTAGGGCCCACGAAAGTCATAATGCGGCCCTGGTTTAAGTGATGTAGAACCCTAAGTTTTTTGAAAATGTTACCCTAAATCCTATTAACTTGGGTATCTTCTTCCAAAATATTTTAAGCTATCTGAAAATGATGTAAGTTGATAAGTATATTCGTTGCCTCTTGTAAAACAGGATAGAATTGAATATGTTCAGAATTCCACTTAGATGTAGCTGAAGGTAGTCTCAGATGTGTAAACCACATGCACAGTTTTTTACATATTCAGAAAATATTAGTGTAAAAAAAAAAAAAACCCCAAACCTTGAAGGTATATATCAGGGTGGACACAGTCAGGATATGTGGACAATATCTAGGTTGTGATGTCTGATCTACACTGAGGACAAAACAAGGGATAGTCTGATCTAGAAGTAGAGGACCAAGTCATAATTCACAGGTCACTGTTCAGAGTTTCTACTCTCCAAAAAATAAGCACCATGAGTTCTTAATGGCAATGTCCATGAAGCTTACATGCAGTCCAGGTAAACTAGAAAGCCTAGCATTCTGCAATGCATCTAAGAACAGAAACCGTACCTAACTTTTCCTCTGTTGATTCCAAGGAAGGGCACGATCATCATCCCTGTTTTACAGATGGGGAAACAGAGGCACAGATGGTCAAATGACTTGCTCAGAGTTACACAACAGGCCAATAGCACAGCCACAAACTGAACCCAAGTTTCTCAAGTGCCCACAGGGACGCTGGAACAACTTTTGTATGGGGAGGGGGGGGGACTAGAGCCACTGACCCAAGCTGTTAACCCTGTACATAATGGAAACCACTTCAAACCATGGGGTTCTGCAGTGTCCCCCACAATCTTAGTTCCAGCACATGAGTGTCAATACAGTTCCCAGTCCAGCCCCACTCTAAGAAGCCTCCAGAGGAGAGGTGATCTGTGAGAGGAAAGGAAAGTTTGGTTCCTAAGGAATAGAAAGCCAAGACCAAATATAGATACTTAAAAATAATATATATTCCTTATTTAACAGACACATGTCAAAATAAGAGGCATTTAAATGGGCAGATATTCTTTTAACATTGTTGATAAGGTGGAGTCTGAGGGGTTCTTCACAAAAGGAAAAAATACCTTAGTAGAGATAAGGTGCAGTAATTAACTGTGAAATAATCAAAGACAGGCTAAACTCCAAGATAAGGAAAATGAGGCAGCAAAAGAAAACATAAGCTCTATAAGAATCTGGTAGGTCTTTTGTGTTGGCTGATATGTTTTCATAAACTATAACAAGCTCCACTATCCTGGGAAACTTTGGTTTTTAGTAGAAGTCTTGCTGGGCTGCTCATACAATCTGTTTTTGCTAACAGCAATTTTGTTTAGAAATTTCCTGGAAGCAGAAGCTTTAGTCTTGTGCCTAAGGAACTACTTAATTCTCTGAGACTTGGTCAATGAGCAAAAATGACTGAAAATGTTACCAGTTTCTAAGAAGAATGGTGCCCCAACAGCTGTTTTCTTAAGATAAAGCTGTTCGTACACTAACTTAAATTGAACTAGTAAGAATGTAATAGCACCATTTAATATTACCCCAAATTATATTTTGCTTTCACTATGTGGTAGCTATCAGGAACTTTGTGTGTGTGTATGTTATCTCTGGTAACTTCATGAAGGTTGGGTTCCCACTGAGAAAAGTAGTACTCTACCCACCACCTTTCTGTCCTTCACTGCCATGACAATATATCTAATAATGAGCTTAGTTCTCCTCTCACTTATACATACTTAGTTCTCCTCTCACTTTATATCTATATAATTGCCTTTAGTGAATTTACCAGTGTAAGTGAGAAGAATTGGGTACAAAACAATCTTTCCTTTAACACCAATTCAGTCACTTTGTGCTTGTACAACATTATTTCCAGCTAAGTTATACATACTTGGCTTATTCAAGATTAATAGGATTTTTAGTTTTGACATATCTTTAAAGTTCTTGGTGAAAATGGTTTTCTCCAAGTCAAGATCAGAATGTTTTTCATTAAATTTATAAATACTTGGTATCCCAAAAGGAAGGTCTGACTCTTCCTTTTGAATTAAGAATTTCTCACCACGTTCATCATATTAATGAAGAAACAGTTTGCTTCTAAATTTGTCTTGTCTTATTAGGGCTGGATTGAGAGACTTAAGGGGCTGCAGCCCAGGACCTTGGTTAATGGGGGGGCTCCACAAAAATTTCCAGGCAACCAGAAGTCCAGATTTTTTGTGGGGCCCCCTTAACCAGGCATCCTGAGCTGCATGCATCGCCATCTCGTCTTCTCTCCCCCCCCCCCCCATATACA
>CM057847.1:68030808-68058705 GCA_030068395.1 Apalone spinifera | reverse complement strand
CCCCCCCCCCCCCAAACCAAGACCCTGTCCTGCACTGCCTCTTCCTCTCCCTCCAAGACACAACCCTTCTCTGCCTCTCCTCCCCCTCAATTGCCCTTAAGGCCAGTTAAACATGCTGGGGCCAGGGTCCTTGGTGCTTCCTTTCCAGCGCCTTAGCTTGAGAGCCTGGAATGAAGCTTGGTTCTGGGCAGCACAGGAAGACAAGGAAGCAGATGGTATGGAGCACAAGCACAGCTGTCCTCTGGGTGCAGTGTGAAGACAGATTGTCTGGATGGCATTCCACTTGCTCAGATGGCTTATGGGGAGACTTGTTGGGTAAGGACTTGATGACAAGCTTCAGAGGGTGGGGGTGGCTGCAGGTAGCCACAGGATCCACTCAACATAAAATAAGTGAAAGTAGGGGTAAGGCTGCCCTCCCGTCCTGGAGTACACTACCAGGCAACCCCGTGCACTAGCCAAGCACTGTAGAGTCCACCAGTCCTTCCCACCATTGCCCAGGAGGTCTCTGATTCTGGTGATATGAGCCAGGACTGTGTTCTGATCCACCATCAACACATGAAAGCCCTGATTGGCTGCTGGACTCAACATGGAGCACTAATGCTGTTTTTTTGTTTGTTTGTTGTTTTGTTTTTTTTAAATAAGTCTTGGGGCATGTCTACACAAATGCTAGAAGATCACGTTTTTTTTCTCTGTAGATTTAATGGGTCTAGTGCAGACCCCTAAATTGAATGCTGAGGGCAGCCCTTCTTGGCATCCAGTACTCTGTGCGAGGAGTAAGGGAAGCCGACAGGAGCGTGTGCTCCCATCCACCTCCCACAGTGTGGATGCTATGGCGGCTTGGCTTAAGGTAAGTCAAATCCAGCTACACAGTTCTCAGAGTACTGAAGAACTTCCAGAAGACTGGAAGAAAGCTAATGTACCAATTTTAAAAGAGCAAATGGGATCATCCAGGTGATTATAGGCCTCTCAGGTCAACATTGATCCTAATGGAGCAGCAGACACAAGACTTATCTATCAAAGGAAAGTAATGTAATTAAGGTAAATGAACATGGGTTTATGGAAAATAGATCTTGTCCAACTAGCTTGGTTATCTTTTTATGAGATTACAAGTTTGGTTGATAAATATAATAATGTTGACATGATATACATAGCCTTTTGAAAGGCATTTGACTGGTACCTCTGACTTTAAGAAAAAAAATCCAGCATGATGTAAAATTAATATACCACACATTCAATGGATTAAAAACTGGCTAAACGTTTAGGTCTCAAAATGAAACTGTAAACAGACTCCTCATGGAGTGGGGATATTTCCAGTGGGATCCCACAAAGAATGGACCTTGGCCCAACACTCTTTTAAAAGAATTAATCTGTGACATGAAGGAAAACAGAATATCATGGGTAAAGTTTGTAGACATTAGAAACATTGAGGGAGTGGTGAATAATGAAAAGGATAAGTCACTGATTCAAAGCAATCTGGATCACTTGGCAAATTGTATGCAAGCAAATAATACACATTTTAATACAAGCAGGCTCTGAATGAGCTCTCCCCTGACATCTATTGATGAACTGAAGGAAAAGATTTCAGGAGCAGACCATGTTTGCATAGGCACACCTACTCTACTTAAGTGTGCAGCAGATGGAGCTGTACTGACAAAAGAACAATTTTGGCTAGTATGGATTACAAATGCCTGTAGTATTTGAACGCAGGGGTAATGAAATGCTGTTATCCTTAGTATAGGCATAAAGCACTGAAACTGTTCATAACATTGCATGACTGAGAGGGTCACCTTAAATTCAACCTCACATTGCTACTAGGCTGTAGGGAATACCCTAGCTAAATGAGGAAAGTGGCTGGCTGGGCATTTTTATCTTCTGTGGTGGACAGTTTTACAAAATCCTAAACCCCATTTGGCCTGTCCCTTTCTAGCATTTTTAGAGCTGATTAGGCTCAGCTGAGAGTGCTTGTTTCTGGTCAGTGATTCCTGGAGTTGACAGTGCCACTGAGCAGGTCTAGGGGCACTAATTTAGACCTTATGTGGGGGCAGTGTTGTAGCAAAAGACAACATAGGAATGGCAGTGGATTTCCCACTACCTGCTGAGGCCACTAAGAGTTGGGTTAAGCAGTGGAACATCAGCACATGATATTGTGGGAGCAGCAGCAGCAAGTTACCACAGGTGACTTGCAGAAGAGGCAGCAGCAGAGGCATTTCTCAATGTCCGCTGCCCCGGAGATGAACCCCTGTGAATGAACCTCTGAATACTGGGTCTTCACTTACCAAGGACAGTCCACTATGAGTAGGATGTTGCAGAGGGATGGGGGAGTGGTGTGTTCAAGGGACACTTGTTCATCAAACTTTCCCACCACATAGTGGGAAACTGAAAGGTCCCTGCCGAATGCACTGTGGGGTGGATGTTTTCTTGTGGTCACATGCTCTTGAATCTTAGCTGTGGTATTTTCCCAAATTAATGCTGGATTCCCTTTCACTTTACTAAAAGGTCTCTTTTGTTATACATAGATTCAGGGCTTGCAAGTGGGGAAGTATTGCCTCTCCGAGGTGCCTGGCGTGGTGGTTAGTTTTCCTAGGTTACAGGCTGGGGCTCAAACTAGTTCTGCTTTATACTGTCAAGAGGAACCCCCTAGATACAGAACCTGGCCCTTCCTGCTGCTGACTTCACCTGGCACAGGGGTTGTAATTAATATGGCTAAATATGTCCCTCTCAGAACAGACCGTAGGTCATTCTTATAGGATGGAGGATTCTGTCCTAGGAAGCAGTGATTCTCAAAAAGATATGGGGGGAGGGAGGGTTTGTGGTAAATAAGCTGACCATGAGTTCCCACTCCTAAGTTGTGGCCAAAAGAGCTAATGCAATCTTTAGATGCATACATAGAAGAATCTCAAGTAGGAGTCAGAGATTATTTTACTTCTGTGTTTGGCACAGATCTGACTGCTTCTGGCATACTGTGTCCAGTTCTGGTACCCACAGTTCAAGAAGGATGCTGATAAACTGAAGACTGTAAAGAGAAGAGCCACGAGATTGAGTAAAGGATTAGAAAGCATGCCTGATAGCGATAGATTCAAAGACCTCAATCTATTTCTTAACAGAGAAGATGAAGAGGTGATTTGATTAGCCTATAAATATATTGCAGGGAAGGGGGAGAATATTAGTGGGGTTTTCAGTCAGTCTAGCAGAGAAAGATTTAGTCTAATCCAATGGCTGGAAGTCAAAGTTAAACAAGTTGAGAGGAAATAGGGAGAAAATTGATTACTCTCAGTTGACAATTAAACAATTTACCATTTTTCTACAACTTTGTGGTGGAGTCGTCTTCACTGATGATTCTTAATTCAAGATTGGCTGTTTCTCTAAGATCTGTGTTAAGAATTATTCTGGGGCAAGTTCTGTGCCCTGTGTTACACAGGAGATCAGACTAGATGATCTAGATCAGTCTTAAGACTATGAATTCCTTGACGATGATGGAAAGTATATAGCGAGGGAGGCAAGCGAGTGCCTTGAGAGAGGATGGCCTCATAATTAAGGCAACTGCTGCTCTGGAGAACTGATCTGTCCCTGCCTGTACCATAGAATTCCCTTGTGACACTAGGCAAGTCACTTAACACTTTTCACAGTTGGGCACTAATTGTGTTTCCCTCACTTTCTAGATGCCCAACTTAAGACTCTAGGCTCTGACTTCTAGAAGTACTAAGCACACTTACAGCTGAAACTGAAGTCCGCTGAAGCTGTGACTGAATATATTGAATCCTATAAAGTGATAGGTCTGATAAATCAGGTCATGACCATCCCAAATGGGACACCCCAAATGTAGTGGATACTTTGACCTCTAGACTGTCTCAGTTCACTCCTGTGTAAGATGGAAATAACAGCCCTCCCCTGACCACTTAGGCGTGCTGTGACAATTCATTAAATTTTGTGATGCATTTAGATATTATAGTACTAAGTGGTGCAGTAAAACCAACAAACTGTTTTCAGTGAAGGGTTTGAATAGCATTCAGTAAATAAGGTTTGAAGCTACAAAACAAAATATTGAATAGCTGTGTATTCAGTGAACACTGTCCAATCTGTGCGCTACATGACACTGAGGTGGGAAAATGTGATTATGTAATTAGGGTATTTATAATGCATGCACACAAGGAAGACCATATTAAGGTTGCATAAGCCAATTTAATCCTGTGGGGGAAGGAGGAGTTTCTAGCTCTTGAGTTCTTGGGTGTGGGGTTTTTGTGTTTTGTTTTTTGTTTTTTGTTTTTTTTGCAATATGAATATTTTTAGGATATCCGTTTTTGTGAGTAACGCTGCTAAAATTTATCCAAAGTTTATCAGACTTAAATGGAATAAACTGATCCGAAATAGTGCAGATGGCAAATAATGTTGTGCAATTGCATCTCATTAGCATGTTTCTTTCTGTAGGGTATAATTTTTTTCTTGTAAAATACAGTTGATTGCAAGTGACTGTTCCAACATGGTACTGCTGAGTGCCTTCAAAATTTAGGCCTGCGCCAAAGTCCACTGAGGTTGATAAGTCTTTCCAGTGACTTCAAAGAGCTTTGTGGGGTTTTTTGGGGTGTGGTTTTTTTTTTTTTTTGCCCTTAAGTTAATTAGGAAGTGAAGTTTGCTCAGTACACCACAAGAGCTTACCTTTAATGTTTTGCAAGAGCTTTTGGATCCAGGCTGAAACATGCAAGTTATATAGAAGATCAAAATACTTTATCATTAATCCTGCTGATTTTTTTTTTTTAATAAAAATTGGAATTCACTGCAGTAAAATGTCTATTCCAATAAAAGAAAAATCTCAAGGAAGTTAAACACTTGGCTTTGATCTTGAGATCTAGAATTTTTATATGTTCCCATTACCCTGTGACTGCAGTTTTCCTACCTTCAGATCTGTAATCCTGGATTGTTGAAGGCTTTTTTAATGAGGTGAAACATGTGGAGAGAAAAACCAGTCAAAGACAAGTCAGAATTTCACTAAATATTTAAACAAAATAAACATTTGAATAAAAATTTATATAATCAAAGTTTTGTCATCTGTTCAACCAGCTGTAACTGGTAATGACTGAAACTCTTTGGTGTCTATGCCTGGGGGTATAGGCACTTTGAAGCTCAATGGCAGAATGTTCTTGATCTGGGGGTGAACAGACCTCCTCTGGGCTTCCTAACATTTGTGAGTGACTAGGGGAGACACATTATTTTGAGATTACTGTAAGCTGTGTTCAGGCTACCACTAGATGAAGAGGGTTTCTGCACCCAGTTCAGTATGGATTCTAGAATTTCCAGCCCTCATCAGCTGGGTGGTTTGGGGTCCATGGTAACAGAATTCCTGGAGTACAGGCAAGTTAGAATTCCCCTATCCCCAGCTATGCTTCTGATTGACTATATTAGCTGGAACACATGGTCTTATTCCTGTCGTGATCCATCCAGGGGGAGAAAAGATTCATATATCCTATTACAGGTGTGCTCTGTGAAATAGGTTTATGTGAATATATTTAATGTGCCAGTAGATGGCAATCTCTGGATATACAGTTTTGTTCCTGGTTTATAGGACATTTTTATTGTGCTCTACAAATGGCTTCCTTTGTGCAGCTCTTTGTATACCTCAGCAGAGAAGATAGAGATAAGATCATGAAAATCCTCTAGCCCTATTGAGGTTTGTGGTGTGCCGATGTTGATTTGATTAAATGGCAGCTAACTATATGGAAGAATGTGCCTCTCACAAAATGGTCAAGGAGTAAATGGACATGAATTACTGTCACTGAAATGGGATGTGCATGAAGCATCCCACATGAAATTAGACAAGACAGCAAACTACCTGTCCATGAAAAAGACCGAGAAGGAGCTGTCCTCTCCTGGAGATACTGTTCATCATGTCCATCAGCACAGGAGAGTGGTCAGCTGGGATCATAAGGTCAGGCTGGAAAGAACCCCTGAAAGGAGCAGTACTTTATCCGTTCCTCCTTTCTTTCTGCCATGGAAGGAACTGGGATTTCCGATCTGACCAGGAAAGAGTTGGGGAAAATAATCTGCCCACCCTTTCTTTGTCATCTGAGCTAAACAAAGCTCATCCTGTTGTGTCTGCAGGAAAGCCCTGGTCCAACACCTGTATTATGGGGCATGGCTGAAGATAGCTGTATTCTTGGGCCAGCGCTGAGGGAAAATTCTAGTTGGCATGCCTAAAAAGATACAGTATCTTCATCCATGTGTATCATCCCCAACCCTAGACCACACTCACAAGCCTACCTTTAGAATAATTATTTTATTCTGGCCTTTGGGTATACTGTAGCTTATGTGATGGCCACCATTTTAGGCAACCTACCAGGGATTGAACAAGGGACTTTCAGAACTAAGAGGAGTGATCCCTAAGCTAAAGAGCCAAGCTTCTTCAGCTGAGAATTGTAATAGACTGGGCACCGGGGGAGACCTAACACATGCACTTAACAGTGGGTTATGCATGCTCTGAATCTGTGCTGCAATCAAAGGGCAGGCACTCAGTAGCATCCAGAGACAGAGACTTCACACTCAGAGGGCTTCAGTTTAGCCATTCCTGAAGTATCAAGAAATTGTCATAGTTAATATACTACATTTTGTTTTTGTAAAGCAAATTCTAGAATGTTTCAACAGTGTTGTGCCATAGAAATCAAGGGACTGACTTCTGCTCTGGGAGCTATGTAGTGGTATTGTTGCATCTCAGCAAGTGAAGGAGTTTCAGTTAGCACTGGAGTAACTAACTTTTTAATTGACAAGTAAAACACTACCCACAAACCACCTTGCTGTACTGGAGTTCAGTGAAATGTTCTGGCATATAGGAATCTGTCTGGAAGGATAAGGCAGGTATGTAGACTACTATACTAACTTTTTACCCTGGTCATGAGGAGCTAGCCTCCTTTCCAAGCTTGTCTTTAGTCCAATGCCATAGAATACAAAAACCCTTTTAAACAAAGAAACCAGAATTCTGTTTGTGGCAATAGGTTTGACAGCTGATACAAACACTACAAAAGCTCTAATATTCTTATCCTGTAAACACACAATTCAATGCAACTGAGTGAATTCAATATTGAATGCAAGAGTGTGTACATCTTAGCCTAGACTAAAAATCTGAATCCTGCGATCTCCTTTGCACTATAAACTCTGTTCAGTTCATGGTATCACCAGGAACCTCTTAAGAACTGGTGGTTGTACTAGAAGGCTCTGGTATCCCAGGCTGTGGATGGAGACAAAGCTACATCTCAAAACTCTTCCTTGTTTTAACCCTCCACTGATCTGTGCTGGTCTGTTATGCTGATCACCTCTCCCAGTTTTCCAGCTGGCTCCTTCCACTCATCTAGCACTGGCCTAATTTTGATGTCTTTAGTCCTGTCCCTTCTTTTGCCTCTGTTGGGAAACCATACACCTGCAGTTTAACAGCAATACTGTCTGTCTGTCTGTGTCTCCCTCTCTCTCTGGCTCAGTAATTCATTTCTCATCTCATTTGACTAATAATCCTTTGTTTCTCCTTCCTGTTTAACTCTGATTCATTTTGAGACTTTGAAGGACACTGACCAAAAAAGTTAAATGTGGTGTCATCAAATATAATCTCTCCCCCTTCCCTTCCCCTGCCTTTCATTACACAGACTCTTCTGATGCAACTAAATGTTATGATTAAATATACCTTCATGTTTTGATTGGTGCATCACTGCAACTTTGAATTGCTCCATCAGTTCATGTGGAAAAGGGAGGTGTTACACGCTGGGCGTATAATTTCTGTGGGTCAGGTCTTTCCAGTCAAAACAAGTGTTCTTTCTTTGGATATTTATAAGCTCCTTGGGTTTTAGCACCATATATCTCCTCCAGTTGCTAATATTATTCTCCTCAACTCAAATAGTCACTCAACCATTCTTGAATCTTCTGCTTGCTGGCAGTTCTCTTGCAGATCCCATTTCCTGGATCATTGCCACACACTTTCTACTTCATTTGTTGAGCTCTGTTTCCTTAGAAATATCCATGAATCCATTGGTCTTTGAAACCTGTTTGTCCCACTATTGTAAAGGGAAGGTGGATGGCCATTAGTTGAGGTTTGGCAGAGTTCTCAGAGGAAGTGGTCAGCTGGAGTATCGCTGTTACACTCCTCGAGCTAGCTGGAGTGGCCCACATCCTGGCTACTCATCTCATTACCCGCGAGCTTTCACCAGTAACTTCATATGGCATTGGTCAGCACAAATGGATGATGGAACTGCTGGGAGGGGAATGTGGAGATGATCTTGGTTCTTCATTTTATTCCTGCCTTTGGAAATCCTGGCGGTGGCCCTAGGTACCATACACTCCTTTTTCTTCCCCACCATCATGAGTTTACTGCAGCTAATCAAGTCTATAACCTAGGGCACCAGTTCTCAACCATGTTCCATATGGCTCCCCAGGGGCCACGTCCTACCTCTAGGGGGCCACATGGGGGGAAAAAACAGAACATTAGGTAAATTATGTACCCTTTTTTTTCCCAAACAACAGCTATGAGGGGGGCCACAGAGGTAAACGAGGCTCAGAAGGGGGTCATGAGCAAAAATAGTTGAGAAGCACTGACCTAGGGCATGTTTCTATTTAAAGCATGATCAGAAACCTATTCCAAAAAGACTGATAAATCACATTTCCTTGTACTTTCTTTCTCTCCATGGGCTCTTTCTGAAGGGCCTTGTATCCTTTCCAATGTATTTTTACCTCTGCCAGGACATTGTTCACTACTCTTCCTTCTGGTTTTTTGACATCTTTCACTTGTTTTTCAATCTTTAACTTGATTTGTTTACACATTTTGTCACAGCCCTCTTCAGCTCATGGTCTCTAGCAAATTGTTTGCTTTATATTTAACACTTGGAATGTTAGTTCTTGTCCAATTGGTGACTGCCTAGGTGAACAACAAGAAGTCCTGTGGCATCTTATAGACTAACAGATTTATTGGAGCATAAGCTTTCGTGGGTAAAGACCCACTTAGTCAGATGCATGCCTAGGTGAGTGAATGCTTTTGAAGTCCATGTTTTGCCAACTTGCGCCACTGTATACGTTAGAAGTTAATGGAGTGATGTAACAAACCAGCAGTGTCAGTTTTTTAATAATTTAACACTGTAGCAGTTCAAGATTAAACCCCACTTTGCTACCCTTTAGATGACACATACTGGGCCCCATCAGACTTAAAAAAAAAAAAAAAAAAAAATTAGTCCAAGCAATTTGGATGATCGCTGGAGATTACTTGCTTTTAAAGGGACTGACTGTATGCATCTGGCTTGGAAAGCTTTGGCAGAAAGCTTAAAGTGTATTTGCAATACACTACAATACACATACAAATTTATATTTCATTAAATTAAAATAAATTCATCCCTTGGTAGTGCCACCTCAGTCAGGATAATTACTTGTAGCAGGGATCATTGTAATCTATACACAGACACTTTTAAAAAGAATGCAGAAGATTATCCATCATGGCTCTTATCTAGAAGTTTAAACTATTCATCCTGCTTTTCCAACCTGATGCTTATGATTCCAGTCTTAATTGAGCCCCTGCAGTCTTTGTACTCTTGCTCATCTGGCTCCCTGGTGTTCCTTGCTGTCTTCCATTTGCAATTACACAGATTTGACAGGAACTGGCCCTTCTGCTTCTATTACAGTATGTAATTTATATTCTCATCTTGCACAATGGATACATATCTGCAGATATGGCATCATACTCAGAATTACCCCCAATTTATGAAGGATACAATTGATTTGAAAATGGTGGCTGTTCATATTTTTTAATATTCTCGAACACCTGAGCAAACTTGAATATATTCAGCTAGGTTCTATTGAGTGGCAAGTGTTGATATGGATTGTTTGCAGACTCTAATGGGTCTCTTGTCTCCCACAATAGATGCACTATAGCACCAATTAATGCTAATGGAAATTGTTAGTGTGCTTTGAAAGAATAATTCCCTAAGAATTTTTGCATTCAATGACTCTGCCATAGCTTCTGAAAATGTATTCCAATTCTCTTCTGGTAACTTGTCAATTATTCCGGGTTTTTTTATTAATTTTTTTTCCCCTCAGCTGATTTGGTTCATAATTGTTCTCAGTTTTGTGAAACTGGACCTTTTTAAAACACCAAGTGTTGATATCTCTTACCTGCACTTTATTCTGTTTGCGCACTTTAAGTGTGGGCACATCATTGGACACATCTAAGCTACAATTTTATGTTTTAGTTCTGTGCTCAGTCTCTCTGTCAAAAAGATCTAATATAGAGTTCTCCCATGTTGGATGCAATGTTTTTTGAGTTGGGAAATTGTTATCAATACTAAGAAAATCTGAGTTTTTTTTTTTAGTATTGGCAGCATGAGACCTCCAGTAACTGTTGCTCAAGTTGAAGTCCTCTAGGGATGCAGATTTCTTCTCTTTGCGCTCACCCCCCCCCCCCCCCCCCCCCCCATCCCCCAACACCACCACCACTACGCATGCTAGATATGTAGGTCATCCTGCTACCTAGTGTGACTTGGTGGTCTGGAGCAGACACCACCTGATATCCCGTCCCTGTGATTTTTTTTTTTTTTTTTTTTTTTTTTTTTTTTTTAACAATAGCTACTGCCATTTTAAACACACAGAAGGCGGATTTCCCATGTGGCTTGTGTTCTACTGAATATGAAACTGCTAGGCTTTTAGGAGATGGTTTGAGTCTGAATCCCAATGGAGGCAATAAATTGGTATTTCAATATCTATCATCAATAGAAACAAGAGTTAGCCAATAAAAAGAACTAGGCATAATATAGGAAACCTCTGAGACTTAGAATGAAGTTTGTGATCTTGATCTTTTACTTTTTTATTTATTTTTGGACTAGGATTATTGAATTGGCTCTCTACTGAAAAACAAAGGGAGAATTAAGGCAAGGAGCAACTTCACTAGTTTTATTAGTGGCAATGATCAGAGTGATTTCTGATCACCTGTTTAGAGTCTATCCTGATATAATGAAGAACCAGTAAATAGATGGCGCTTTTTTCCTTTTGTGAAGGGATACTCTTGTGACTACTCAAACGCCTTCTACAGCATTTCTTTTCTTCTAGTATTACATAGTATATTGACTACATTTATTCGTGCTGATGGAAAATGTGTTCTAAATACTAATACGTGGCCTTTTAGATGCAGAAGATGACACTGGCAGAATGGGGAATCTGGCCTAGTTTATTTCATGTAGCAGGTCTATAGTGGAACTGGGAACAGAATTCAGGTCTGATTCTTAGTCCAGTGCTTTAACCACTAGACACCACTTTTTCTCAATCTAATATTTTTAGTGATCTCTTCCTGAGCAGTACCAAACAAACAATTGGGGCACTGTGACAGGGCAGACAGGCCCCGCACTGAAGGGCGGAGAGTAGTCCAGGCTAGAGCTGGCTGAGAGGGCCCCACCCATCCAACCCTGCTGGGCATGCTCCCAGCAGAGCCAGAGAATAAGAGCTCAAGGAGCCCTGCAGTTAGGGGAGGCAGCCAGAGAAGGAGGAGGCTGGGCTGTGACAGGCCCCCATTCCCCCCCAGGTGTTCCTGGAGCAGCTGACGCTGGAACCACAGCTGGGCCAGCAGCCGTAGCCATCCGGGGAGCAGTCTTGGCAGTCGCCGCTGCCCAGGAGCAGCAGCCACCACCCTCTGGGAGCAACGCCAGCAGCCATCACCACTTGGGGAGCAGTGTCCGCAACCACAGGGACAGCCGCAGTCAAGGGCCATACCCACAGGCAAGCAGTTGACGGGGCATCAGGGTGTGGTAGGGAGCAGTCCAGGGCAAAGGATTAACAAAAGGGGCTCGGTATGTAGCGGCAGGAATTTCCGCCAAGCGGGCAGGAGCGATTGCCCCTGCCTTTAGGGCCCTGGGCTGGGACCCGGTGGAGAGGGAGGGCCCGGGTCCCCCTACCACCCTTTTCCCTATGCTGGACAAATTGCCTCCTGGCCGGGAGAGGCTTGCTTGTGACTAGGCCTCAGGACAGTAATTCCCCTGGTAGGAGGGGCAAATACTTTTGAACGGGGCCAGGAGGCTGTGAAGGTCACCCCTGTAAGGGCAGACAAGTGGGGGCATTAAGTGAGAAGCAGCCCTAGTACTGAGGAGGTACGTGCCCCTCGACAGGCACATATTTGAATGTTGGGTAGGCCTGAGCAGGGGACAAGATAATTACTGGATTTAATACATTTAAAATTCATTTACACAGTAGAACCAGAGTGTGTATGCGTAAGGGAAAAGGGTGCTATTAAAATGCAAATACTGCTTTATATGTATATGGCTTGAAAAAAATATCACCATGCATTCGAGTGTACCACGACTTAATTTATGGAAGATTATCAAATTTCATAGAATGCAAAATTGAGGCATTTAACAAGTGCAAGAAGGTGGTAACTGCAACTCAGTTTCACGGGAATGAAACTAGAGTCTTGCAACTGATTGGTCTTCTGACTGCCCTGTGACTCCAAACGGCCCAATAAAAGCTTATTGATAGTTGGTCAAATATCTATAAGAAGACTTGTTTGTAAAAATGTACAATATAAAAGCTATATCATTTTAGTTACCAGTGATTCTTACTTTATTACCCTCAAGTATCTGCCATCAAAGACAATTTAAAAATATTTTGCAATAATTCTAGCTTGTGGTATTTTGTAAATAAATCCATAATCTAATTACAGCTTTCTCTACAGATCCCATGCAGTGGTGTTGGAGCAACTTTTATAGAGGGGCTCCTGA
The DNA here is from genome assembly GCA_030068395.1 of Apalone spinifera. Classification (NCBI taxonomy): domain Eukaryota; kingdom Metazoa; phylum Chordata; order Testudines; family Trionychidae; genus Apalone; species Apalone spinifera. Next base: position 68,045,989 of record CM057847.1, on the reverse strand, counting down.
GGGCTATTTAACAAATCCATGAACCCTGTAGAGGATCAAAACCACTTCAAGCCAGGGGGTGCTGCAACATCCCAAGTTCCAGCATCCCAGATCCCATGAAGAGACACAACAGATGTCTTTCACTGTAGAACATAGAGTGAAGTTTCTAAACTCTGCCTCTTTCCTAGTGGCTTTTTCAACAACAGAAACTTTTCTTTATTTTGATGTTGACAGCTCACTTAGGGTATGTCTACACTGCATAGCTAGAGGTATCCCAAAATAGGTACCCTGTGTCTACACAAGCTGCCTGGTATTTCGAAATATTTTTCAAAATAACAGGCACCGCTATTTCACCGTCCCGGTAAACCTTGTTGCACGAGGGATAAGGGATGGCTTGAAATAGCGCGCTATTTCAAAATTTGGCGCTGTGTAGATGCACCAAATTTCAAAATAAGATATGCAATTTGCATTGTGCAACGCGTGTATCTTATTTCAAGTTTAGGGTACTGTGTAGACACTGTGTAGTAGTTTCAACAAAAGCGGAATAAATAAAGTTGGTCTGGCTTTGGAGTGTAGGGAGGGCCACTTTCCAAGGTAATCTTTCAAGGACAAAGTTTTGAATGAAGCAGCTAAATACCAATGGGCCTTGTTTTTATCTAACACCCATTCAAAGATAATACCATGGATTTTTGTATTAGTAGTTCTCCTATGAAAACTTGTTTTCTGGAGTTTCTAACACAACTGTTTTGTTTTTTGTTTTGTTAAAGTATGATGCTGCAATTTGATTCCTTAGGTCTTATTTAATTTTTCTTAAGCCTCATACCGTATGTCAGTGGTCCCCAACCTTTTGGGGCTGCCACGTGCCCGGGGGCTGGCGCCATGCATGCGCCGCGTGCCCAGGGTGCAAGAATGGCTTGGGCCGGCCCTGATCACTTGACGGGTGCACATAAATGCCCCGGTGGGCGCCATGGTGCCTGCAGGCACTGCGTTGGGGACCACTGCTCTATGTTATACACAGTAGAGTGCATTAAACTGCTTTTGATGGGGATTGTTTAGCTTGTCTTACTACTCCTCAAAAGCAGATTCATTATTTAATATGAAATGTTGCAGGTCCTGACAACTTAATTTAGACTTCTGGTAATTATGTGGGGTTTGGGTTGCTCACGCTCTCTCCCCTTTTTTTTTTTTTTTTTTTTTTTTTTTTTTTTTTAATGTTCATAAAAATTGCAAATCAAGTTGTGTGTGTGATATATTAAAGGGGAAAAAACATGAATGTGAATGAGGCACTGATCCAAAATCCTGCACCCAGTTCTTTAGAGGTGTTTTAATCCTGCTTTTTTAACTGACTTGTTCTTTGACCTTGAACAAATCCATTCATACCACTGTTTCCCTAGCTATTGGGGGGGAGGGGGGGTGAAGCATAATCTGAATGTCCCTGGTCCAGCAACACCTCTTGTCCAGCATCATCAATGAGTCCTAGGGTACTCCAGGGGTTAGAGTGCTTAGAGGGGAAAACTGGCAGGCTGGGACTAGGAGCATTGCCAGGCCAGGGAAGAATGGTGAACTGGTAGCCATAGCAGGGGAGCCATGGCAGCTGGGAGAGGACATGGGCCAGCACTGAGCTCCTCTAGTCGGCAAATCATTTCATATTTCTGCAGCTGTTGCGCCATTTTAGGGAAAGTGATACTTGCTCTCCTGCTGATGCACTTTGGGAGGTACAGTTGAAAGTTGCCGTAGAAAAGATTATCTGATGGTTTCTCTGCTTCTGACGTTTCTTGCTCCCCTTCAGCCTTCCTTAATTTTGAAATGTATATTAATTGTAACTGCAGTCTGATGGCTAATCACAAGGCTGCGTGGGAGACCTCCTCTCAGAGCTGTGGTTTGGGTTTTAAAGAGGCTTCTGAAATCTGCAAACATTTCCAAAATGGAAACACTTATTGTTTGGCTTTGTTCCATGGTCTCTTATCTATGCTACTGAGACTTTGGGCAAAAGGTTTTGCTATACCTCCTGATGAATTGGAGACACAGGGGAAGGATGAGGGCAAAAGTGAGACTTTTTTTCCCCTGAGTCCTAACTTGACAAGGAGCGGGATAATACTTCTTTTTGGTGCAAAGAGTACTAGGAAAGGGGGCCAGGACAAACATTGTGGCTCTGTCTACACTGTCAGGTTTTTGTGGAAGAGGACATGCAAATGAAGCACTCATTAGCACTTCTTGCATTCATTTGCATATCCTCTTCTGATCTTTTTTGTGGAAGAGGTTTTTGCAGGGGGGAGAAAACACAGTGTAGACAGGGCCATTTTGCCCAAGAAACTTTTGCAAGAACCCTTATTCCTTCATTTTTGAATGAAATGAAGGGGTGTGATACTCTAACTAGAGGGTGTGGACCAGTTTGCTATTCGAATGATGCAAAAGGCTCCTACTTAAAACAGCAGCAAACTTTCTAGACCTGTGTCATGGAATCCTGCAATGGCCGCTAGTAATCCTATATCCGAGGACAAGTTGGTTAGTATCTGTGTTCTCCCTTTATAATACTTACCTGTGTCGGGGAGGTGTTTTCTGGTGTTTGATAACAATAGACTCTCTCAAACCACCTACATCAGGCATTTTGGTACCTCCTCAAATGATTCTTCCTCAACAAATGGAAGTAAAGACCTACTTAAGGCAGCCTCAGATTTCATTTCAGGATGAAGAGGTAGTACCACCTATTGATAGACTGCTGAACCTGTGCCACTATAAGATTCTTTTTTCAGTTACTTAAAACTTTTTGCCAAACTTTATCAGTTCAGGCTGTGTTTTGTCCTTTGTCATTTTCTGCCTCAAGCTGAATCTTTTTTGGAAAGTTTTTTAGCCAGACTAGTTCATCCTTTTCAGAGCATGTGCGAGATGTTCACTAATTGCTCTGGGCCCCAGGTGATTGAATACAGAACATCACTTTCAATATGACCATTCCCAACTGCCTCTGCGTGCAGACAATAGAGTTTTGCTATGCAACTTTCACAGACTTCCTGTCTGGGAAACGATCCCATTTAAAGTTAGTTCACAACATTACAATAAGATTAGGAGGAAAATAGTTGTCATTTTTAAAAAATATTGACAGTATTTCTCTAAGACTGTAATGCCCCCAGGCTTTGGAACAAGGATTTTAAATTTGGCATGTGTGGGGGACAAGCTTTTGAAGAATGTGCTCTCTGTTTCCAATGAAAGTGTACCCTCAAAAATGAGACCATGGGTACCTCAGATTGAGCCCTAAAAATTAGTAGAAATTTTCAGTTTTTAATCTGTTCCTCTTGCTCCACAGGGGAGTTATGAAAATAAATCCACTAATATTTGTGAGGCCTTCAAAAACTATGCTTATAAATAGAGCAGAAGCCAAACAAGTGTAGTGAATTAAGGCTTATTTGGAGCAATGAGAATTAACAAAACATTGAATAATTGTTTAGTTAGTAACACTGTGCACCAAAAGAGGTCGAGATCCTGTGGAAAAAATAGTATGTGATAATGTAGCAAAAGACTGTTTCATAATATAGTCAGTTATGTAAGGGGGGCTAAACAAACATTGCACAGGCAATAATTTGTGTTTTCCTGTTAGATTGCTTGGATTTGCAATCCTAATACTCTTTTAATATTTTCTGTACAAAACTAGCTTTGAAGTTCAACTTCCCAGTTTCAGTACTGAACTGTCACAAATTGCTGGAGAATTAAATTCCTGTCTAACCAAGAACAAAATCTATAGTGACTATTTGGGATATGCAAGGCCAACATTTCTCACATTTGGCCTCCTGCTTGGTGGATTTATTGTCCCTCAACTTGGTTGCTCTTGCTTCACAATAGTTTAAGAGCAAGAAGTCATGCCAGGCATTATAATTGTGCTTTGTGCTGAAGTGTGCCAGATGGCTAAGCTTTTGTTAAATACCCTTTTTACCTTTTCAAGAGTGTTACATCCCTTATCGATTTTTAAAATGTATTAAAGAACATTAATGGAAAAGCAGTGATACAGTAGGAGTAGACAGCTGCCCTGGTGCTTCCACAGAGATGAAATAACTTGAGCAAATCACACAATGTTGTACTTCAAAATGTGCCATCTGCACCTTGCTTTTATGTATGTCTGAGACGGTCATGACTCTAGTTTTACACAACCTCAGATAATGCAGGTTGACTAAAGGGTTGTGTTCACTCTACCAAAGCCCCTACTGGGGGAAGAAAAGGCACTCCTGTCAAATAACAATGCTACTGAATGACCGGCAGAGTAGTCCTGCCTATTTTACAGTGAGTTAGGAACGCCTGAGCCATCTTATTTCTTTGGCATGGACTTTCTGTGTGGCTTTACTTTCCAAATCTATAAAAGGAGTTGATCTTTCCTGCCTCCCTAGGGACTTGTGGAGATTAATGTAGATAGGGCTTGCCTAACCTGAAGTAATACTCCTGTTGCCTCCAATAGACTTTAGGTCAGGACACTTTAATGCTTGAAAAGCACTTGACAGTTATCTCCCAAAGTGTTAATTTGACAGACTTTTACTATAGGAGTCTCAAGACAGAGTGAACTTTCACTGGGCTGCAAACTAATGCCAGTGCTATAAGCAAGAGCTATGAAAAGTGAGACTGGCCTTAAAAATTCATCTGCATGATGCTAAATATCCCACCTGAGCAGTATTTGCAACAACCCAGGGTTTGTTCCAGCCACCTATCCCAGAGATTAGTTCTCATTGATCCACTGAAAGTGAAAGAAGAGCTGGGGATAGGTGCTCAGAATAAACATTAGTGCTTTCATTCTGTCTAGGTTCTTACCATATTGTGATGGGTTCAAGGCATCATAGCACCTGATGCACCCATTTAAGGAGTACTATATTTGTTCCCAGGCCCCAAACAGATTTTGGCACTTTGCATGGGAGTCCCATTTGGAGCTGTTATGGATGCTTAAATGTCTCACAGGTACTGTCCTACCACAGGGGTAGGGAGAATTGCAAAATGATAGTACCTGTAAGAAATGTTAATTGTGGGGGAGCTCAGGGGGAAGGGTTGTAATGTGGGGCGTGTGCAGGAGTCAGGGCACATGAATGTGAGTGGTGAGGGGATGCAAGAGTCAGAGCAGGGGCTGGGGCCATGGAGGGTGCAGGAGTCAGGGCAGGAGTCGGAGCTTGGGGTGAGGGTGCAGGAGTCAGGGCTTGGGGTTGGAGGCATGGGGAGACAGTGAAAGGGGGTCTCTGGGCCCAGGTTACCTTATGTGGCTGATGAATAGGTCCCTACCTTGATGCTACTGTTCCTTGCCACTGCCACCAGGGGGCTGTGGGTTGGCTGTGTTTTGGGCCACTGCTGCAAGGAAACCAGCAGCGATGGAGGAGACCGCCTGGCTGCTTCCCATGGGCTGCTCTCAACAGTGCTTTCCGCAGACAGCGTGTAGCCCTACTGGGAGCACACACACTTCCCATACAGCACACGCCTAGTTGGCCCCATTTGTCCGCTGCCACACCTGGCTGCACACACTGGGATGCCAGCACCAGCCTGCAGCAGGAGCCTAGTGGGGACAGTGCACCTCAGCCATGCTGCTCACCAGACAACTCAGTGGAGTGCCCCAGCTGGCTCTTGCCAGAACAGTCCCCTGCCTCACTTTCACCTCTGATTAACACACATGATAGTTACCACAATAGCCAAACTGGCTTCATTTCTTAAAGCAATGTCTCATCACATCTTTATGGGTTTCGTCGGCATCCTACAGCTTTATTTTATTATCTCTATGTGTGTATACTAGAAAACTTACCCAGGTCCTTCAGGGCTGTGTGTGTGCGTGTGCGCGTGCATGCACCTTGGGGATTTGGGTGGGAGCAGGGCAGGAGGCTGAGGGGCATGGGGCAGTGAAAGTCAGGGGTGGAGGGTGAGGAGGGTCTTAGCCCCCCCCACACTATCTAGTGGGGCTTTCTTCCCCTCCTCCCAATTTAGCTCCTCCCACCCCCTGCCCCCAGCTGCCTTCTATCTGCCCCACCACTCCTGGCTGCCACGGATTCCCCCCCCGGGTCCAGTGCTGTGGACAAGTGCTAGGGGGGAGGGGTTTAGGGCAAGGGAGCTAGTTACATGGTCTGGTGGCTGGCAAGATGGCAAGCCCCAGCCCTGCTGGCCACTCTCTTGATGGTGTGGCTGCCCCCAGTGCACACTCTGTAGGATAGTTCTCTCTTGCAGGCTCACTGCCCCCTGTGGCCACTCTCCTAGCACATCCCTCCTCTCTGTGCCCCTCCCTTTCCAGCTTATGAAAAGCAGTCCTATTCCTGGCACTTCCTGTTTCTTTGGCACAACCAAACCTTGATCTTGCTTTAAGTGAGGGTAAGAAGAAACTGTGTAACTCCACCAGGTGGATTTGAACCTGGACCCTCTGAAACAGAGTATAGGAGCCTCTACTCTCTGTGCTAAAAGCCAGCTCTCCCCCAACCCAGGCTGTAGAGGTCTCTTGATCTTAACTGTTGCTATGGTCTAGGTACCACTTGCATTACTCGGTAACCACACCAGGGCTGTGTCTATACTGGCGCGATCTTGCACCAGAGCTATGCAAATGAGGCTCAGCGTGGAATATCGCTGAGCCTTATTTGCATAACTAATGAGCTGCCATTTTTGCGGAAGAGGCTCTTGTGCAAAACAGAGCTGTCTACACTGCCCCTTCTTGCGCAAAGCCATTATGCCTGAAAATAATCAGCATAACAGCTTTGTGTAAAAGGGTTTTTCTTGCACAAGAAGGGGCAGTGTAGACAGCTCCTTCTTGGGCAACAGCCTCATCTGCAAAAATGGCGGGTCATTAGTTATGCAAATAAGGCTCGGCGCTATTCCACACTTAGCCTCATTTGCATAGCTCTGGCGCAAGATCGCACCAGTATAGACACAGCCTAGGTGTGTGGGTCACAACTGCATGTAAAAATTGATGGTTCTAGCTCTTACTATTTAGGAGGCATTCTTGAACAAACGGACTCACAGACAGATGCACAAATCTCTAAGATACAGATTTACGAACATATCAGCAGTCATTGTGAAGGTCTCGCTCTACTTTGCCAATTTATTCTTTATCTGAATGTGAAATGTCACAGCAACATTCTTCTTGTGGAGAACAATAGAAAACACACTTCTTTGTTACGAAAGGCACTGTCCAATTCCCCAAGGAACTGTCAAACTTTGCAGAAATAAATGTGCTTGTAATTTCTAAGTTTGTTTTATAAACCTAACAGACAATGAAGCTTGGAATCCCAAAGTTTTGGAACACAGCAAAGTATCTCAAAAAAACTATATATTATTGTCTGTATTTGAGATGTGCCTGTACTCCAATAACACTACTGCTGGCATAATAGGAATTGGGAGTAGCTAGACTGGTCGGGCTCTCGGAGCTTTTAAGCAAGTGCAGTTTTGTTTTGATATTTTTAAACCTATTTACTTAGCAAGTTTTGAACAGATTTACAAATCCTTGACCTGTAAATATCAGACTCCCAAACAATAACCATTATGCCAATGAGCAGCTTTTGTTTATTGTATAACATCTTTTTAAAACATCGGCGCTCTCTCATTTGACTTCTGACTATTAAATTGAGTGAGTGAAATCTCTACTTGCCCATATTTTAAAACCAGGTATGCCTATCAAATGTAAATATTCCAGAAAGTTGGGACAAGTGTGCTGGGTTTTTTTGCAGGTGAGGATGCTTTGTATGAATATTGAATAATTGGCACTAGCTCCAGTATCTGTTTCTCCTCTGCTTGCCAGGTATGCTGTTGGTGAGTTAATGGTTTCCATACAGCCTTCCAACTCCAGAGGAATAGTCCAAAAACATGGACTACTTTGTCTTTTCCAGTGAGAAGCTATCTGCTTCCAGCAGATGAGATGTTCATAAAGAGAAAAGACGACAATTTCCTCTATGAAGCCCTTAAGAGGATTATTTGGTAATAACAGATGGGTATCTTAAATTTTATTTCATCATGGTAAAGACTGAGGTTAATGCTCCTCTATCCAGATCTTTTTTCCCAGCATAGCATATGTGGACAATTTTTTTTCCTAGGAATTTGTCTACAAAGATTTCTAAATACATATTTTATAATTCTTTTTAATCCTTAATTGGTCAGTCATGATTACTCCTGTTAAAGGTAGTTTTTCCTATAAAACAGCTTTTCCTAGAAAGTTGAGATACATAATGCCTAACTCAAAAGCACTGATACCAGAAGAAAGTGAGCCAGTTAAAGTTTGTTTTGATAGCTCTACATATGTTCATTGACTAGCTGGCCAACTAGATGTCTTTCATGGCTCTTCAAATCTTTAAAATTCGGAGGGTTAAGACTTGGATTATTTGTAGTTGCCATCATTGGTGAGGGAAAATAACTTATCTCTAGTTCTAGCCCAAACCTATTGAGTAGCTTTTGCTAAAAGGGGGGGTGTAAATTTCTGAAGGGTGTGATATTATTTTTTTTAATGACTCCACGGTAACCTAGCAATATTTACGCCACAACCATTTATTTCTTCAATAAAGATCTAGTGTTTGGCTGGATTAGAAGTACCCAAATCCACAATACTTTACACTAGCTGGCTTGATAGTATCATGCAATATTTGGATGAGTTAGTCCATCCTTATTTAATGGGCCTGGAAAAAATAAAAAAAAAGGATCCACACTCGCTCTTGGTTGTCTTTATTCTATATAAATCCTAACAACATCCTCTATATTCCTGTTAAGGTTTTAGCTGTGATGATCATAGAAGTGTATGATACAAGAAAATAACTTTGGCAAAACATTAATTTTGATGGATGTTTTCTGCCAACCAACAAATTGCACATTTTCTCCAGCACTCCAGATCTTTTAAAATGTGCTGAAGTAGTGTGACGTTTTGGGTTTGCTGGGGTTTTTTTAAACATTTTAAAATCGTATAGCTCTTCCAACTTGTTTTGAGATTTGAATTCCCAAGTATCTTACAGAATTTGTCTATTTTATATCCAAATATTTTCCCAAAGAATGGCATCCCAGAATCTGGCAAATAACATTTGACATTTCCCTTTTGGAATAATTTACTTGTAATCCAGATGTCTTCCTGACGACGTGGATTTCTTCAGATACTAATTTTAGGGAAATATTATTAAATAAAATACCATATCTCTAACAAGCTAACTTTTTTTTTTAAGCTTTGCAAAACATCTGTATTGAGTCAGTGACCACCAGTGTGAGGTGCCTAAGCACTTGAGCTGAGGAATGTGGTGTGATTCTTGAGGAAGTTGGAGTCTCAGGTTTCAGTGAAATACTTTTATTTAACAATTATGTAAGCAATAGGCTGGAGGATGCTGGATTCTTTATCTTACGTGAAAAGTCCTAAAACTTGCTTTGTTTCCTGCTAGCCTATTTCCTATTGGATACCATGCAGTTGGGCCTATGCAGGAACAATAAGTGTGCATTGCAGTGTATATTTCAATAGTGAAGGGGGGTGCAATGGATTGAGTGATACAAGGTCCTTGCCAGGTGGTTCTCCTATTCTCTGAAAAGATCTAAAATCACCTAAGCCTGTGAGGCAGGCAAATTGAGCAACTAACCAGGTTGACAGTGTCTCTTTAAATCCCAGTCAGAATCACTCTGGTTTCCTCCTTAGTGACAAGTTTCCATCCCCTTCAGTTGGTGAAGGCTTTTTTTTATACAGGACTAGAAGATTTGCCTGGTGTTGCTCGGGTCCTTAAATCAATTTTATTTTTTCTTCATTTAAATCCCGGATGGTGTTGGGGGTGAGGGGTTCAGTCTGCAGACTGTCCTAGGAAGAGAGGACTACCCTAGTGCTCTCGCACTGCGGCAGCTTGGGGCCAGGTGAGCGACACCTCTCCATGGCTGCTGGAATTTGCAGCAGCCAGAGGTGGGGGAGAGGTGCATGTCCCCTGACTGGGGCAGATATCCAGGTTCATCTGCTCCCTGTACTTCCCATTCAGAATGAGGAATGGAGCAAAGTGTGCACTTCCCCTCGCTCCCTGATGAAGGGGAACAGCTAGCAATGCTCCCGATTGAATGATGGGGGAGCTGCAGCTCACCCGCCCTCCATAAGGAAGCTCCTGTGAGGTGAGAGGTTGGGGGTGGGGCAGTCCCAGATTTGTGGGGAGGGAGTGCACTCCCAGCCAGCCCCTTTACACAACCTATCTAGCAATTGTCTCTTTTCAATATGATTTTGTGTCCCTGTACGCGTCGGGGGAGGAAGGAATTTTCTGCCTCCCTCTCCTCCCCACGCAACCAAACCCTTTACCTTGCTTTGTTCCAATAAGAGGAAGCCATGTACCAAATTTAGTAGTCTTGACAGACAGATTTGACAGTCAAACTCTCTCAAATATACAGTCCAGGCAGCCGGTGGATGTAAGCAACCTTGGCAGTTGCCTAGGGCACCGCGTTTAACGCGGCGCCGTGTGATGTCATGCCATGGAGGTGGGGGTGCTGATTGCGCATTCCACCTAGGGCGCCAGTTACCGGCAGCTCTCCTCGAGCCGCTCCTGTATACAGTAGATGAGTGCATATAAGAAGCAGTCTGGGTTGGGTGTGTACAGCTTTAGGATGTGCAGTCGTTCTGTTACTGGAGTGAATGAAGGAATGTAATCCATAAAGTAACCCTAGATCTATGTATTTAAAACATTGGTGGGCAACCTGTGGTCTGAGGGCCACATGCAGCCTATCAGGGTTCTATATGCGGCCTATGAGATTTTATTTACCACTGCTCGTGAGCAGGATTGTCAGGTTCCTCAGGTTTCCATCTGTCAATTTTTTTTTTTTCCTACTGGCGCTAAAGTAACATGCACATAAAGCAAGGGCACGTGAAGTGAGGTGCGTGCTGATTGCACACAACGTTGACTGTAAATGCTGTGTGCTCTCTCTGCATCCAATCAAAGCGCTGCTACGGTTCAGCTGCAAATTCTAAGTACGCAAGCACAGTTAGCAAAACTCCTCTATCCCTGGAGACCACCTTGGTTATAATAGTCTTGCGGCTACTCGTGCAGCCCACTCACTCACCTAGGTTGCCCATTGCTGTTTCAAGTCAAAGAAGACTTCAGCAACTTTTAGATTGGTGGGGGCAGAAGGGATGCTGATTTTCTCCCCCCCCCCTTTTTTAATAGCCCTCTAATGTTAAAAGCACTTCTAGTCCCATTGCATGGGATTCTCACTGCAACCACAAATCTATCAGCAGACCTGCCTACACCATGACCTTCTAATGCATGCAGTAGATTGGGCAAGTAGAATAAATAGGTTCCAGATGCATACATATGTATTGTACTACAATGCATAGCTGACCTGTGTTGCAGCCTTGGCCAATAGCTGGGCTACTGCATGCTTTTGGTACCCTTTTAAAACACAGTTAAGTGCTGTCTGCATTGCAACAGGGGACCCACTCACTTATTACAGTCAAAGTTACGGTGGAAACTTCATCCTGCCATTCTAGAATAGCCTAAATGGTGATTGTCACTATTTTTGAGTCATTCATGGAGTGGGATAAAGGGATTCATTATTTTATTGTCTGCATTGCAAATAGGGAGCAACGGCATAGACCCATTAAAAAAGATCCGGTGAGGTATTGGGTGCCCTCAGCTCCCATTGGCTGGTGCTGACGGGATGCAATAATTTACAAGAGAGCCTATATTGAGAATTGAGCATTGCTTTTCTACCCTGCAGATCTCCTGAAATCAGTGGGGCAAGGCCATCGCTCTCAATGATGGATTAGCCTCTCTCTGATTCATGCACAAGCACATTGCAAATATTTAAAGCAGTGAACCTACTGATGCACAAAATGGTTTGAAGACTGCCAGATCGGAATTCATTCCAAAATATATTTTTTTAAAAGGGGAGGGGTGAACCCTCCAAAATACATTTTAACCCTCCACACCAGCAGAAAGATTTGTGTCAAATCACTCTGTGGGGGGGGGGAGGGGGAGAAGAATGTCAAAACCGTTTCTGGAAATTCAAGGAGTCCCTATATCATGTTGACATGACAATGCGTGTTCCTAACCCTCCTTATGAATGCAGCTGCAAAGAGGAAGAGTGACTGTCAAAACCTCTCTCCATATGGGCGATAGTTAGACAATGTACAGACATGACATACATGGTGGTGTTTCCAAATATTCATGTAGGTTAATTTAGAAACCTGAGCATAGCTGGGAATTAGTAGAAACACCTCTCCTTTCTTTCTGGGAATGTGATGTGACTGTATTCTTGACGGGTGAAAACACATTTTCAAGGAATATTCCAGGGACACCCTTGACATCATCAGTCATCTCAACTGCATTTCTTTTCCAATTGAACTGTAGAACTGCCCTTTATAGTAACCTTGAATGGAGTTCAGCAGATGCATTGATTTGTGTGCCTTTTAATAGGGAAAACAATGTACAGTAGACACTTTCTGCTGAAGTACAAGCCATTAGGAAACAGAAAAATAGAAACCACTGGAAATTCAGTTCCAAGGCTCAATATAATGAATCCAAGAGAAACCAATACAACCTCTGAATGCATTTAATGTTGTTACATGAACAAATAAGTCCAGAACTTCTGTGTTTAAAGGAGGAATATTTGGCTTTCACAAAAGTAGTCAGTAAGTTTCTTGTCTCAAGTATCATGAGAAAAGGGGAGACCCTGAAAATAAAGCAATGTCCCTCACCACCCTTGGGTCTTAATGGAGGGACTGACCCCTGCAAGTCCCTCTTGCCCCAGTCATGCATACATTTAACTTCAGGCCCATGTGTGGTATCACTGAAGTCCAATGGCACTATTTATGCACAACGGTTCGTGGCATCAGTGCCCCTCTGGAGCTTCCATTCCAAAGGGGGTTGAGAGGAATTGTAGGAGAGGGCTATAGCTCTATCTCCCCTACCCAGCTGCAGAGAAGCAGAGCATGCTGCATTCTCACAAATAGTGCATGAGCTGGCTAAGCCTATCTTTCAGGCACAGTCAGGTGTTTAATAAGTTAAACACCCCGAAAGTATCTCCTCCCCATCCTCCCCCAAAAATGTCACAATGTTGTAGAGAGGCCTCCTTACTAAAAACGTGAGTCTGAAAGCTGTGCACATTCACACCTGTTCTGCTTCTCCCTCAGCCAGGGAGTATTTAAATATCTTATCTTTTCCTTTACAGAGTATACCATTGGCCTGTGACATTTACTGCTCCACCAATTCATTTTGGCAGGGATTGCAGCACTAATTTTAAAAAGGGATAACTGTGCAACTTTTTCATTGCTGTGAGCTAAAACGGTGTAACTAGATCACATGCTTCAGAGAGCAAGGTGATATTTCCTGCCTCTTTATTCACTGTTTCACCTCCTATATGTAGCTCTGCACAGGTAACATCTGGCTTTTATTTTCTTCGGAGCTGCCAGATACAGATAATGGTCATAGGCAAAATACCTCCAGATGGATAGTTCTTAAGCACCATTTTGCTAATCTTGGTGAAACGCAACAAGGTAGGAACCGACCCATCTGGTGAATGAATACATCACAAAGAAGCTCAGCAAGCCTACACTGAGGATGGGGTGGGGGCATGGAGCCCTAGATAGTCAATGGTATTTAAACCCCTAATTTGCATGGGTTACAATGAGAGGAGGACTGCAACATCTTGAGAATCTGGGCCAAAGATTTTTCTTCTGCTCTTCTGTTGCAGCTGCCAAAAGAGGGTCTCAACTGATAGCATTATTCCTCAGGAACTATTGAACTATGCGCATGTACTCTGGAAATGGGGCTCGCCTGACATAGGACCCATGGTTTCGGAGCCACCACAGGAACTAAGAACAGCCAGAAAGTTTCTCTTAGTTATGAATGTAACATTCATTACTTGGTGTAGAGGGTCCAGGTCAGTGGGAGGCCACGCTGGCTCCCTAGACTGCTCCACAAGAGGGCAATTGCAGTGTCACAGTTGCCAGAGTTTGCTCAGCACGTCTCGGCCTAGCTGCAGGCTGAGCAACAGTTTATAAAGGCTGCACCCTTGGTAAGGACAAGCACCAAATAAGCAGTTTAAATAGTCAGCAACTCAAGCCTACCAGTAGGCTGAGAGGCAATTCATAAGGCCCGGTCTTCAGTTCCAGCAGAGCCACAGATCAACAGTCAAGGGCCCAGCCTGGGCAAGTGGTTTATAAGGCCTGGGCCAGGCGGGGCAGACAGACAAACATTTAACACAAGTGGCTCAACAGTTTAAAGCTCTGGCTGGGTCCTAGCTGGGTGGGGGTCAGATCTCCTCGCTGGCAGAGAGCTGACAAGCGCTGGGGTTTTGCCCCTGGGGGGGGGGGGGAAGCCTGCCACCCAAGGGAAGGGGTAGAAAGGGGGGACGCAGGCCCACCCACTCCACTGCATCTCAGCCCAGGACCCTGAAAGTGGCAGCATGGTGGCCACTGGGTCGGTGGAGATCTGGACCGCAACATGCCGACCAGATCTGTGGGTCAGCAGGGATCCAATCTACAACACGCTGCCCGCCCGACCTCCATCTCCTCAGCTGTCCCGGGACTCATTGTCCCTGGGCCAGGTCCCCCTGGGGACCTATCTGGCTCAGGCACTGCTCCTCAGGGTCAGCTGGGGATGGAAGTGCTGGCAGTAGGTTCCAGCTCAGGTAATGGACCGGTCCACTACCTATCAGGACCGAACAAGGGTCCCAGAGGTTTTGCCGTGTCTTTGGGCCATGGCAGCAATCTCAGCAGTCCAGGCCAATCAGGGGCAGGGGGCCTGGTAGCCCAACCCAGTCCTCCTGTCAGGTGCAGTGCAACTGGACCCTTTGCTGTAGGAGCTGGGGTTCAAGCATGAAATTAATTGAAATAGGAAAAACTACTCTAACTATAGAAATGAATAAAAGGTACTGTGTATTTGGGTTTATGCCCAAATAAATCTTAGTTTTTAAGGTGCCACAGGACTCTGCATTGTTTTTACTATTTCTATAGAAAGCTCCAGCAGAAATATAATTCAGTAATACTGCAGAATGATCCAGGAACTGTATAGACATTGATAGTTTTCTAAAAGTAATTCCTATGGAATATAGTAAGGATGAAAGAAAACTTTCTATAGAAATCTTCCACAAATTGACTAAAAACTCCAACATAACCCTTGGATAGCCTGTCCTTACCTGATGCAAACCATTCAATTAACTCTGTCCTAACATTTCTTTAGCAACCTCTGTGCAGTTTTCTAGGTCTTATTTTTATTTTTAATTTTTTGTTTAACTTCAGAAGGTTGAGAGAGCTAGTAGGGGGAAGTTGTTCTAGATT
>CM057847.1:68004178-68020839 GCA_030068395.1 Apalone spinifera | reverse complement strand
GAGGATTACCTGTTGTGTTCCCTCCCTTTGGGGTATCTGATATTGGCCACTGACAGCAGACAGGATACCAGGCTAGATGGACCTTTGGTCTGACCCAGAATGTCCAGTTTTATGTTCTTACTTTTCTAATCCTCAAGATAAAGATGAAAAACACACACTTATAGTCCAAATATAGTAGGCAAGTTGTTTTAATTGCAGCAACCTCCAGATTCCAATAGCTACTTATGATAAACCCATTTTCATACTTCATCTGGATTTTTGCAAATGTGAAGTGAAATTTAAAAACAAACAAAAAAAACCCCTCACAAACCAACACAGAAAATAGTATGGGGGGGCGGGGGGAAGAGCTTGTGAGGAAAGAAAATCACAGAATCTATTCTTCATTGTCCTGCATTCTATATAATTATTTATGCTTGTTGAAAATAGATGTGAACTGCTCCCCATCAAAATGGCAATGTTAAATCCACTTTGCACAGCTGTAAATGACTAACATATGGAGCCTTTGAGAATTGGGAGTGATTCCATATAAATCAGTGGAGTTACATGCATATAAATGCAGTGTAAATTAGAGGAGAATCTCATGAAATGTCTGATAATAACTGGAGTGGCTACTAGCTATGCACATTATACACCAGGAGACTCAAATTCACCGTCTGAGCAGTTTCACAATCCAGCCCATGTGGGTGCCTGTATGTGAGTTCCTGCAGCCCTGGGGGATGGAGGTATCTGTGTCCTTCCCCGCCAAGCCCAGCCCCCTGCTCCATTTTCCCCCAAGCTCCCTTGGCTTCCAGGAGGAGCCTGTCATAGGGTGCAGCAGGGGTTGGGCCTCTCTGCACTCACTGCGGTGTTGGTAGCCACAGGGAAGTGGAGGGATACAGCAGCCTGCTCCATTCTATTGCCATCTCTCAGGCCAGCCTGGTCACAGTAAGTGTGGGGTGGGGAAACTCTGCTGTCAGCACCAGCGTGCCCAGGGCCCCGTGGGCTAATGTGAGTATGGGGGACTGTCCCATTCATAGGATGATTGGGACAGCCACTGCAGGGCCCAGCCAAAGTGCAGGGACCAGGGAGGCTGCCCTGAACTGCCTTATGGGCAGGATGGCTCTGCACAGACCTTCGCTGGGCCACAGTGATGTGCCAGCAGCAGCTATGGAGCTAGCAGCCAGAAGCCACTTGAGCTCTCCTGTGGTACTAATGGTAGCAGAGGGGGACCTGGGACGTATTAAATTGCCCAGGGGCAGCAGGTGTGGCTGGGAGACACATGCAGATTGGCAGCCATGGGTTGGGAGGTATGCGGAGGCTCCATCCCCCCCAGAGTGGCTGCCAAGGGTGGGTGCCCACTGGCCCGCCAGGGAGATTTGATAACTGGCACTGATTCTAAGGTAAATTGAGTTTGAGACCAATTTTTGCTTGTGGCCAACTGCAACCATTCTGCTAAGAGTGAGTGGAACTAGAAATACTAGGAAGGGTACTGATCATAAAGTATCGCCTGAAGCTACGGCATAGGTGTCTCTGTGATCACCTCTCAAGCAAAACAGAAATCAGAAAGTATCCTCACAGTTAAAGGCAGCTCTTCTGCAAATGCAGTATTCTGCCACCAATGGTTCTAATTCTAAGTAACTAGATGGAATGAATGTTGATATACTGTACTGCCTAACCTACACAATAACTTACATTATTGCTAGCCCACTTCTAGCTTCCAAATATGTAAATCCACCTAAGATATTCTACTCAGCTGCTTTTGGATAATCTCATTTCTGTTAAAGAATTACAGTACTTGTACATTAAATGGATCAATATTGACTTAATTTCATATTCTATTACAAAGATGGAAATTGCTTAGCACCTGTATGATATCAAGTTACTGAACACATGACTGTCACTTTTGGTTCAAATATTTAATCTTTGCTTTAATATTAAATCACCAACAAAAGTCATTTATTGCCATGTACATAAACAACTAATTACTGAAATATACATCAAGTTTCCTTCTTCACACACATTCTGCATTTAGAATGTTAAGTAACATATAATTGACTAATCAAATAGTCAATCCATTTTTTTGCATCGACTATTCGATTAGTTGATAGGGTAGCGCTGCCCCCTTTAAAATGCCACGGCAGCGTTTCAAAGTGGCAGCGCCACTTGGAGCCTGTGATCACCTGGGGGCTTCCCAGCTGACCCTGGGCTCAGTGTGGCGCTGCCTCTTTGAAGTACCCCCACCCCCTTTTTCTCCTCCTTGCTGATAGAGGCAGCAAAGGGGGGGAATAACTAGTTGACTATCTTGTTGACTTTCCGATAGTCGACTAGTCCTTAACATCCCTATTTTGCATTGCATTGCTGCTGCACCTGAAACGTATTTGGCTTGCTAAAAAGGATATTAAACTATTTCATGCAAAGCTGTCTTAACACTAACAGTAAGAAGTGTACATTGTTTAAATGTGTGTTTGCAGCTGGATTACATTAAACTTGTGGTATGGATGCAATGTCTGAAGTCTGAAAAACAACAATGGTCCTCTTGTCATCTGAAGAAGTGGGTTGTGTCCACAAAAGTTCATGATCCTATCTGTATATTTTTATTTATATAAATAAATTTAGTTAGTCTCTAAGGTGCTACAGGACCATTGTTGGTTTAAAAAAACACACCAAAAAACCTTAAAGTTGCAGACTAACATGGCTCTAAGACATATCTAAAGTAGGGGTGGGAAACCTTTTTTGGGCTGGAGCCACTGACCACAGAAAAAAAATCAGTCAAGCGCCATGCTCAAGTGAGAAGCCAAAAAAAACCAAAAAACAAAAAAAAAACCCAACACCCCTCTCAGATGTGGCACCCAACTGAGAAGGAGACAGACACTCCCCACGTTCTCCGTACATACCAGAGTCTAGGGGGTCCCAGGATAGTAGATTTTGTGTGCTCCAGCCCCCACAGGCTCCCTAGTAGTTTGGGGGTGGAAGGGAGGGCTAGCTCAGTGGTTTGAGCATGGGCCTGCTAAACCCAAGGTTGTGAGCTCAATCCTTGAGGAGGCCATTTAGGGATCTGGGGCAAAATCTGTCAGGGATAGTGCTTGGTCCTGCTGTGAAGGCAGCAGGCTGGACCTTTCAAGGTCCCTTCCAGTTCTAGGAGATAGGCATCTCCATTCATTATTATTCTGAGCCTTGGGGGCTGCATCTGGTCCTGGGCCTTAGGTTCCCCACCATTGGTCTAAAGTCTAGACCCCTATCTCTCTGGAGCCTCTGCCATAGTGGGGGTTCCTGTTGGCTCACTGGGAGGATTTGGGGAGGGGCACTGGCCCTAAGGTAAATTGGGTTTGAGACCCCCTGTTCTAAATGGTTAAGGTGCATTATGCAGTGTAGTTGAAGCCACGCTGGTACAAAGATATTAGCATGACAAGATGGGTGAGGTAACAATGCTTTTTATTGGACCACCTTCAGGTTTGGTCTAAGTTTGATTCACAATTTAGATTTGTATTCTAATGGCGAGGAGTGAATATATGTTTTCAAGATGCTTTAAAAAATAGGACACCATTTCATAAAACATTTCTGTGTGCATGTGTGAACATGTGTATACCAGGGCTGTTTTAGATCATAACAAATGACACTCATACCTGCCCAAAAATGGAATAAAAAGTTCACAACTGTTGCTGTTGCTCTGTTGTCAAAATTTTAAATTTCAATGGGAAATGTCAAAATTGTGTGTTTTAGAAAAATTTTGACCAGCCCAACTGACTAGAAAATGCCAGGGTACTAAAGTTAAATTAATCAGCTTGTTTTTAGTTGTCTGATATTACTGAAATAGACAAAAAATGGTGAAAGTGAATCAGATCAATATGTAAATTGTTGATAGTGTAACTTCTTTCTACTGGATCCTGCATTCTATTTCTAGTAGTATGGGTGTGTTCATTAGATGCATTCCTTTCATGGCAACACTTCTTTCAATTATTCTAGCACAATCATTAATTTGCCATTAACAAACTCCATCGCACAATCTCTTTACATTCTTCTCTCTATGGAGGCCTGGTCAAATTATTTGCATTAAAGATCAGAACAGGCATTCTCCTGATTCACATCTAGTTTTAATGCTGACATGTGAAGTGTTACCCTTTGTTCCCTGATGGCAAATTAGAGCAATCCCCAAAGCTCCACTTTCTTAAGTTTACTCCATTCTTTGTAGAGCTCTTATCTCATCAGTCTGTCTAAATCAAGAATCTTCCCATTACAGATTCTCCTCTTCAGCTCTGAACCAAGGGTTCTTATTTGCATTATGGTAGCACCTTGTGCTAGGTACCAAGGAATAAAACAATTCCTGCCCTCAAAGATTTTACAATATAAACAAACGGGGGGGAAAAAAAGTACCATTAGGAGCCAAATGAGGACATGTGAACCTGGTGCTATTGGATGATTGCTGAAAATTCCCTCCAAGTTTTTTTTTCTATCTTTTGGGGAGTTAACACTGTTCCTGACTTCATACTACAAATATTCACTAACTGATATTTTTTTTATTTGTCTACTTTAGGATTTTCTATGGGACCTATAACAATATCAAAGCACTTTTAAATCTGAAGAGTGAGATGAAGAATGTCATTATTGAAAATCTCGCTATATTGAGCTTGTATGACTCTATTTGAACACTCTAACACTTGATTTTTCAGAAGGTGGGTTATCCGATCTTTCTAAAGGTGTGACACCCCTTTTACTAGTTGTCTCATATTGGACACCCAAAAATCCAGGCACCTCAAATCACCTGACACATCTAAAAATGTTTGTCCATTACCTACATTTTTGTCTTTAACATAGCTACGTAAATCTCTTATACGAGAATGATAAACTGTTCACTAAACCAAAGTACAACTGTAACTTTAGGAACTGTTCTGCATCACCATCTAGTGATGGCAAGGGGCCATGTTTCCAGAGTATTCAAAGCAACTCTTTTATATTTGTAAAAGGTAAGGACTTTTTTAAAGGTGGCAGAAGGGGAAAATTCACGTGGAAAATGTCCCTTTAAAGTAATCTGCTGCATCAGAATTGGCAGTGAGGTTTTCTCCATATAGTTCTAGAAAATATTTTTTTAAAGAGTCAAAATTGACAAAAATGTGACTGAAACATGGATTGTCTTTCTCCTGGGTTCCTCACATTGTCCACGTTTTGTGGACGGACTGGTGCACATCTAGAAACCAATTCTTGTTTCCACCTTTGAATATAATACATCTTACTCAAGGAGAGAGAAGGGAACTATGTTCGAAAAGCAATTTGGCATATGTATCCCTCACCCAGATAAGTTCTTGGAAGAAAGAATGCAATATAAGGCTATTCTTAGGTTTTCTTTGGCCCAAGATCTAGTTTCAGTAAATTGACTGAAGATGTACTGGCTTGTTAGCTCTGATGAGGAAAGCATTTGAACTATAGTCTCTTTTATATTGAAATTGCCCTGCTGGGTAAATCAGATCTGATTTCGGTCCTATAGAAACCAGGGCTAGCTAACCTAACTGCCTCTTTAGGCACTCAAGTCCAACATTTAGGGGTCACTGACCTCCTCACAACTGCAACTTAATCCTGTAGGTGCCTAATTCCTGGGTACTTAACTTTCTGTCAGAGGGCATGCACATACCCACCTAAATCGTCATGCCATCCCCACAGCTAACAATCTGGTCAGAACTCTGCCAAAGGCCTGACAGGATTCTCAAACTAGGTGTTCCTGGCCTATCTCCCCAGCAGGGCCTGATCCCTAGATGTACTCAGAATGTGCCTACACAAAAGATAGCCAGAGGTAAAATGGGCTCTTTTGGTGTCTCTTCCCATTTTAACCAATAGCCCAGTGGTTAGGTCACTCACATGGGATATGTCTAACATGGAGCAGAGATCTCTACTTAGGTTTCACAGGTGAGTGGCCTAACCACAACTACTGGCTATTTTGGGTTGGGGAGCTCCCTCCCAGACTAATGGGAGTTAAAATAAGATCCTCAAAGATATTTACATATCTAAGTTCTGCCCCTTTCCTTTGTATTTCACTCTCGGCTAGCTTGGGCAGCCCCCCGCTCAGCTTGCTTCCTTCAGAATCTCTTTCTTAGACACCTAACTCTTCTTAAGCCCTGTATGGAGAGCCCATGAGGCTGACTTAGTGGAATTCTTAGCCCTAGGCAGCAGGGTCCCTAGGAGTTCAGCATTGCTGAGCCCCTGGGTATATCCACATTGCAATGTCAGCCCAGGGTTAGAAGAACACAAGAAAACCAGCCCTGTGTTTAACTAGAGCCTGAGCACCTGCATTCATTTGTAACCCCAGCTTGGGAATTGTTGAACCATGGTTCCGAGCTGGGGCTCTAGCATCTCCAATGCATGATGTGGGCTAGAGTCCATCCCAGACTTCCTAGCTGCTTCCCAAAATATGGCCGCTCTAGGTCTTCGTTGGTGATGTAGTATGGAAAAAACAAGACTATACAGAGGACAAAGAATAGGCCTGTGGAATGTTTTTTATGTATATTGGAGCCCTACAAGCTCTCAAAGCCCACTTGGGGGAAACACTCACTGAAAGGACTCTCTCAAAACTTTAAGCCTTGAGCCTTATATGAATACTGATCTTCTGGATTCTCATCTTCCTTTTAAAAGCATCAGGACTTTAAAAGACTTCTTTTTCTTAAAAAATACTTTGAACTAGCCCCTTTTCACTTCTTCTGACACTGCCTTATTTGTTTCTCTGTTTAGTATTACAGAGACATGATCTTCAAGAGGCGCTTCTGAGAGAACCTACATAATCTGCCGAATGAATGGAAACCCAGACCTGGATTCTCTTTTCAAGGGTTTTACAGGAGCTAATTGACAATGTTCTAATCTCAACAACTCTATGTAAAACACCATAGAGGCCTTGCTTACACACAAATGTAGCATTGTTACTCATCTTCAGACTCCAAATAGTCTTTGAAGTAAGATGATTTTAGAATTGAGCTGTTCCATATTTCCCAAGCTAAACTACCAAGTTCAGAGGAGGAATGACTGTTTCTATTCCCTTCTGAGTTCCTTCCTTTGTGCAACTATACATGTATTAGACACCTGTGACTAGATTATTCATTGTCACATGAATACATTTACTGAAATGGATTCAGCCTTTCAAAAACCACTCTAAAGATTTAACTGTTATTCCCAGTTATGAACAACTCTTTTTTAATATTCTCAGCAGTTATCCAAAGTCTGATTAAGGCACGTGTACTTTCCATTATATACTACTTGGTGTTAATTATCAGTAACTCTAGCATCATGCAAATAATAACAGCACAGTAAAATACATTACTCTCCTCTTTATTCTATTTTTAAAATTATGAAGAATGCTGGCTGTTAGACTGAAATACCAAATATGAACACGCCTGTATGTAGAGTTTGGTACTCCTTACTTTAAAGTCAGGTAAGTAGGAGTTTGATTTTTGTCAGTGTGGCCCTACTTATTGATAGACTGACAAGTCTGATTAAGCAAAAGAATCAGATTTGATCTGAGCAAAAGTGGTGATTTGAGCAAAAGAGCACTCTCTCCGGAGGCTGCAATTTCTGCACGAGAATTAAAATGCTTATTTTTTAAAATATCTACAGCCTTTGTGGTGGCAAATAAAACTTCCAGGTATGAACTGAATGTGAATGAATATAGCTGATGTTTGCTTGAGTCAGCAGGCATGCTGACACACCATCTCAAAGAGATGTGAACTATCCTATTCATTTCCATGGACTATTAGTACTAAAGCTCAACTAGGTCACCCTTGTTGATGCTTATAAAGCTGATCACAGCATTCCAGAAAAGAAAATATGACTATTATGAAGTTCTGTACAATCTACTGTATGGCATGTCACTTTGCTTTCACAAGTAAGTAGCACTAGGTTGTGGATGGAGTTTGGCAAAGTACCACAAACGAAGCAGAATCAATTTTCCTTACTAGTTCTGAATGTGTGTGTTTCACATGTAGCAAAACACGTATTCTTGTGTCGGTATCAAGTTAGAAATGTTATCATACAAAACCATCTTTGAGTTATCCGAATGCTAATATTAATTTCTTTGCAGGGGTAACCCAGATCAAAATTAACAGTATTTCCTCCAACATACAAAAACATAAATAGTAAACCTTTGATCTGAAGACTAACATGGTAAATGTAATCTCAAAAAGGTATCTTTTACGTAAATTATAAATATTTGGAGCCAGAAATCAAGTCGGGCCTCTGCACCCTCGCCTAGAGCTTGACAATAAATATGGCAGAGAGGATTCAGTGTATCTGTACAGGTTTACATTTGTGGGGGAAGTTATTATGTTCCCACTACTGTAACTTATTGTGTGGGTGTACCCTTCTGTCCATGCAAAACTCACTGGTGCCAATGGAGCTCCACACTGTTGTGAGAGTCCACCCGTATAGAACACATTCACAGGATTGAGTTTGACACTGGGTGAAGCTATATATGCTCCAGGGAGGGAGGTATTAAGACCAGAGACATCTTAGAAAATCGTTTCCTTTTATGCAAATACCAAATCTTATGCTGCTCTGCAGAAAAGTCTGGCTTATAAGGCCACATCTGTGCTACAAACTTGGACACAAGTTATGTCCGTATACACCTGCTAAAGTAAATATATTGCTAATGTGTGAACATACTTGGTGGTTTGCATCAGTGCTATGTGCAGGAGTGCTTGTGTCAATGCAAAGTGTGCTCCACTGGAAGGCATCCCAGTATGCCACAGGCCTGATGCCTTTTGGGAAATTTTTGCAACTTGTGATGAGACAGACAGTACTCACTTCGGGATGGGTGGGATCTACGGATCAAGTGCCCAGCAGGCAGCTTTCTCCAGCCCATAATGACATCCACATTCCACGATTTTTACACCTTTCTTTTTAAATCCCACAAACCAGTGCAGCAGTTTTCAGTGTCCACTATTGCTGACAGAAGCATGCAGACTGCTGTGCTACTCCCTCGCATGCTGCAAATAGTGGATGCATGATCCTCTGATATTTTCAGATCAACGCAATGTTGGGGAAGCAAGATGCTTTATTGGTGGATCAGCTTTCTGAGGGATGAAGCAGAAAACCATTCAAGGTTGGTGGTGATGGTCATGGAGCAGCCCTAGGTGGTGGAGTGTCACTTCTGGGCCTGAAAAACAAGCACTGATTGGTGGGGTTGCATTGTAATGCAGGTTTAGGACGGCTAGCAATAGCTGCACAACTTTCAGATGTGCCAGGCCACGTTCCCAGATGTATGTGCTAAGCTCACCCTGTTTCTCCAGTGCAGGGATTCCAAAATGAGAACTGCATTAACAATAGAGAAGTGAGTGGCAATAGCATTCTGGAAGCCTGCTGTCTGGATTGGCTCATGAAGGCGAATGATTCTACAAACCAGAGCATGGACCCCAAATGGTGTCTGATTTTCACACTTAGATTTCATGAACCAACTATTAAGTATGAAATCCTCAAGCGCTAGAACAGTTTTAATGTGGCATCACAGATAGTCCCCTTGGATACTCCAGTCTATCTTGCCACTCAGGCAAACTCACCTTTGTGATAGATGGTCCCTTACATGAAAAATCATAACAATATGTTACTCCCCAATTCAAAGGGCTAGTCACGTACCACAGGTTGATTGCAATTTGCGTTCCTTTTTCCAATAGATCATTGTAGTCTAGACATCGTCTCAGAGTAAAAAGCATGTTGTATTGAATTTATTTCGAAATAACAGGCTTGCTGTGTTGACATGTACTACGTTATTTCAGAATAATTAGCGTTATTCTGAAATAATGCTGCTGTGTAGACATAGCCTTACTGAACTCTTGCAACACGTAAAGAGGAATATGCTTTTTGTCTACATAAGAATATTTTCTTGCTGTCACTATGCTGTTTTAGAAATTAACTCACTTTAAATCAGTTCAGGCCCCTTGCATGGATGCTTTTCTTTCAGTTTAAGTGTCTTAAATTGATTTAGCTTTAAGACAGCAAGGAATCAATTTAAGCTAACTCGATATAACACAGTCTTAGCCCAAAATGAAAGCACCCATGCAAGGGGATTGTATTGATTTTTACCAAGTACGTTTCTAAAACGATTTACTTAAATAAAATCAATTGTGTAGACAAGGGCATAAAGTGAGGGGTTTTTTTTGTTTGTTTGTTTGTTTGTTTTTTAGCTACATCAATGGGTTTCCATAGTGTATATCTGAAGCAACTGACTTGGACACTTCCTCTAAATGAATACAAGAGGGTATTGTCTGTATTGTTACATGTGAACCTCTGTACTCCTGGTGTCCCTAATCTGGGAACCCCATGGTACAGACCCTGGCAGGTTGAGGAGGAAGCAGCTCAGCTGGGGGAACAGCAGTACACCTACTCACTTCTCTTGAGGCTTTTCCCTGCTGCTCCCATAGTGGTGGGGGGCAGTGCCTGAAAGTGGCAGGGAGCATGAAAACACGTGCCCCTGGGGGGGCACCATGTAAGTGCCCCACCTTGCTCCCCCTCTCTGGCCGAGCAAATTATTTAATCTGACATTCCCCGTTTCCCGTGCTTGCCCGATTAAAGAGGCTTGAGTGGATCTAATCTTATTATATATTTTAGAAATGTACATCTGTCTGTCAGTGAGACCATTTGCTTAAGAACTCCTCCTAAATGGTAAGAGCTAGGAGCATCAAATTTGATATGTAGCTTCCCTCTTATAACTTAAAGTAAGGAGAGGGTTTGCTTGTGCCGGGGTAATGGGAAGTGCCTGGAATTCGATTATTTCTCATAAAATGGAAAGGGAGGGATTTGGTAGGAGGGACTGTCGCACTATAGAATGACCACGGGGGGCAGCTATAACCCCACTGGCCCAGCAGGGGTGGAAAAAGGGACAGCTACTTACTATAGATTTCAAAGAGTTTTTCTGTTTGTGTGTCTGTGCCTATCTGTCCCCTCAGGTCAGGGAAATGATTCTCTCCTCTGGCTGTGCCTGTTGCTGCAGACATGCCCCAAGCTTCTGCAGTGAGAGAAGGCTGGGGTTGTCCTCTTTCCCTGGGGTAGCCTGCACACTGAACCCCGCATCCTCAACCCCACCCCAGAACAATGATTTAAATGAAGAAAAACAAAACTAACTTGAGCTAAGGTTCTGAGCAATCTTCTAGTTGAACTTTCTAAAGAGATTATTGCCATGGTATCCATGTGTTACACAGCAATTAGCATACTGAGTATGCCCCAAGGGGCAATGGTCTTATGGCCATGTTTTCAGTTTTCTTCTTTTCCTGGGTTGCATACCTTGTGCTCTGGGTTGCTCTTGGGTTTGGAGATAAGTGGCTAATTTAAAATGCTGTCTTTTCTCTAAGCATCCTAGGAATGAATCAATTCATAAAACCATCGATCTGTGCATGTATCTCTGTTGCTGGGTGTGGGGTAACAGTGCTGGCGACAGTTTAATATCACTGCTGCATGATGGCAGTTTTCAGGTTTGCAGTAACATTTCTGCATTTATCCTGCTATGTTCTTTTTCTTTAGCTTGTTTCTCCCCACCTCTTCTCCCCTCCCCCCCCACCTTTGCTTCGGTTCCTTGTCTCCAAGTTGAAAACAATGATTTTGTTTAATGTGCTTTTGTATTGTAGCTGCTATTTTTCTTCTTAGTGTAACTTTTTTATTCAAACAGTAAATACATTTAACAAAATGCCTCTCTCTAAGTATTCAAAAATAAGGATGGCAAGGTTGTTTACTTCTAAGGAAACTGTTGGTAATTGATTAATTATGGCCCAAATATCCAACCAACTCTGCTGTTCATGTTTGCAAGATTGGGCTTTTAGGATTTTTACTTGTATTTTTCACTGTCTTTTATTCTGCTCCATAATACATTCTAAGACTAATATAAGAAGTAACTTAAGTCCCAGTCTGAGCACATGCATCTGACTAATGTGGCAAACTATCTCTTCCTCTATGTTTCCTCTAGCTTGGTACTTTATATGCCTTCCCTTTTTGGTATGGTACTTACAGCAGTGCTCAAAGTATACAAATCCAAGGACAATTTGTGCGCTTTTTTTTTCTTTATCAGAAGATTTCCAAGTTAGCTGGTGGTTGTGTGTAACAAAAGCAGATGATGTGGTCAAAGCAGAGCACAATAGTTAACCAAGAGACATGTTAGTGTACCACTTCTACCACTTTGATTAATTAATTTCTCCATTGTGGTATGGAACCTTGCCAATTGTAGCTGGTCTTTAATACTTTCTACAAAGCCCACAGAGAGAGGGAAGATTCTCATCCAATACAAACTGAGAAGGAATGGGATGGATTGGAGAAGGGACGAGTCTGGCACAGATACATTCAGTACAGAAGGACATTACACCCAAGAGCTGTGGTGCTCTGGGATTTGGCAATAGGCCATTTGACTTTAAAGAAAAATAAGGAAGCTAGCTTTGATGGGTTTTGGTTATAAAGTGTGACTGGGAAGGAGGAAGAAAAGATTGCAAACTATCAGCTATACTTCTGTCTCTTTTTTGTTGTATTAAATGCTGGAGAAAAATCAGTGAGCTATTTATCTTATTTAATTTTTCATCTCTGTACACTGTATATGGATGATTTGGCCACAATTTCACACACCATAAAAATATGTGCTCTACCAGCTGCTTTGTTGTGAAGTTAAGAGGTAATTTGGACTCTTTATATCTCACATAGAATTTCTCTATTCCCTATAATGTATTTGTCACCAGTGAAAGGGAATTAAAATAGTCCCAATAAAATACAATCAAGGCTACTGCTTTAACACAGAATTGCTGATACACTTGGTTATCCTCCACTACACAGATCCACATACACAAACCAAACTCTACCATTGCTAATCCTCGCTCTCTAGTCCAATGGTTATGCTACTTGCCTAGTTTATAGGTGAGCCTGGTTCAAATCCCTGAGCTGCCTGTTCAGCAGGGGTTTGCTCGGGGATGTCCTTCCTCCTAGGTGACAGTCCTTTGCTATGGACCATCCTTGTCCTAACCCCCTCTCTTTCTCAAGAGAGGCCTTTGTTGTCTTGGGACAGGAAGGAGATTCAGACAGGGGTCGCTCACCAGTGACTCTCCCCAGGAGGTGGGACCCCCCCAGTTGTCACCCCTCCAAAGAGCAGAGGCGTGCCCTGGGGTCTGCCCAATTTGGTGCTTCATGATGGAGAAGAGTGAGTGGGGGTTTCCTGCCCAGCAAATGGACTTTTAATTAGCTGCAGGGGTTCTTCTCTCACACACCAAAGGCCACCCTATTGGTAGAGCAGGAATTTGAAGAAGGGGTACTCACACCCTAAGCAAGCACCCTAACCCCCATACCACAGAAAGCTCTGGAAGCTTACTGTGCCCTGGTTAATATATAGTTAAAATGGAGCACATGAAGGTTATAGATCATACTGCCACTCATTTTTCAACAATCAGACAGGGGTGTTGAACCAGCTCCTCCCTAATGCACAGGGCTACACAGGGAGTCTCAAAGGTTCAGTGGCTCAATTGTCATTTCATATTTACTAAATGTGGCCAGGCCTCAACAGAAGAAGCTAAAGGAGCCCCCCATCTCCAACTACCTGCTAGGCTGTTCATTTGAGAAGTAAGAGATCATTGTTCAAATCCCTTCCCAGGGAGCATAACAGGGTTTTGAACCAGCACTTGCTCCGTTCTAGGGGCAAGTGCCCAAACCTCTGAACTACAGGGAGAAACGGGGTGCTTCCGATTCAATGACTATTTATTTTATGACAGTGGCCCATCCTCAAAAGGAAACACAGAGGGAGCCAGCATGTTGGAATACATCCCAGCCCAGCTCTTAGGCCAGTCACCTGTGAGGTAAGAGACCAACAAGCAAGAAGGGGATGTGAACCCTCCTCTCTCAGCTGCTGGGCACACATCCAACCAGTAAGCTACACAGGGCTGTTAGTAGGGTTTGTCCCGACATTGAAGTACTGGAAGTGGAGCAGCTTCAGCAAAGAAGAGCAAGGGAGGCCCCAGGTCAGAATACTGCCTAGGCCATTCACCTGAGCTGTAAGAGACAAAGGTTCAAATCTTCTCTGCAAGCATGAAGAGCGATTTGAACCCCAGGCTAACACATGGTAAGCGCATACCCCACACATACCTCTAAGGAACTTTCCTGGAGATGTCTCTGGAGGATTCCCTAGAGAGCTCAATGACCATCAACACCCTGTTATGCCATATCTATTATCACCCAGGGCAATGTCCAGCTCATAGGAAAAACAGAAAAAAAAAAGTGGTAGTCTGTCTACACCCTACACCCACCTCTGCCCGCCACAGTCACTTCTCTTGTGTCTCATCTCCTGCTTCCTGGAGAGCAACTGCTGAGTCTGGCTATGCATTTAGTAGAGTGGAGAAAAGTTCCTGGCTGCCTGCCCCATAGGATGTCAAGATGCATGGGATTCTGCCTCTCTAACGCCATCTAGCCCCTTGGTTCTGCAGTGGTCTATCACTTTCATGGCCTCCTACTCAGTCCAGGTCTGGTCTCAGTCCAGTTCCTTTCCGGAGTTAACAGAAAAATTAAATCTCAACTCAAAATAGGCATCGAAATGTTAAAGTTCAAAATACTAACATAGTCCTTCATAGATAGCCAAGGTCAATGTTGTCAAGGTTACATAGCCCTCACCCTCTCCTCCAATAGGCTAGGTCACTTGTATTAGAAAGCAAGCCTTCCCTTTCTAGGCTTCACCCGGAACTGTCCCTTACTTGACACAGCCACACCCATCATTTTTATGTGGCCTACTGGGCTCTGATTGACCTCTACCTGCTCCCAGCCCTTCTATATGTCAGAGGACATACTTCTGGCCCTTCTAAATGTCTGCAGTTGATCATGGGAAGCCTGTTGAAGGAATCCCCAGAAAATCAGAATCATAAAACTGGAAGGGACCTTGAGAGGTCATCAAGTCCTGTCCCCTGCCCAAGCATCATCTAGATCATCCCTGACAGATGTCTGTCTAATCTGTTCTTAAATATCTCCAGTGATGGAGATTCTACAAACCCCGCCCCCCCCCCAAGCAATTCATTCCAGTGTTTAACCACCCTGATAGTGACAGAGTTTTTCCTAATGTCCAACCTAAACTTCCCTTGCTGCAATTTAAGCCCATTGCTTCTTGTCCTATCATCAGAGGTTAAGGAGAATAATTTTTCCCTCCTCCTTGTAACTATTATGTCCCCTCTGTCTTCTCCAAACTAAACAAGCCCAATTTTTTCAGCCTTCCCTCACAGGTCATGTTTTCTAGACCTTTAATAAATTTTGTTGTACTTCTCTGGACCTTCTCCAAATTCTCCACATCTTTCCTGAAATGTGCTGCCCAGAACTAGACACAATACTCTAGTGGAGGCCTAATCAAGACAGAGTAGAGTGGAAGAATTACTTCTTATGTCTTGCTCACATCACTTGTATTAGTGCATCCTAGAATCATGTTTGCTTTTTTTGCAACAGTGTCACACTGTTGACCCATATTTAGCTTGTAGTCCACTATGATCCCCAGATCCCTTTCTGCTGTACTACTTCCTACAAAGTCACTTCCCTTAGTGTGTGTGTGAAACTGCTTGTTCCCTCCTAAGTGGAGAACTTTGTATTTGTCCTTGTTGAATTCCATCGTATTTACTTAAGATCATTTCTCCAGTTGGTCCAGGTCATTTTGAATTTTAATCCTATTCCCCCAAAGCACTTGAAACCCCTCCCAGTGTAGTATCATCTGCAACCTTTATAAGTGTGGGGACCACTAGATCAATGAATCTGATCTTGCATGTGACAGAACACCAATACCTGCACACCAACCCCCCAAACCAAAATCAGATTGAAGTTTTAAAGCCCACAAGAGACCAAACTGTTATGTGCCCTGAGCAGAGACTAGAAGGACAAGAGTGCACGAATGCCTGCGGCCACAGCAATGTCAGGGAACTGATTAAGTGAGATAATCCTGGAATGGGACCCATACTCCAAGTTGTAGAAGAAGTAAAAACAAAACAACCCAAAAGTCAATCTGACCCAGGGGGAAATTCTTTCCCAGTCCTATATATGGCAATCAGAGCCTGAATGTGTGAGCAAGACCCAGCTTGGGAGAGAATGGTGCTAGCTCGGAACACCGGCTCTCCCTCATCCATTGTCCCATCTCCAGTTGTGACCACCTCTGATGCTTCAGAAAAAGCTTTCCTGATCCCTGTACATGACTGGATGAAGCCTTGAAGAATGAGTTTTAGAAATGTAAGAGAAATTGGAAGGAACCCCCAAAGCTGCTGAGCATTGTATGATACTATCGCAAGCAATGCCATCACACAATCCCACTCATAAACTTGTTCAACTCTCGCTTAAAGACAATTTGTCTTTTGTACCCACATCTCCTAATGGGAGGCTGTTCCAGAACCTCGTTCCACTGATAGTTAGATCTCATTTCCAGCTTAGATTCGTTCATGGCTAGTTTGTATACATTTGTACTTGTGTGAGCATCGTCTTTAGTTTTTCTCCATCCCTGATGTGTTTACCCTTCCACATTTATAGAGAGAATAACCAGATCCACTTTGGAGCCTTCTTTGTTGCTAGGAAATACACAGAAATGAAAAACACAAAGAGGATAAAACCCAAATTTTTCAAAACCCAAATTCTATAATTATCAAATTAATGTAAGAAGGGACAAGTCAATAGTGAAGTGGACTGGCCCATTAAGTTTGCAGATGATACCAAGCTGGGAGGGGTTGCGACTAATCTGGAGG
>CM057847.1:67973531-67987365 GCA_030068395.1 Apalone spinifera | reverse complement strand
TGTGCTTGTACAGAGGCCATGGTCAGGATGTCTGGCTCTCCCCGGCACTGGGGATGTCCCCTGCCTCTGTATAGCGGGGATGTGTGAAGGGAAAGCATCCTGCTGGGTCCCGCCCTGGGTCGGGACCATGTCAGGTCTCTTCACATACGCATGTGCCTATTGGGCCACAGCCCCTGGGTGTCACGCAGCTAGAGCCACCTGCCCAAGGGTGGCATGGCATGTGCTCACACGTGCACAGGTGTCTGCGTGATCCGTGGGAGACATGGCCCACACGCATGGTCCCTGGTCTCTCTCCCCCACTACCCCCGCCCCGGGCAGGGGACAGTGCTGACACTTACCCGGTATGGCCTCCCTGGACGACCCTCCAGGAGTGCTGGAACTCCTTGTGGTGGCCCCTCTGGTGCACCCGGGTCAGGGCCCTCCGGTCCTGGCTCGCTGCCTCCTGGGCTGGCGCGGACCGCCCCGCCCCTCAGGAGTTGGTTGAGGGCAGGGATGTAGGGGCAGGTGGCAGCCACTGCTGCAGCAGCGCCCCTGGTGTACACCTGCCACAGCTGTTTAATTTTCAGGTGCACCTGCTCTTGCGTGTGCCTGTGTCCCTTTCGGGCCATGGGGGCCGCTATGCGGCTGTAGACGACTGCGTTCCTCCACCTAGTATGGAGATCGTGGACGTTAGGGGCCTGCCCCCAAACCTCAATGAGATCCATGATCTGCGCACTAGACCAGGAGGGCACGCCCCATCTATGGCCCCAGGGTGCTGGGGGACTGGATGGGGGACGGCTGGCTGTTGCTGGCTGCCTGGCCCATCCTGCGGCCACTGGGTCGGGGCAGAGACTGCTGGCAGCGCTGGCTGTGGCAAGTGCCGTCTGGCCAGAGTCTACCCCTTCAAGGACCCCTGGACTGAGGGAGAGGAGAGGAGTTTTCCTGGTTTGGCCCAGAGTGGCCACCAGGGAGAACCTGGGAAGGGCTAGCCTCCAGCTAGTTCAAATTAAGAGGCTACACAGCCCTTAATTCGAACTATTTAATTCGAACTAGGCGTTAGTCCTCGTAGAATGAGGTTTACCTAGTTTGAATTAAGTATTCTGCTAGTTCAAATTAAGTTTGAACTAACGGTTTGTATGTATAGATGCTATGAAAGTTAATTCGAACTAACGGCTGTTAGTTCGAATTAACTTTGTAGTGTAGACACCCCCACAGAGCCCACACCACCTCCAACACCCCAGTCCCCTGCCCTAGCCTGGTGAAAGTGAGTCAGGGTGGGAGAGTGTAAGTGACAGAGGAAGGGGGCATA
Source organism: Apalone spinifera (assembly GCA_030068395.1). Lineage (NCBI taxonomy): Eukaryota > Metazoa > Chordata > Testudines > Trionychidae > Apalone > Apalone spinifera. The sequence continues at coordinate 67,986,077 of CM057847.1, read as the reverse complement.
GAGTGAGCGTGGGCAGGCCCTTGAAGAAGGGGTGGGCCTGAGGTGTGGCTTCAGTGAAAGGGCATGATGGGGGCATGGCAAAGGTATTTAGATTTGTGCAATGAGACAGCTGACAACCCCACAAGGCAGGCCTGTGGAAGCCTTGGCTATGCAGGAAGACTCTGCCCAGCAGCGCAGCTTGGCAGCTCACTGGGCACCAGCCAGCTCAGGTGCAGTACTGCTCATAGGTCAGGTGACTGTGTGTGGGTGTGACTCGTGTATGCACGAGGGCCCACTGACTGTTCCGCCCTAGGGCCTGGAATTGGTGGCAGCAGGCCTGCTAGCATCTCAGTCCCTTTGCAAATCTGGACAACTGCACAGAAAATCCTGTGATCTGTAATGAGTATTAGCCATTCTTTTTGTGCAAAGATATCTTGTGAACAGAGCTGTTTTGCATAATATAAAATCCAACTTTATACAGCGTTTGGGGATTATTCATACGTAGCTATTGAAATGTCACACTATTGTGAGACATTCTGCAAAGAGATGTTTACACTGGTTTAAGCTCTCTCATTGATTATTGCATCACAACTCTGGTGCCACAACAGCCCTGCCAGCTGTCCTCATTAATATGCCAGCAGACACACTTTGTCAAATAATGCTTGAGATGTAAACATCAGTAAAATAACCACATTTAGCCTACTATCTCAAAGTAGCAAACTCTGTAATGCACACTATGAGTTTCTCTGCCTTACTGTTGCATTGTATAATGGTTTCTTGTTGTGGGGTAGTGTTATTAATATTGCAACATATCCCAAATGTTGACAAATCATGAGTCAGGCCCTGAAAAACCATGGAGATTTTTTAAATAAATATTTGTAGTCCTTATTTTCATGCTTTCCCTGCAACCATAAGGTCTAGAAACATACTTATTTTTAGTGAAAGCTAAAATTCTCATGGACTCCATCAACTGGGGCTTTAAGAAAAACATTAATTATTTAACCACACTCCTTTGTATATTTGACCAAAAGGTTAAAAAATTTTTTTTTATGAATGACTGTTTTAACAGCTTGTCAGTACTGTCACCCAAAGGATCTAGTATCATACTTTGCAGTGTGCCACTTACAGTGATGCACTGATTTGTATAGTACTTTTTCATATAGAAAAAACAGAGCAGGAAAGGGAAAAAAAAAATCTATCAGCAGGTGTGAAAGTGAGGCATAATTCCAGTTTCTCTAAATTGACATATAGACACTGCAGCCCCATCTCTTTCACACTACGCTGGTGGCACAGAGGATGGAATGATGCTCTAGAGAGGACAGACAGGTAGAATCCCAGTGACATAAATTCATCTATATCCCCTACTTCTCCATTCTACTGTCAAACTAGGTCTCATGTTGAACTTACCTTGATTGGCACCAGGGAGCAGAACCCACATTACACTATTTTTATAAACATTGGGAGTTTACACTAAATACAAATACAGTTATCGGACACTTCAGGATACTCCTGCCATGAGGATTCCTTAATGGTGAATGACCACTCTTGCCCTCCACACACAACCCCGGCACATAGACTCTTGGTTTGGGATAGAACTAGTCCCAGCCCACCTCCATTTATAGCTGTTATTCCAGCCACTGTTCTGGATTAGGGGATGGATGAGACTCCTGAACACAATTTACATGAAACCCATGATCTGAGTAATTACGGGTTTAGTGGACATTTTCCTGACACTCTCCCAGTCCATCCCAAAGTTCTCTCAACATTCTGATATGTGCGTACTTTGCAGGAATCCCAGATTTGTTTGTTACTACCCATCTGCATATAACAGGACCATAATTCTGTTGTATTGGGGAATTTCACCCTGAGTTCCCAAGATACAGTTGTTTTCACTTTAGCATACTGCTATCATAATGACGACTAAGTATGCAATAAATAAATAAATAAATACAATATGTATTTTCAATACATTTATTCAATACAATAAAGTTCAGATATTTAGCTTTTGTCTGATAGGTTTATTTGTTTTTATTCTTGATAAAGCAACAATGATTCTTTAACACTATGCAGGGAAAGTGGTTTTATTTAACTGATGTCTATTAACTTTGCAATTAAATACCTACATGCTCTAAAATATCAGATTGAAGAGAAAAGAGGAAAAGATCCCCATATCCTTCCATTGAATTTTCTTTTTAAAGCAACGTTCCCAGATATGTAAATCTTTGTATATATTCCTACTTTCAGATGGTTAAATATTCTCATAGTAAATAATGCTTTCAGATTTTAATCCAATTTTCATTGGCATTGTGTACATGTAACAATATTATACAGGCATTAAGGTATTTTAGGACAATCATTTCCTACACTACTATAGGCCCTGATTCAGCCAGATACTTAATCACAGTCCTAACTTCCACACAGGAATAGTCAGTGGGACAATTCACATGCTCAGAAATCTTGCTGAATTGGTAATGGTCAAAATAAAAGATTTAAACTCGTAGTCTCTTTTCAGGCAAAGGCATTAGGTCAATATTTTTTCTTGATTAAGGACTGTAGAAGTGGGCCCAAGTTTTTGCAATGTTTACACAGATGTTAAAGTATGATTTTCAAAATGTACCCAAGACTGGCCTAACTTTGGTCCCACTGACGTCAGTGGGAGCAGAGTTAGGCCAATGCTGAGTGTTTCTGAAAAAACCCACTTATAGTTTTTGGTTACATGATATGTTAAGGTTCTGTTCATTCTGAGTTCGAGTACTTAAACCAGGTTTTCATAAATGGTTGGCCAATTGTTATAAAGTCCAACAACACAACAGGCTGGTTATAAATGTGCCTTATGACCTCCTACTGATATGTTCATAAGCATCTATAAAATATTCTAATTGCTGGTAACATGCTTAAAATACATACCTACCCATTACTAACTTTATACATCTTTGTAAACGGACCCTTAATATAAAGCGTTACTGTTCCTTTTCTTTCAATAATGCTGTTGTTTCTTTGTTCCAAATAGTCTCAGCGCTCTGAAGTGTGTTTGTAGAGCAGTAGCAACTAGCAGTCCCAGACCCACTGTTCAAACACACCCCAAAACCGCGGTTCCCTGCCCCCAGATGGTTTGTTTTCTTGTGGTTAAATCATGAAGCCTGCAGAGCTGGACTCAAAATCTCAACTTCGCTGCAGCCCGGCTGTGTCATCTTGGGCAGTTCTGAAGCTCTCAGGCCTGCCTGCTCAAACGCTGCCTAATTGGCAGCAGTGGGCGGCTACATACCCACTTTTTGCCTTCGTGGAGATTGGCGGACCAGAGGCTCAGCTGCTCAAGAGTAAGTCCCCCCCCCTCTGCCGGGAGGAGTTGGGCTGCTTCACAAGCGCTTGGAGAACCCAGGCTGGACGGTGCCAGAGAAGCGCCAAGTGGCGTTGCCCCCCAAACCTCTGAGTTGCAGGGAGCGCTGTGAAAGCAGCCGAGGGGGCGCTCCCTTCCGAGCTCCTGGACCCAGCGAGGCCGAAGCCCGGGCTGACTTCCCGCCGAGCGCCTCTGGCGGCTGCCCCACGCCGTGCCCGGGAGCAGCTTCGGGCCGGGCCACTGCAGCGCGCCTCGGGGCGACCCAGCCCCTGCCAGCAGGCGGGCTCTGACTGAAGCGCATTGCCAGCGACCTGCCCCCGGGGCTGCTGGAGCCCGGTCCCCGCCTGAGCCGCCTCCGCGCGCCGCTGAGCTGCACAAACCAGTCCAGGCGCCCAGGTGCCGCTGGCTCCTCCTGCCCCGCTCTCGGCTGAGGCGCTGCCTGGGAGCCTTGCGGGGGAGGAGGAGGGACAGTCCGGAGCCGGGCCGCGGGGCTCCCCCTGCCGGAGGAGCGCGGGAAAGCCCAGTCCAGGCAGGTGGGGGGCGGGCGAGGAGCCCTTGCCTCCACCCACCGCCACACGCGCCGCGGCAGCAGCCGGCGACAGCCCGGCAGCACCTGCCTCCGCTGGGGACGGGAGACGCACCTGCGGCGGCAGCAGCGAGCGGGGCTTCTCCAGCGGCCGGTCCGAGCCCCTGTGCAGCGCCTGCGCCCCGGCCCCTGCCTCCGTCGTCTTCTCTGTCCGCTCGGCCGGTGCCAGCCCCCGGCTGCACCTTTCCTGAAGTCTGGGAGCCCCCACTCCGCCCCTGCTCTTCCCTATGGGGATCCGAGAGTTTCCCAACGGCACGGCGAGGGGCAAGAGCATCACCCTGTGAGTATCGCCGGGGGCGGCGCGGGCAGGGCTCTGCCTTGGTCTTGCACCGGGAAGGGGAGCAGAGACCGAGCGGCGGGAGGCTCCCAGCTGGGCTGCTCCCGCTCCTCTCCCGCTGAGGACCCTGGAGGGGGCCGGGGGAAGATCGGAGGGTCAGTCCCAATGGGGGAGGGTCCCACGCAAAGTTCCCGGTACCCCATGTCCCTGGGAGGCCGGGAGCCACACGGCGCAGGGGAGCGCTTCGCAGGGGGCGTTTACACCGCGTTAAACTTGCCCTGGAATGAGCCCGGGTGTTTGGGGAGGAGGGGCAGCAGCTGCCCCTTTCTTGCTCGGTAGCGAGGTGTCGGAGGGGAGCTTGGCCCGGGCCGTGCCCTGCCCCGCCTGGCCCCTTGCTCAGCTCCCTTTCCTGCCTTTCCAGTGGAATGAGGAGATCGCCAGATGTCAGCCCCAGGAGGCTGTCAGACATCAGCCCGCAGCTCCGGCAGCTCAAATACCTGGTGGTGGACGAGGCGATCAAAGAGGATTTGAAATGGTCCCGATCCGTGGAAGATCTCAACAGCGCTTCCGTGGGGCTCACTTCCATCGAGGAAAGGATTCTGCGGATTACCGGGTATTATGGCTATCAGCCCTGGGCTGCCAGCTACAAAAGTAAGTCCCTTGTTTATCCCTTCTCTTCTCACCAGCGGTAGCAACACTCCTCCCCTCCCCCCTCAACTTTGCTGCTGCTGCAGCAGCAGCCTCTTCTCGAGCTGCCTGGAGGGTGTAGGGCAGGACTCGCCTTGCACTCTGGATTTAACCCTGTCTCCTCTTTTCTGTGGCAGCCCTTCACATTGCTACTTTAGTGTCCCAGCTGATTGAAGAGATGGACAGTAATTGCCTTATTGCATTTACTATCCTCTTCTTCCCTAAACTGGATCATCTCAGCGTTGTCAGTTTTGTAGTTTTCTCTAAAACATTCTTGTTCCCTTAGTTGGGAGATTTAACTATTTTTACGTTATGAACCGATCAACATTTGTCTCTGATAGCTAATTCAATAGTGAATGGTGGAAAAAGTTGATGTGGCACAAGATAATGGCATTATGATCAATTCAGTACAGATTTGTGGGAGATTTAATCATTGAAGTTTCTCCTTATTTGGAAAAATGCTAGTGGTTATGGAAAACGTGTTAGCTTTTGTAATAGGGGAGGATTTCAGTTTAGTGCTGGAGTTGAAGAAAAATGTAAATGTTACAAATGGCTGCTGTGGCATAACATCATGAAGGAAATCATTACATATAGGTTAAAGTTTTCATCTTATACTTGACATGATATTGAATCACTATTAAAATGTCTTTAAGTTGAATGATTTAAAGAAATATTTTCATTTTCTGCTAAAGGATTTAGCACTTATGGTATTCATTTTTTGCATAAAATTGGGCTCTTAGTGATTTGGTGTTAATAATATTAAATTCAGTATTAAAACATTGCTTTCTTTTTATTGCTGATGCCATAAATGAAGTACAATGATCGGCTTGTTTGTGACAATTACTTAGGTGCACTGTGGATTTTTAAACCTGTATTAGTTTTTGAAAGTACATTATTCAGTGTCCTCTCCCTACTAATTTGAAGAATCATTTGTACTTAAACTTTTACCTGAAATTAAAATATCTTTACCTTACCCAATGCAGCTTCCCAGTAGCATGTTCATAAACTTTGGTGAGAAACTTATCATTAGAGCTTACAGGCATGTAAAGCTGAGTTTCTCTTCATAAGGTGATATTTTGAAACACTTTAGTAAACCTGTTGAACATATTAGTAACATAAGAATGGACATAGTGGGTCAGACCAAAGGTCTGCCTAGCCCAGTATCCTGCCTTCCGACAGTGGCCAATGCCAGATGCTCCAGAGCAGTGGTCTCCAATCTTTTAAAGCATGAGATCACTTTTTGAATTTAAGTGCAATCCAAGATCTGCCTCACACCCAAATACCCTTGCCCCGCCTCTTTTGTGCCCCTTTTTTGAGGCCCCACCCCTGCTCACTCTGATCTTCCTCCCTCCCCCATTCTTCCTTCCTTTCACCAGGCTGGGGCAGAGGGTGGGGGTGCTGGCTCTGGTCTTGGAGTAAGGGATTTGGAGTGTGAGAGGGACTCTGAGCTGAGCCTGGGGCAGGCAGTTGGGGTACCAGAGCGGGTTCTAGCTGCTGGTTCTGGGAGGGCATTTGGATACAGCGTACTCAGGGCTAGGGCAGGGGCTTGGGGTACAGGAAGGGGTTCATACCTGGGGTAAGATTTTGGGATGTGGGCTCCAGCTGGGCACTGATTACCTCAGGTGACTCCTGGGTGGTGGTGCAGTGGGGCTAAGGCAGACTCACTCCTGTCCTGGCCCCACTCCCAAAAGCAGCCAGGAAACTCCATCCCAAGTTCTGTTGTGTCTCTGCTGTGGCGATAGGATACAGAGTGGGAGAGGGGACACCTTGACATGCGCACCCCTTTTCTCCCTCCCTTGCCCAGAAAGCAGGAGGCTCCTGAGGGGACAGCTCCAAAGCAAAGGGCAGGAGATGCACAGCAGTGGGGGGAGGGGCAGCTGAAGTGCCAGTCCTTGATAGCCTCGTGGCCAAACCAGTCAGGATCACCTTTCAGGGGCTCCAAGATCTACCGGTAGATCCCGATCTACTGGTCGGTGACCACTGCCCCAGAGGCAGTGAACAGAAGCAGGTAGTCATCAAGTGATCCCTCTCCTCTCATCCATTTCCAGCCCCTGACAAACAGAGGCTAGGGACACCATTCCTACCCATTTTGGCTACTTGTGAAATGTTCTTCCATAGGTCATCATTACCAAAGATGACTGCATGCAGTAACAGTTTTTAAGCATTCATTTGCTCTTGTGCAGAATTCCCTTTAGAAAAGGGAATAAGAGATCTTGCGGAAAAGGGTTTTTTTTCCGCAAAATCCCTGTCTACACAGGCGCTTTTTTCCGGAAAAGCTCCGCAACGGAAAAAAGCGGCAGCCATGTAAATGCAAATGCAGCGGGGAAAATGCAAATCCCCGCTGCATTTGCAATTCCGACTTTCTTCATTTGCATCCCTTTTCCGGAAAAGGGTGCCTGTGTAGACGTAGCCAGGGAGTTGTGCCTTAGTTCAAGAGCAGTCCCATAGACCTCGCTGGGACCATTCATCTATACAAAGTTATTGGTTCCTGTGATCAGACTATCTATGGGTGCCAACTTCTGAGTTGGATACTAGTGTTCTTTTCTGACACCATGACTAATAGCCTAATTTAATTCATGGTGAGTTACTGTGGATGATCCATCTAAAATAGTAAAAGTCATTTTCAGCTGCTCAATTATAACCTATTGCTGAGATTTATAACTCCACAATAAAAGTTAATTGTGAACCAAAATTTGGCATTCAGAGTGTATTCTCTATAGCAGTTTTAAAAATAAAATAATAAATGGCATTTTAGAATTATAATGGTGGGGAATAAATAAACTTTTCCAAGGACTTTTTTAAAAAATTTACCTCAGAAGAATTAACTTATAATGTGCATCCATTTCACAAACTAAAAAGATAACAGCAACCACTGTATTTTATAAACAGTGTTGATAGAAATGTACAAAGGATTATTTACATATCCATCTAGTATTATTTGGCATGACTTCAATGGAGCTGCTTTGATTTACATCAGCTGGGGATGTGGCTGAAAGCACGTAAGTTAGATAAATCAGCAAAACTAGAAGGTTGGTTTTATATCAACACTCTGAAAACGTTTTTTAAAACTCTTACTTTGGCTTATGGAAGCAGTAATGATATAAGAAGTCTTTCACATTTTAAGCAGACAGGATTAATCAAATTAGGTACTATGAACAAAAATAATTTAAATTAAGTTTAAATTGTAAACTCTTTGGATAGGAATCTTATCTTTTTACTGTGTATGTCTGTTAAAAATCTTGATACTGTTTGCATTATATAAATAATAAAGATAATGAATTGAGTGTGGGTGCTCTCAGGAAACTAGTTGGTGGTCTAGTTATTTTGAATATATAAATCAGATTTCCTCTCTCCTCACCCCCTTTAAGCTACCTTCAATGACACTTTTGTTAATGAATGGCCCTAGAAGATAGACTGCTTGTGCACGTTTTGCTTATAATATTGAGCAATTCCTCATACTATTATTTAGAATCATATAGATTATCTAATTATTTAGACTTTCAGAAGTCCTTTGATAAGGTCTCTCACAAGAGGTTACTAACAAAACTAAGGAGTCATGAGACTGAAGGCAAAGTATTGTCATGAATCAAAAACTGTTTAGGAGATTGGGCTTTTGCCATAATGGAAATTGACCTACTCAGGCTAGATAAAGGGGCAAAATTATGGCAAATTAAAGTCAATGTTATAAAGGTAAACAGGTGCACATTGGGGAAAACCATTTAAATCACTGTTCCAGCTATGCTAACTACAGCCATCTCGATTAAGGAAAGAGTTCCCTCAGATCTGCTCATGGATGGAAAAAATCCACACATGAATGGAAAAGAATAAATTTTGGTTATGTGCACCCAGATATGTGAATGTGCACCACCAGTAGAAACAAAAACCTAGTTGTGGGCATTCTGTTAATTATCTGGATAGCATTTGAATCTCTTCTGAACAGCTGCACAAGCACCTAGTTACAAGGAATACTGAAAGATACTTGAATGTCACTTCAGATTCCTCAAAGACTTCTGCTCAAAGTGCATCGATTATCAAAACAAGATTTTACGGTGGATAAGGAACAAGATGGAATGATACAAAGATAATGTAGAGACAGTGTTCTTTATTAGGATACTGATCCCTATTAATCAACATTAAGAAATCATTTTAAAGTTATTTGCTGTCATAGCAACATTGTAATAACTGTGTTTAGTTCTGGCTGACTACTACCATTTTTTAGTAGACTCTGAGTAGACATTTTTATCTTATCTTTTATTTTCAGGGAAAGAAGAGGGCTAAATTCTAATCTACAGAATGGTCATTGATTTTTAACAAACAAATCAATTGCTTTGCACATTTCTTCATGCAGCTTTAATTAAATCTAATGTCTTCTGTAGTGTGTCTTTTATATATGTGGAGATGTGCAGAACTGTGGCCCATAAGAGTGGCTAGACAGGCTGCTGTAATTTGGGCAGGTCCTTAGGGCTGTCTCTTTATGCTGGTGACTATAGATCAAGAGAATACGAAGGTGATATCAAACCACCTTAGCCCCAACCCTCACTCTGCGCTGCCAGCTGCAAGTTTTGTATGCATCTTGTGGAGACACAACAGAGTCTCATCCCAAAATCTATTTCTGTTGGAGGTTTCTGTATATGTTTGGAAAGGCCTGAATGGTGATGTCACAGGAGGCTGAAACTTAAGTTGCAGCTCTGTTAAATTCATATTGCATGGGGAAGAAATGCAGAATCTGAGCCTTAGGTGATTACCGAAATACTTAATCAGAAAAGTCAATTCATGATTATATTACTTCTTTCGAAATCATCATCTTCCTGTTGCTGATGCAGGAGCACATAATAAAAGAAAGAAATACGTATCAAATAGTTAGGAGTATACTTTGTAATACCTGTAATTACTTTAGTTCTTCATTTTCTACTACTTGTAGAAACAAAGTTTAACTATATTATTCTAAATGTATGCTAACTTTTTTTTGCCACATTGGGAACTGTGTACAATCTGGTGATTTCTGAATTTCTATAGGCACAAATACATCTCTAAATAAAAATGGGGAATAAAGCAGCAGAATTAGGTTTTGAATTTTGTATGGCAGCAACACTTCTTACCTCTTTGTGGTATGTGTGCCAGAAATTAAATTTCACAGGAAATAATTCCAGTAAGTAACAGGGATTTTGTACTTCTAGATATGTACCTCTGGATATGGAGATTTCTATGTTCAGAGTCCCCCTTGTGTCCCTCCCCAGCAGTCACCTATGGGAGAGGCTTTTTCTAGATTTGATTTTGAGAAATAGAGAGGAACTGGTTGAGAATTTGGAAGTAGAAGGACAGAGTGGGTGATGAAATGGCAGGGAACAGCAAAATAAAAGACAGTTGATTTCAGGAAGGCAGACTTCAGCAAACTCAGGGAGCTGATAGACTTGCTTCCCATGGGATGTTACCTAAGGAGAAAAACAAAAACATTGTTTTTTCAAAGAAACATTGGTAAGGGCACACGAGTAAATTTTCCCACTGCATAGGGAATATAAGTAGTATGGTATGAGATGTCCTTAGCTTACCCAGGAGACCTTCAATTATCTAAAAATATAAGAGTCCTACAAAATGTGAAAACTAGGTCAAATTACAAAGGATGATTATAAACAAATAATACAAGTATGTAGGGATAAAATTAGAAAGGTTAAAGCACAAAACGAGATCTAACTAGCTAGAGATACAAAAGGTAACAAGAAAATTTTCTACAAATACATGAGAAGCAGAAGAAAGACCAAGGATAGGGTTAGTCCATTACTCAATGACGAGATGGGGAAACAATAACAGAAAATGTGGAAATGGCCGAGATGTTTAATGACATCTTTATTTTGGTTTTTCCCCAAGAAGTTTGTGGTGATTGGACATCCAACATAGTGAATGCCAATGAAAATTATGTAGGATCAAAGGCTAAAATAGGGAAAGAACAAGTTACTTAGACAAATTAGATGTCTGCAATTCACCAGGGTCTGCTGAAATGCATCTTAGAGTAAGGTGGGTGCAAAACTGAGGAGATGACTAAGGAGATATCTAAGCCATTAGTGGTTATTTTTGAAAAGTCATGGAAGATGGGGAGTGATTCCAGAGGACTAGAAAAGCAGATGTAGTGCCCATCTGTAAAAAGGGAAATGAGGACAACCAGGGGAATTACAGACCAGTCAGCTTAACTTCTGTACCAGGAAAGATAACGGAGCAAATAATAAAGCAATCAATTTGCAAACATCTTTTGGAAGATAAGGTGATAAGATAAGTAATAGTCATCATGGATTTGTCAAGAACAAATCATGTCAAACCAACCTAATGGTTTTCTTTGACAGATAACAAGCCTTGTGGATAGGGGGAAGTGTTAGATGTGGCATAACTTGATTTTCATTAAGGCTTTGGTACAGTCTCATGTGAGCGTCTTATAAATAAACCAGGGAAATGCATTTTAGATGGTACTGCTATAAGGTGGGTGCAAAACTGGTTGGAAAACCGTTCCCAGAGAGTAGTTATTAATGTCATGCTAGAAGGGCATAATGAGTGGGGTCCCCCAGAGATCAGTTCTGGGTCTGGTTCTGTTCAATATTTTCTTCAACAATTTAGATTAGGGGTGGGCTAAAGGGCCTTTATGGACTGGATCCGGCCCACCAAGTGAGTTGATCTAGCCCGCGGAGGCCCTGCTGCTCTCTCCCCTCCCCCGCCCCAGGCCAATCAGGGCCTGGGAGTGGGGAAAAGCATGCAAAGTCTCCTCCTACCCTGCCCTTGCCCTGTGAGGAGCGCACGGCACTTAGAAGCGCCGCATGCTCCTGGCACGGCAGGAGGAGACTTTGCACACTTCCCCCTGCCCTCAGGCCAATCAGAGCTTGCGGGAAGAAGGGGGAGCATGCAAAGTCTTCTCCAACCCTGCAAGGGGTCTGGCACTGAATTTCTTGCAGGATGGGGCAGGCTAGGAGGAGACTTTGTGCACTCCCACCCCCAGGCCAATCAGGGCTTGGGTGTGGGGAAACAGGTGAAGTCTCTTCCCACCCTGTAAGGAGCTGAGCACTTAGTCATCCACTAGCTGCTGCTCAGCTGGTGATTGACTCTAAGCGGGGTGCTCCCTTGCAGGGCAGGGGCAGGGAGCGAGAGAGACTTAACATTATCCCCCCTTTCCAGACCCTGATTGGCCTGGGGGCAGCAATGGGGAACACATGAAGTTTCCTCCCACTGCCAGGGGCATGGTTACCTAGAGGACCGCCAGCTGTTCTGAACAGCTGGCGGTTCTCTCTGGAGCGGCAAAATTTTGTGTGCTCTGCAGACCAATCTGGGTCTGTGGGTGGGGAAGCAGGAAGTGTCCTGGTCCTACCCCTCCCGGGTTGGCCCAGGGCCACTTCAAAAATTTCTGAAATTGCCCCAAGTCAAAAATTATTGCCCACCCCTGATTTAGATAACAGCATAGAGAGTACACTTATAAAGTTTACAGATAATACTGTTGGTTCTCGGTTCAGTAAAATGGTGGGAGTCCCAGAGGCTTAAGGCCAAATACCCAGTGAAAATATGGAATGATGGCAAGACAAGTTTTATCAAAGAAGGAATGATTTATTAAACTGAACAACTTAAAATGAGCAATTACCCAATGTTTGCCAGAAAACAATTGAACCACAACAATTTTTAAAACTCTACCTAAGTTACAGCTAAGTC
>CM057847.1:67946525-67963476 GCA_030068395.1 Apalone spinifera | reverse complement strand
CCCCCCCCCTTGAGCAGCGCATGGCGCTTCAAACCACCACATGCTCCTAGTAGGGCGGGAGGAGGCTTCAAGTGCTCCCCGCCCCCAGGCCAATTAGGGCCTGGGGATGGGGGAGCAGTAGGGCCTCTGTGGGCTGGATCCACCTGCTTGGTGGGCCAGATCCGTCCTACAGAGGCCCTTTTGCCCACCTCTGGTTTATTCCTACCTTTTGTTTCCTGTCTTTTAACCAGTTATCATTCCATGAGAGGACCTACCCTCTTATCCCATAACAACTAACTTTACTTAAGAGCCTTTGATATTGAGGGATCTTGTCAAAGGCTTTCTGGAAATTAAAGTACACTAGATCCCCCTTGTCCACATGTTTGTTGATACCCGTCAAAGAACTCTAGTAGATTAGTAAGGCATGATTTCCCTTTACAGAAACCATGTTGACTTTTCCCCAACAAATTATGTTCATCTATGTGTCTGACAATTCTATTCTTTACTGTAGTTTCAACTAATTGGTGCAGTACTGACGTTAGACTTACTGGTCTGTAATTGCAAGGATCACCTCTATATCATTGTCTGTTGCAAAGCATAGAAAAACCAGGAAAGGCAACCTTTATTTCTTTTCAGCCTGTAGGTATATCACTTTTACAAACGAATTAAGGAAGGAAAAGTTATCATAGCTCTTGCCAATCATTTATTCTAGTCCGTCCCAGTAAACAGTATGGTATTTTCTGCTGAACCAAGCCTTACAGTACTGCATAAACAATCGGTGTAACCCATTGGTCTCTGTGGGATAGATGTCCCCCTCTGTATGTAATTTACAGAGAATGTGATTCTGCTACAAATGCTAACTACAGAATCTTAGTTCAAGTTGTAGAAACCGGAGGTCTCTATTTCAGCACCCAGTGTCGGCCAAGGTGGTGTCCATCACATATGGTTAGCATGTATTATTTAGAATAAAAAAAACTCCATTGAATGCAAACAATAATTTGCATTGTGTCAATTAGGAGAGTGGAAGTGGATGGGTTAAAAATCAGACAGAGGAGAAAAAAATCTGAGAAGGATCAATATCCTACTATACGCCAATGGCCTAAAGGACAGACTACAGAGCAAATTGTGTTCTGTCACAAAAGCACCATAATGAGGAAGGCTAGCTGATCACAAAAAGGCTATTCTAAAAGCACAGAGAGAAATGGGGCATTTGTGGCTTACACAACTTTGCATAAAATGTGTGAATTAATGAGAATAAGGTTGAAAATGGTAAATAGGGGTTGTTTCTGAATGGCAACAAGCTAAAACTCACTGATTAATTTTTGTTATTTATTACAACGGCTATACAAACTCTAGGAACTAATACAAATAATGACAAAATGCATGCAAAAATATAGCCTTGGAACAAAAGATTGTATTGTTCAGTAATTTGTGATCCACTATAACACGCAGATACTTTTCAGTAGTACCACACCATCCAATTATTCAACTGGATATTTTATATTTTGTGTTTTGATTGTTCCCTTCCTAAGTGTAGCATTTTGCGTGTGTCTTTATTTAATTGCATTTTGTGGATTTCAGGCCAGTTCTCCAATTTTTTTCAACCCTTCCCAGCTTGTTGTCTGGGATTTATTGTAAATCTGCAGATTTTGTAAGCATATATTCTCCACTCCATTGTCCAATTCACTAAGGGAAATGTTGAAAAGTACCATACCCAAAACAGCCCCCTGCTGCATCTCTGTAGGTATACATCTTCCCTGTTGGACATTGAACAATTGATACCTTTTGAGTATGGTCTTTCAACAATTCTGCCCTTTCTTCACAATAATTTCATTTAAACAATATTTCCATAGTTGTCTTATGAAAATATCATATTGGACTGTCAGAAGGTTTACTAAAATCAAGATATATCTTGTCTACTCTTTCCCCTCATCTTCTAGGCCAGTGATGCTGTCAAAGAGGGAAATTAGTTTGGTTTGAAAGTATTTGTTCCTGACAAACCCATATAGCTTATTTCTTATCAATCTATTATTCCCTGTGTGCTTAACAAATGGATTATTTCATAATTTGTACCAGTATTTTTTTCAGAGATCGACATTAGGCTGATTAATCTATGACTCCCTGGGTCCTCTTTGTTCCTTTTTTTTAAAGATTGGTACTATGTTTGCACTTCTCCAGCCCTCTGGGATTTCACCTGTCCTCTGTGAATTCTCAGAAATAATCACAAACTGTTCCAAGATTGATTCAGCTGATTTCTTAAGTACTCTACAGTCAATTTTGCCAGCCCCCAATGTCTTCAATACTTACCTGCAAGGTCAATGCATAAGGGAAGACCAAGGGGACACATGACCCCTCCTCCCCCCAAACTTTGTGGGTGGGAAGGATAAGGAGCCAGAGCTTCTGGGTGGCCTGGGGAACTACTGGGGGAGGGGGGAGGGCCTAGTGCCCACAGCAGGGGTTGCCCTCCTCACACTCAGCAGCAGTGGGCGGGGAGTGGAGCAACATGGCTCTGCTCCCCTGGCTCCTGGCTGCATCCTTCTGACTATCCCCCTGCACTCACCCGTGGAAAATGGAGCAACACGGCCTGAAGCTGTGGGAGCAGAGTGAGCTAGGACCATGTCGCTTTGCTTTATCTCACCTCCACAGGTGAGTGCAAGGGGGCCTGACCCCTGCTGCTGGTGCCTGGACCCCCACTAGATCCCTGAGACACGTTGCTCGGAGGAGAGGGTTTGGGGGAAGAGGCAGGGTGAGGGTGGAACAGGGATGAGGTGGGGAAGCGGGTGGAGCAAGGGCAGGAAGAGGCAGGGAAGGGCAGGGCCTGAGGCAGAGGGTCCCAGTCCTCCCCCGGGCTAGGGCTGGCTCAGGGCAGAGTACAGTGAGAAGCAAGTCACAGAATCAGGCCCTCCTCTCCCCCGTGTCCTTCCTTTCCAGTCACTCTTGCTGCTTTGCATATTTTTAAATTGTTCTTTTCCCTATTCTGGCTTGTGTTCCTTCCCCTTTTTATCAATATTAATTTGATTAAGCCTCTAGTTACAATAAATCTTTTTAGTGAAGACTAAAGCACAATAGGCATTAAGCAACTCAGTCTTCTGGATGTATTCCGTTGTCAGTTCTCCTCTACCACTTAGTAGTATACCTTTGTTTTTCTCTTGCTTCTGATGTATTTAAAGGACCTCTTCTTATTGCCTCTTATTTTGCATGCTCAATGTAACTCAATTTGTACCTTTGCCTTTTTGATTTTGTCCCTATGTAGTTGTGCTATTCTTTTGTACTCCTACTTAGCAATGTGTCCATTATTCCACATTTTGTAGAATTCTTTTTTTATTTTCAAGTTAATCAATAGCCATGTTGGTCTTTGATTATTCGTCTCATCTTTCCTTTGCATCATGAAAGTTTGCAGTTGTGCTTCTAATACTGTCTCTGAGAAACTGTCAACTCTCCTGACCTCTTTTTCCCCCAAGATTTTCTCCTGAAGATTATCTGCCAGTTCTCTGAGTTTTTGTCTGCTTTTTTGGAGTCCATTGTCCTTTTTCTGCTGCTCATATCTTCCTTTACGTAGAAACATGAAATCTATCATTTCATGATCACATTCACATAATGTCTTTACTCCTCAGATTCGCAACCAATTCCTCCCTGTTAATCATTATCCAGTCTAAAATGGCAATTTCTGTAGTTACTTCGTCTAGCTTCTGAAAAAAAAGAAGTTGTCCTCACTACATTCCAAGAGATTATTGGACACTTAGTGTTTTTCTGTATTTTTCCAACAGATAGCTAGGTAATTGAAGTCCTTCATTACTACCAAATTTTGTGTGTTGTATGTTTTGTTGTTTGTTTCAGAAATGCTTTATCCACCTCTTTCTCCTGATTTGATTGACGCTCCTACCATGACATTGCCTCTTCACCGAGATACTTTCAATTGGTCTGTATCTCCCCTCCTTCCGGACTCCAGAACAAGTGCATCTTTATTGATTATTATTCTTTCACTTCCTTTCTTTTTACCCATCTTTGTCGTAAACAAGCTATATTCCTCTATACTGGGGTGGGCAATAATTTTTAATGTAGGGGGGAGGGGCGGCAGCGGCGGCACACCAAGATTTTGCCAAGTGGTCAAGGGCTACACTTTTAGGGTCTGGGTCGGAGGATGGGTGCAGAAAAATGCTTGAGATATGGGACAGGGGTGCAGGAGGGGGCGTGGGGTCTAAGAGGGAGTTTGGGTGAAGGAGGGGGTTGTGATCTGGGGAAGGGGCGTGGAGTGCAGGGTCCAGGAGGGGATATGGGTGCAGGAGAGGATTCTGGCTTGGGGGAGGGACATAGAACAGGGTGCAAGTTCTAGGAGGGAGTTGTGACCTGCCCCTGTCCCCAGCAAAATTTCTCAGCCCCTACTATCTGAAAACTGGCCAATGGGAGCTGAGAGATTTTGTTGGGTGGGGGCAGCATGCAAAGTCTCCCTCCTCTCTCCCCAGCCATCCAGAGCAGAGAGCACCTAGCTGTTTAAAGCATGAGCTTCTCTCTGCCTAAGGATCCTGGCGAGGCAGCTGTGGGCTGGATCCTGTGGCTTGGAGGGCCGGATCTGGCCCGTCGGCAGCCTTCTGGCCACCCCTGCTCATTACCAATATTCTAGTAGTGACATTTTTCCATCAAAACCAGTGAGGCCAATTTACTTATTATTTAGGTTAGTTCCAGTTATTTCTGTTTATTCCCCTTATTTCTTGCATTTGTGTGTAGACATCTAAGATGTTAAGTAGATTGCTCCAAAGTTTTTCCTTGTGTTACTTCTAAGACCCTACTGTAATGTTGTCCCCTATTCACCACCACCACGAAAATCTAGCTTTTAGCTAAGGTCACCCTTTTTATACTTACTGGTGGGTGGGCTTTTGTCACCTGTCCCCTTAACACCACATTCTACCATCCCATACCCTTCAATCTATCCCTTCCTCAAACAAAACTGTCCTGAAACATCTTTTCAGAGCAAAAGAGACAGCATTCTAAAGCTGAGGATTCCTCTGGGAAAATAGCCTGCTAGCCAGCCTATATATTAGGGGGCTTTTTGACTGGGTAACTCCACATTGTAATATGACATTGATGGCTGATCTTTTAGATAGATACTTTTTTTTAACGGCACTAAGGATTACACACTGACAAAATGTTGGGACTTAAAAAACTAAGTTCAGTGTCTGGAGGAAGGTAGTAAAAAACACAGATCACTGCAAGAAGAAATAAAAGACAAAAGAAATAAAATAAGACAAGAAATAAAATACAAAACAAAAGAGATAGTAATTGCTCCTTAAGATTGTTAGTAGTGATAAGAGGGAACATTCGATACAATTGGCAAAAATTCATCCTTGATACAAATCTGGTGAAGACAAGGGTGTTAAAGAGGTATTTGGACTGAATAATGAGAGAGACATTGAAGAATGGCAAAGGTTCACGGGAAGGCAACAAGAATGATAAAAGATCTGAAGAGTTTTATAACTATGAGGAAAACTAGCTTTCTTGTCCAGTGGAAATGTGTGTTGAGGTGTCAGGTGGGGATTTAGGAATTGGGCTAAGGTCCCTCGTTTGTGACAGTATGACCTGCCCGTATGCTCTGGTCAGGTGCTGTCATGTGGCATGAGCTTAGAATGGTGTCAGTTATGAAGTCCCAGTTGTCCAGGTCGAGAGTTTAAAAGAGTCTTTTCGTGCAAGCAGCTGGTTCTTCTCCAAGCAGCTTTCTCTCCTCTCACTCAAGGATCTTCCTTCTATTCTTTCTTTTCTTTCTGGAGTTCTCAGCGTGGTTCCTGTCCCACCTACCTCCATCCGCTCATTCATTCCAGCCCTTCCATGGTCTTTGGCTGGCAACTTCCTTCCAGCCATCAGATTTGTACAGAGTAGCAGTTGTGAGGAGGGCCGGGGGAAAAAGGAGATGGGGAAGGATCTTGTTCTCCGAATTCCCACCCATCACCACAGAAACACACTTGTCACCAATTAGTAGGGACAGCACATGACTTGGCCACTCCCAACATTGCTTTACCAGTTGGGTAGGGGGACCCCTCAATTTTGCCTTCTGTTCTTTATATTCTTTCTGGATTTCCTGGTCTGGTCCCCCATCTTGTGCACCATTATGTTCACTCCTGCTCATTCATTCCAACCCTTCCAAGGGTCAGAGATAATTTTGTGTCTTTGACCAGCACTCCCCCCACCCACCCGCCAATCAGATTTGTGCAGAGTAGCAAGGAGAAGAGAGAGGGGGGGAGGAGCTCTCTCACCAGAGACCTGATTTATGGTATCTTTACACCTCTGAAATAATCTTATTGAAGTAGATAACAAGCTCAAACAACAGTACATGAACTGACTCTCAGAAATTTTCATGTACCCAAGATGTATCTTTCGGTGGAAGAGAAGTTGTGCTGTAGCTTTATTTTTAATGGCGCTGCTGTTTAACTATATTGATGATAATGTAATTCTTCCCAGCAGAGGAAGCAAATCCCACTAAAACCCCACAAAGTTAGGTTTAGTACCTTTAATATGGATAGGACTTGAGTTAAGCCCTGCCCTTAAGCATCTCCCTCTAAACCACATGCTTTTCAAAGCCATGTATGCTTGCTTGGCTATCATAAGAATGCTAGGTCTTTTCATTACAAAGTCAAATCAACAAACTTGCATTAAAACAGGCAGCTGTTGTTTTTGAGAGCGTGCATGAGGGAAAATAAAGCAATATTATAAAGTCTAGGGACCAGATCTGGAAAAAATCCTTACCAGGAAACCATGTCACCTAGTCACAGCAGAAATTATCTGTACCCAAAGTCTTGCAAAAGTTAAAGAGAATAAGAAAACTCCTAGAATGAAATATCTCCCTTACTGCATAGTATATCTAAAACATACAGAATACAAACATACTAGACTTAGCCGAATTAAATTTTTATATTTTTTTAAATAATATTGACCGATACTATCAATGTTTACTTTTAAGAATTTAAATTTTTTTATTTAAATTTTCAGAGCAGGATGAATTTGTGGGGAGGAATGTCATGCAATTATTTAGTGATAGCTGATACTGAGATTCAAAAAGGTAAACTTTATAAGCCATTAAAATATAAAAGATCAACAGGGCATATCAAAATATACAAAGTATCCGCAGTCAACAAATCATACCTGTTTTTACTAGTCATTTGCTTGGTCCAAATAATGAAAATATTTTTCCTTCTGTTTGTGTGTGTACAGTGAAATTGACATTTACTGACATTTGATATACCAATAAAAAAATCAATCCTTCCAAGCCTAGTTATATTAGAGTAGTTAGCTCCAGGATTGCAGGTTGGCACCTGCACATTCAGGTGCACTTTAGTGATGGGAATCTAGCCGATGGGAAGGCAAGGCACACATTATATTATACCATGTACTATTGTTCCAAATAACACACTGGTTGAACCCAGTGTAATAGGGGTGGGGAAGATATAAAGTCCATTAATTATGTAATTCATTTACCTTTTATATGGTAGATTTAGACCTCTTCTTTCTGAGTATTTTACAGTAGCCTTAAATAGCCATTTCTGTAGTCTCAGCAGTGAATGCTATATAGTTTGACAGCCAGTTATTTCAAAATGCATACGCCTTCATACTCCTAACTGTGGCTTCTAGAAAAAAGGGAAAACTAATAAGGAGGTGTTATGGAAAAGTCAATATACTATGTTTTCTTCCTTTCCTCTTTTCCCCCTGGGTTAAACTCTGTGGAGGGCAGGAAGCAGAAAAGAAATTCATGTTTTCATAGGATAAACCACACTGGAAAAGAAAGTTTCCTATAGCTATTATACTGATAAGTGTGTGAACATTCATAATATATTTAAAGGCTTGAAAAGATCACTTGCTTGGATGCTCAGTTGTATTTGGTGGATTTCTTATACTGGAATCCAAGTATGCATTGAATGATAATTTCAGAATACCCGCAAAACTCTAATATTAGAGTAAGGAGCACTACATAGATTTACATAGTGTAATTCAATATAGTATGTCAATGCTAATGTTAGTCTGGCTATGCCAATTAATAGGAAACACTATAATGTTTTTCTGGTTTCTTCCAGAACTGGGCAAATGTCTTGAACTCCTTGTGTCTCTGCCTCCCAGGAGGCTAAGTGCGCTCTATATGTACACTAGTTCAGAGAGAAGCTATGATGTTTTAGTTTAATAACTAGTCATTTATCTTGAGAATCCTGAGAGGGTGTGAAACTACAAAAATGTATTATCTGAATCGATTTAGATGTTCATTACGGATGCCTATAGCAGCCAAAGTCAACCTTGCTCATCCCACTGAAGAGCTGGACCTTCCAAGGCTGTGAGAGGTGTATCTCTTCCCTAGTTATGTTACTATGACAATTTTAATTCTTGATAGGAACATAGGAATTGCCATAATGGATTAGACTAGTGATCCATCTAGTCCAGGGCCCAGATACTTCAGAAGAAGGTGCAAAAAACCTTGCAATAGGCAGGCTTCCTCCTGATTGTCAGTAGGTAGTTGTGAAGCATAAGAATTTATAACTGAACTTTAAAAGGACAAAACCCAGAGACAATATTAATATTTTGTAACTGGTACATTAGAGTTTCAAACATTCATACATCTCCTTAAAATAATTCAAAAATTTCAATGACTATATTGATGTATAATATTTTTTAAGAACTAAATACATTTGTTATAATATATATGGGATCAAATAGAGTTCATTCTGTTGGCCTGTAAAAATCATAACCAGTGTTACTGATAAATCTGTAAATATTCAGGTTAGTCCAGCATTTTGAAATGGCTATCCACTAGAACCTCAGAGATAGAAACACACAGGGAACAGAAGTTGTTCATAACTCGGAACCACTTATAATGCTGAACAAAACATTATAGTTGTTCTTTCAAAAGTTTACAACAAAACATTGACTTAATACAGCTTTAAAACTTTACTATACAGAAGAAAAATTCTGCTTGTAGCATCTTAATATAACAAGCACAGAAAAAAAATTCCTTATCTTGTTGAATTTTGGGGGGGTTTAATCTTTACCTTTATTTTTTCAGTAGTTTACATTTAACACAATACGGTACTGTATTTGTTTTGGGGTTTTGTCTGCTTAATTGTGTATTTCTAGTTCCAAACAAGGGGTGTTGTTGTTTGGTCAGTTTGTAACTCCTTATGTTTGCAGATCTGAAGTTCAGCTGTATAAATATGTTGCTGGGGTTAAAACAGGGTTATACACTGGCAGCAGGCTAATGCTGAAATGGATTTACGTATTGCTAAGCAGTAAACAAAACTTAATAGCCAAAGTAAATAACAAAGAATAAATCACTTCAATTGTCTATCAGTAAATTTTATTTGTAAAATTAAAAGAAGGGAAATTTTGCAGGAATTTTTAAGAAATTTGCTTATGATACCTGTTATTTCAGAAAACACACCCACAAGAGGGGATGAGAACTAGTGATTCAGGGAAACTGGTTTAACCAAGCATATTTCTTTTTGACACTTGAAAAGAGCATGACTGTATTGATAGCTAGACCTCATTTTAAAGGAAGGACTGAAAGATGGAGAAACTAGACTTCTATTACTTAAAGAAATGCTATTAGGTGAATGAGCCAGATATTTTTTCAGAGAAGCAGTCATGGCTTATGATTAGAACAAAGCCTACTAGATAGTCCTCCTCAAATTTTATCAATATTTGCAATTATGCAACCCTTTTAGGCAGAACTAATACAATAAAATACATCTCTTGGTGGCCCAATTTGAGACAACGAAATAGTGAATTAAATAAGTATTCATTTCTAACATATGCAAATAATTAATTGAATTTGCCATGGAATTCTATACAAATGATATCAATAGGTGAAATAAAAGTATTAATAGGAAAATTCTACTTAATGAGTAGCTGCAAATATAGAAGAAGAGACCACTTCTGTTTTGTAATTCTACTATACAAAATTTGTTGAAAATTCTTTATTGGTGTTATTTGATTCCAATAAAAAGTAAGCAATATATAGTAGATATGCCCTTTTATCAATAGGTATAGTTCCAAAATCAGAGCACATTTGAAGCTAATTACTAAATATAACATTTCAGTTGATCCAGGCAATGCTATTATCAAGCTTAATTGTGAAGAGGATTTATCAAAACAGTAGCTTGATAACATAGAGCAAGGTGGGTCTTGATTCAGGATGGTCATTACTATTTCAGCATGATGAACTAGCCATGGATTTCCCAGTCTTGGAAGAAGTACATCATATTGAGATAATGCAAGGAAGATTAAAAACATGATAAATAATTATACATATGGATGCCTTTTATTACATATTAAGAGAAAGTAAAATCAGTACAAAACTTCAATCTATTCTCCAAGACTGTCCTCGGTAATCAAAAGTCAGGTCTCTATCATTAATGTTGTTATTACTATGATTTGTATTATCTTAGTGCCGTAGGGTCCAGTCATGAACCCAGAAGTGCTGGAACAATTTGTTTAGTGGGGGTGCTGAAAGCCACCGAACCCTGTATATAATGGAAATCACTTCAACCCAAGTATTGCTGCAGCATCCCATCACTCCCCCCCCCCCCCCCCCCCCCCCCCCCACACACACCTATGCATGGACAAGGACTCCATTGTGCTCCATGGGTTCCCAAACTGGGAGGCGTGAAGAAATTCCAGGGGCGCGCGAGGCAACCAAGCTCCCCCGTCAATTGCCCCCCCCCCCCCAGCTGCTATTTTTGTTTTTTGTCCCCAGTCAGTTGCTTTTTTTTTCCCCCCTCAACAAGTTTTGCTGCTATTTTGGGGGGGAGAGGAGGGCGTGAGGGTTTCTCAAAAATCAAAAAGGGGGGCTTCATGCCAAAAAGTTTGGGAACCACTGTGCTAGACACTACACACACAACAAAATGATGGTGCTCACCTAGAGATCTTATAATCTAAATGTAAAACAAGAGACAGGATAGAGGCAGACAGACACAGGGACATGCAAGGAAACAGAGATGGTACTGGTTGATAGGTACTTGAGTAAAATCATGGGTCCATTGAAGTCAGTGAGAGTTTTGCCCATGGTTTCACTAGGGTCAGGATTTTCATCTCTGTTTTCTTAAATGGAGCATAAATTGAAAGATGTATGTGGAGAAAGAGGTTATTTTATCTGTTAAAAACAAAAAAGATGGAGGAAAAAGATTTGATATTACCCTCACATACTATATAGATAGATAGATAGTAACTCTTGAAAGCCTACTGTGGCTGATAGTGTGCAAATTTGCACACATAAATATATAGTGTAAACAAATATTTTGTACTTATCTGTACTATTCCCCCCAAAAAGCTTCCAAAATATGTACCAATTCTGTGTTGTGGAAAAAAAATTTAAACAAACTGGAACAAAAAAACCCCTTCTTTATTTTAACTGATTTTAGTATGCTAGGATTTAGTGCCATTGAAGCGGAGCTTTGTTGGAAACAATGTTATCACAAAAGCATGAAGTCAGGATATATTATAATGTAAAGATTGTTTCAAGTAGATTAAAAGGGGTATAAATAAAAACCTTTACCTCAAAAAAAAATTCCCGTAGCAGAAAGAGTGATCGGGCCTCCCCGTGCTCCTCATGGCGGCAGGAGCTTCAGGGAAGCACTTGGTGTTGCTCTGCCGTGCTCTGCTTCCCAGTGGCTCCTGCCAACGCAGGAAATGTGGGGGTCCCCGACTGCTGCTATAGTCTCTCACTAGATCTCCTGGCAATCCCCAAGGCTGATTCCTTTGGAAGATAGGGTGCCAATGGGGGGAAGAGAGCGGGGCAGTGGCAGGTAAGGGAAGCGCTTGGGAACGGTAACCAAGAGACCCTCCTCAGTCCTCTGGGTCTCCCAGGTTGGATTGTGCAATTGCTCTGGCTGGAGATGGCCTGTGAGCAAGGAGTGTGAGACTCCTAATTTAGATAGTGTAAAGCAACTTGGAAGTTTATTGCTTCTGGGTATGTTTGTGCACTGCTTTTATTTTTTGACTATTTTTTTTTTCTAAAACAGAAATGTATTGCTTAAATTCTTTTGGGAACAGCACAATACAAACAGTAACTTTTTACATATTGTTCTTATAGCTCTTTTTCTCAGACCAGCCTTAACGCTTATGGGGAAAGTCCAGTCAAAATCTATAAAGGGACGATCATATTTTCCTTCAGACCCTCCTCACACTTCACCTCTTCCATATTGAGCACAGAATTCTGCAATTTAAGAATACAGATGTGTGGTGGTTTTTTTTTAGCTCCCAACTTGGTTTAGAAATGGGCAAATCCTGTTCTTTTTGTTACCCTGTTTCTGCCAGCTCCCACTCCAGCTCATTTGTTTCTCTTATCTACCCGTTACTTTGATTTAGTTGTACACTCTGAAGAAGGGAATGTAATATGGTATACAGAACCTAGCACAGGGTTCCAATGTAGTTGGCTTCTAGGTGTCAACATAACATAAATATTAAATAATAATCAATACATAATAATTAAATTGCAATGCCTCCATATCATTAATATATTTCTAAGGCATTATGTTATAGATCAAATAGTGATTTAGAAGGAATTTTGTTTAGTACAAATATCTACTTTCAATGCATATAAAAATGATTTATATGGTACATTAAAATTGCTTAAATATATGTAATAATCCAAAATAACATATCAATTAACTCAGAATTGTGAGTCTCTTTTTTTAAAAAAGTCCCTAAACAAAGCCTGAACCTAAGCAGGAATATATGTTAACAGAAATCTTTCTATTCAGCCAAGGAAAAGGACAATCCAGTCTTAAAATGAGCTCTTGATAGCCTAGGATATTATTATTTGGAGAGAAAATGTTATTGATTGTAAGGCTTTTCAGTTATTAAGCTAGATGCAGAACTAGCTCTATCAATTTGCCCAATAACTTGGATTATAATCCATTCTCTATATGATAAAGCGCAAGCAATTCAATCCCTGTATGAAAACAGTAATTCTTTCCTATGTTTTATTAGTCATGCTTGCTTGAAAAACTGTGTTTATTTAATGTACTCAGGCTGGCCTGTATCAAACAAGGTCACTAGCCTGATGAGCTACAACAAGTCTTTTGTCCTTAACTCACCCTGTTATGTATGAGAATTCCAAGGGATCTCCAAAAAAATATCTACGTTGCAATAGTGCTGTGTGCCAAAGTGGAGTAAGTTAAGGATGTTTGTTTCAGCTCTGCCTCTGAATCCTCTGATTTTCTGGATCTAAGTTATATCTCTAATAGCATTAGCATCTGGGGAGGCACATTACCAGTGGTTTAATAGTTCATGAGACCACTAGTTTAAAGCATTATGGATTGTGCTGACTTTGGTAAAAAAAAAAAAAGAGGCATCTATAATGGTTGCATGAACTTTTCTTTAAACTACTGAAGGGTTTTTTGTTTGTTTGTTTGTTTGTTTGTTTTTTTAAGAAAACAGGTACTCAAAGAGAAATTTCCCTGCTTATAATATTCAATAGCTATTAGATGGGATGTTACATCACTGTTTGTCATGGGAAGCTATTATGTTTTTATTTCTTGCTAGTTACTAATATAGTATTTTTGATGGTAGTAATGGAGATATTGTAATGGGAGTGGGTTATGTTGTTTTCCCTGGAAAGAATGAACTGTGATTGCAAGTCAAGATTCCCCTGCATGAAGAGAGCCAGTATTCTGTTTATCTTTGAGGGAAAGAAAAATGTTCAATACTAGAGGAAAATTCACATGAGGGGAATTTTAACATGCAGCAGAACCTAGGAAGAGCACTCTAATGCTCTATGCCCCCAATCTACCACCTCTTAATTAGTTACAAAACATTGATGGCTTGCTACAATTTTCCTGGCAAACTGTTACCCTCCATTTCCCCCTAGTGGATGATGACAAAATGAAGCTACAAGTATACATTATTTTTTGGAATTAGTATGCAGTAATTTAGGCCTAAATCTTTATTCCTTTTGCATATCCTTGAATTGCATTTGCAAGCTGGGTATGTACCAAACAGCATGCACATTTTTTAAAAAGTTGGCCTTAATCACTGGTAATGGACAAATCTCCAAAGAATTGAATGTTAGAAGATTATGCAAATCTTTTGGTCTGCAAATAGGATCCTAAAATCTCTTCAAATGGGCCTTCTCATGAGATTTTCATAATTCTCTTTCCCTTTTGGGTTAGAAATATCTTGAGTTCTTTTTTGGCATTTGTGTCTCCAGTCCTCACATGGGGAAGAAAAAAGAAAAATTTAACCGAACTTTACAAAACTCCCCAAAAGGTTTATTTCAAGGGAAAATTTGAAGGTTCAGGCTAGTCCTATTATAGCCAAAGAAATTTGTGTATCCATAGTTAATAAATAAAATATTTACCAATGTACTTTCAAAGCTAAAGTGAAATAATACTTCCTTGCTGTATTAAAATGAGCATGATAGGATAATGTTGGCATGTCAGTCTGAGTTATATGTAAGACTCTTCATGCATAACATTTTTAAAAGAGAAAAAGCAACTAATTAATTTGAACATGCATTGCTATGAAGTCCGTCTCCCTCAAATTCTCATAAATATGTCTGGCAAGATGAGGTACCTAATTCCCATTGAAAAGCAATGGGAGCTGGGTCCCTCAATCTCCTTTGTGCCTTTCCCCCATTAGAGAATAACAGAAATATGTGGGGCTGGAAGGGACCTTGAGAGTTAATCTAATCCAGTTCCTGTGTTGAGGCAGGACCAAGCACACCTGGATCATATCTGACAGGTATTTATTTAATCTGTGCTTAGAAACCTCCAATAACAAGGGTTTTATAATTTCCCTTGGAAACCAGTTACAGTACTTAATTATCCTTATAGCTAGCAAGATGTTCCTAAACTTTGTACTTTAAAATTGAATTCTCACTTAACTCCAAAGTCATCATATTAATCTTAGAGCTGTCAATAGTGAGTGATTACTTCATTGGCATGATTGCTTAACTGATGTTTCATTTCTGCTTCACCATGTGAATTCCTGGATTTGGTATTCAGAGATGAAATGCAAAAGAAAGCTTTTTCCCTCTGTTCTTTCCAATGTCTTTACTCCTTGCTGATGTGTAATGATTGTCTCCAGTTTAAAAAACAACTTTTTTTTTGTCTTGCTCTTTAGGTTAGAAATATCAGGAATATTAGATTTTGACTTTTTGCTGGGGAACTTTCTGAAGGTCTGGAAAGTCAGTTAATGACACAGGATGGAAGCCCAATGTTTGTTGGGAGTTTGTATTAAACAGGTTTGAACAAAAATGAACAACAAAGCAATGTAAATAGCTTCACTTAACATCCTCTTTGCATTCAATTAGAAACTGCTGAAGTAGGAAGGTGGAACAGAAGTTTTATTTTGGTAAAGTCTTCTGCAGGGACCAGTTCTCTCTAGGGCTTGACATTTACAGTTCTTCCCACATGGAACTCTTTCTTCTTGGAACACACTTTTCATATGTTCCCTTTCCTGGTGAGCTTCTTAACTAGTTCCCTTGAGAAATCCCTCTCTTCAAGAGCTTCTGTCCAGGTCTACAAAGAGGCTTAGCTGCCTTTTAATCACCTAGAAAATCACAGGAACTCACTGCTATTCAGAGAGCCTGAATTTGTTGCCAAAGGTCCTACAGAATGAAGAGGAAGAGACTGGCATCTTAGAATGCAGTCCACTAAAGGCAGCACATTAGGTTGGGAGGTAGCTGCCCAAACTAGCCAATGGGAGATGCTTGGGATAGAGGTACATGCTAAGCCCTGCTGCTCTTTGAGATAGATGCCTACTTCTGTCCTGCAGGGAGGCACCAACCTCTGCATTATGATCAGCAAATGGAAACCTATTGCCTGGAGTGGGGTGACTTAGGCATTTCTTGTAGGTGCCTGCCTTGTTCCACACAAAATAGTTGGAGGAGATGGTGGTGCCCAATTTATGACTTTGAGACCAGTGGTTAGAGCCCTCACCGGAGACATGGGAGGTCCAGGTTCATCTCCTCTATCTCACTGTTCCACCAGAGAGAAAACAAGAGTGACTTTGTCTCAAGTTGTTTGGGCACCCAGCTGGGAGGTAAGAAAGAAACTAGTCCAATCACTCTTTCATTACTTATTCACAGTGAAACAGCTTCAGTAGGAGAGACTGTAGGAGCCCCATACTTGACTGTCCCATAAACAAGCGGTTAAAGCATGCTAGCAGAGAGAAGGGAATTGAACACATCCCAGGCAAGTGCTGTAATCACTGGACTAAAGTATAAGGTCGATGGCACCATCTCCTTCAGCAGCAGCGGTGATGGCAACGGGATATTTGAGAGGGACTCAACGTGACAGGCAGTCTTTGAGCATGCTTACAAGATCAGGTCCCTCATATGACTTAGATAGCCATCTTCTCCCAGTTTGTGAATCACTCTGGGACTTACACGGGAGACAGGCATACAAATGTCTAGAGAGACACAACAATGCTCATACCCAGAGGCAAAAATTTAGGTACTAAAGAAATCTGACCCTGCAAATTTAGACACTAACTCAATTTGGGTGCTTCCTGAATTTGGTGTGAGTTTTGTAGCTCGCAGTTGAACCCAGGCACTGAAACCCAAGATTTATGCTCATAAGTTTGGTGCTTAGGTTCCTAAGTAACTTTGTGAATCTGGACCATCATGTCTTCTCCAGATTGAGTCTTTATAATATTTCATTAGGGCCAGGTGTTCCAGGCTAATTTATTGTCACCCACCTCTATGCAATTAATAGTTGTCCTTAGTGGAGCCAGTCACAGATAGGCTGAGTGCCCGACCCCCCTCCGAGGGCCAGCCACCATGTGGCAGGCTGCTTTTCTGAATTGGCATCATAGTATTTTTTCATGTTTTGGCTACTGCAATTGCTTTTTTTCCCCAGGTCGTCTTGTGTCCATTTTTTCCCCATTTGCAAACAGTTCAGAACTGTGCAGCTGCCTTGATATTTAATGTTGTTCAAGTCACATTGAGTCTTTAAAAGCGGCGAGGGGTCCTGTGGCACCTTATAGACTAACCGAAGTGTTT
>CM057847.1:67935589-67946425 GCA_030068395.1 Apalone spinifera | reverse complement strand
CGCTTTTGCAGATTCAGACTAACACGGCTACCCCTCTGATAATTGAGTCTTTAGTGTTCATGTAGTCATAATGGCTACACTTACTGTTGAGTATTGTATTTAAAATTCTTCCTTTGCTGTTTAAAATGGTTGATATCTCTGTGCTTCATGTCTGAATTATTTATGGTTAAGCGCCTCCCAATTCTTAAATTTTGATTTGAATATGGTGTTGTAGGTTTATCTTTTGGCACATCAAAATACTGAATACTTGTAATTGTTGTAAATCTGGTGGAATTATTTTCCTGTATTAAAATTTTTTTTTCATTTACTTTGTTTACTGTTCACCTAGTTTTTTTTAATGTTTTTCTTTCCTATTTCTTCTCCAGCTTTGTTGGAAGTGTCAAATTGCTTTGTTACCACATTGTGGCATTTGATTATTATTTTTTTTATCCTGCTATATAGGCACTTGAGAGAGGTGATTCCCAATTATTTAATAAAGATCAAATGAGCTGTAACATAACTTCCAGTATTTTAAAACAGCACATTTCTTCATAAGTACTTTAGTTGCTCTCTGGCTTACAGAGGAGCATCATAAGGTACAAAATGCTGGCTGAAGAAATGAATGGTAACCACTCACCAAAATGAATTTAGCATGGTATTTCTGAATAACTGGGGAGAAGAATCATTGGAGCAAGTAATATATTGCTGGTACAGTTCTATATTTAACACTAATTCAACAGAACATCAGCAGCCGTGAAATAGTACAAAGGGACCTAGAATTTTTAGGAATATGGACAGAAAATAAAATGAAAGTCAGCTTGGAAAAATACAAGTTAAGAGCCTAATCCTTGAGAGTTTTGCCTCATAGCTCTGACGAAAAATAATCTGCAACACACATATTCAATGGGAGGAGCATGGAACAGCTTCAATACAAGAAGAGATTACAAAAGACTGGGACTAATCCATGTAGAAAAGAGATGACTGTTGTGAATAGGGAAGTGTTATTTACCTCTTCATATAACAAAAGACCTAAGGATCGCTCTGCCCAGTGAAGTTAATAGACAACAGGTTTTAAACAAATATAAGGAAAAACTTGTTCAAACAGCACATAGTCTGTGGAACTCATTATCATGGAATGCTGTGAAGGTCAAAGTATAACTGGGTTTAAAAAAAGTTCATGGAGGATAGATAGGTTCACCTCTGGCTATTGGCCAAGATGTTCAGGATTTTGCACTGGTCACTGTCAGCAGACATTCCACTGGGCTAGATGAACTATTGGTATGGCCAACATAGCAGTTTATATGTTCTTTAACTTGGAAATAGCAATGCTGAAGCAGTTATAAGTCTGATAGTGGACAAAAGGATTTAGACATGAATTTGCTACTTGATACGACAGCAAAAAAAGCCCTGTGGATGATATATGCAAAGTAGGGATGGGAATGGGTGATGCTTGCTGGTTACGGTTAACCAGCAGATGGGGGCGGGCACTCAGATTGCCCTTTTCCCCCCCCCCCCCCGCCCAGCCCTGTTTAATCCATTAACTAGTTAAACATGTTTAACCAGTTAACTAATTAAACAGGATTTTACATCCCTAATGTAAAGTCAGCACAGCATGAAGCAAATAGGCTCTGGGGTTCCAGTGAGAGTCACTGAACTGAGAATACTTAGTTCAATTTTGGGTACCTTGCTAGCAGAAAATATTAATAGGAGGGAATTTAGACATGAGAACAGGTATGTAAGTTGGCTGGAAGGGATTCGCTTGTGAGAAAAGATCCAAAAAGTTAATTATATTTAATATGGCTAAGAGATGACCAAGGAGATAACACTCCTTTTCTCTACTAGGTTAGCGGCAACTTTCCCAGAGGTAGGCATGGCACTACGATCCTGCCCCATTGTATTTGGAATAGGGATGTAAAGGACTAGTTGACTATCTGATAAGCAAATGCTTATTGGATAATCGACAGGATAGTAGACTAGTTGCTTCCCGCCCCCCCTTGCAGAGGCAGCAAACGGGGGGGACACAAAAGGGGGGTACTTCAAATCGCAGTACCATGTAGAACCCAGAGTCCGCAGGCTCCGCATGGCATTTCCTCAGAACCCGGGGGCAGCTGGGACTACCCAGCTGATCCTGGGCTCCCCACAGCATTTCAAAGCACACTGAGCCTGTGGTCAGCTGGGAAATGCCCAGCTGATCCTGGGTTCCATGGAAATGCTGCATGGAGGGACTCTATGCGGGTGCTGGGGGACTCCATGCGGGAGCTTCTGCTTTGAAATGCACAAGAGCCCCCGCTGGGGATTCTTGTACATTTCAAAGCTGGCAGGTCGCATGCAGCCTGCGGCTAGCAGGAAATCCTGCTGACTCTGGGCTCTATGCAGGCGCTTTCGCTTTGAAATGCACAAGAACCTGGGTTGCACGCAGAGTTCCAACTTTGAAATGCACAAGGTCCCTGTGGGGGCTCTTGTACATTTCAAGGAGGAATGCAGAAGTGCCTATAGACTAGTTGATAGAAATTCTATTGACTACTCGACTAGTAAATTAATCAATATTAATTTGAAATGGCCTTGCATAGGAGGAGCATGCTATGTGACTAGGACAAGAGTTGGATATGACCTGTGCTTACTCTTTGCTCCTGGAAGCATTGTACTTATCTGAGGCAGATGTTTTAGGAATCTTGCTGTAGCTGTGCACTTCTGTGCTTTACTGCCATACTATTTGCAATGCGACTATTGAACCCAATACATGCTAAGAAACTGTCCTTCTCTTTAGAATGGCCCGATGAGTATAGCTCAGCTCTTATATGTTTATATGCAGGGCTCTTTAGGAGATCGATCCTGCACTGCTTGTAAGCATATAAATATATTGTGTCTTTTGTGCAGGGTCTCAAGTTATTAAAACAGAGTGTAAGGGACAAAAGTGAGAGAAGATTTATATCCAGATAGCATGAGCCAGCATAAAACAAACAGGCCAAGGACACTGAAGGCCCAAGCAACTGAGCCTTAGATAAGGAGACATCCCTAGACATTAGCTGCAAATACCGTAGCCTAGTTTTGTTTCCCAGGCCATTTAATTGAATGAATAATGAATTTTTATCCTTAATCGTGACAGATGGCTTCTCAGTACCCGGTGTTGTGCACCTGTGACTTGTAGATCCATTACTCTTACTGCAACCTTGCAAAAGCTCCCTCAACTTTTTTTCTGTTTAATAATGGCTATGGTCAGTTCACTTTTGCAGTATCTCAGGCTTGCAAATGTTGCAGCCTCAGGTGCCAGATTGGTAAGCAATGAATCCCAGTTTGCAAGTAGTGAAGGACTGGTGTCAGGGGAGTCTCTTACAGATCTAGATATGGTGTAACTGGCTCCTTTGCTGCTTTCCAAGCAGTCCCCAGTGCAGGGGCCAAGGAGAAAGAGGACCTGGCCCTGCTTGGCTGGAAGACTTCCATTAAGGATAACTGCCATCTGGTGCAAATTAGAGAAGCCTTCTGATCAGGATAACGTTTCCTAATATTGCGTGGAAGGGAGGTGTCCTGAATGTCCTTTCCTCCTGCTGAATGTCAAATACCCACATAGTGCCATGGGCAGAGGGGAGAAGAGGGAGTGAAGAATGGCACTGAAGCAGCATTTTCCATTTGACTCTTTGGGTATCACAAAATTAATAAGCCAATGCCACATTACAAATAACACAAAAAAGACTAGTGTTATGAAAAAAAATGGAAACTTGACCATACTTCATGTATGCTCCCTTCTCCTGTTCTTCCTAGCCCCTCTATCAGGGATGGGATTAAGTGAATAGAAGATAAAAGATCCCAAGGATTATTTTTTCCTTGATGTGGCCTTTTTCAGATCTGCCTGATTCCAGCTCTGGGTCACATGCACAAAATTGCAAAGACTGGAGGATTCCTCTGAAAGACTCAATTCTCCCCACTCCCAGCTTTGCTGTGCTGGAGAAATGTAAATTGGTAATGTCATTGGTTTGGCTGCCTGTGTCATATTTAGAGTCTATTGAGAGAAAGTGTAGGATTAGGAGAAGGGTCTTACATTTTATTTAGAAGGTGTAAGGTCATTCTATGGAAAGAACTGAGGTAGCTGCTTGAAAAGCTCAGTTCTCTGTGCCTCTGAGTTTCACCCTGTCTTAAAACTACAGTTGGTGAAAAATTGTGGCTTTTCTTGCTGAAATATGGGGTTTTATGGAAATGACCTTTTTTTATGGAACATGTCGATCTCAGTTAAACTGTCCCACTTCTTAAAGAGGAACACTCTCAACAAAACCTTCAATTTTGAGTTGCTTTCAAATTGAAACATTTAGTCTTGTAATGGACATGCACTTTTTGTCCTGTTTCATAGTTTTATTTTTCATCCTATTTTGAGATGAAAACAAATGCTGAGAGATCAGAATTTCTTGCAGGAGGAATATTTTCTTTTCTGAACATCTTTAAATGTAATACATCATTGATGAAATCCTGGCTCCATTGAAACCAATAGCAAAACTCCCATTGATTTCAATGGGACCAGGATTTCAGCCTACATGTCTGTTTTTAATGTTAGTGTTTGTGTTTCAAAGTTTTTTTGTTCCTTTAAAAGGGGGGACAATTTTAAGGAGCATCATTGTTGTTTCCCCCCACTTGATGAACATTCTTTTTGTTCTTCTCCATTTGAGGCCCACACAATATAGCTGTAACTGTTGTTATTGCTTATGCATTTTGTAAGTTAATGAGGCCACGTTCTGAGGTAGTCTTAAGTAATCTGCTTTTCCCCCCGTGTGGAGTGTGTTGGAACAGCTTTTCTCCCTGTTTTTCAAACATGGTAAGAATCAGATTTTTAATGATGTATAAATGGGGGCAAGGAAAGTTAATATAAACGTTTAAGGAAAGTTAACTAGCATCTCTGAGATCTTCTAAAAATGGTGCAGTAAAATATATTAATCAGGTTTGGGGTCCCAACATCTTATGGAAAGTTTTAAAATGCCAGGAAGAATATTATTAATCTGTGCTTATTATATTAATTGGTCTAACTCTGCTCACATAGAAGTCAATGGTAAAATTCCCAGTAACTTCAATGGCAACAGAATTTGAACAACACAGTATTTTTGAAAATCCCACCCTACATGTTCAGAATCTTGTACAAACATTAACTAATCAGCAAAAAATTGGTTATCTTTGAGGGAAATAATGACGGCTTAGGCATGTCTATGTTTCACCAAAATATTATGTTCTTAGCCTGCTCTGAGTTTTGGAGTGTTAAAACAAGTTGCAGTGTAGATGGATTAACTGCCATTGAGCTTGTGAGATCATTATAGGTATATAATAATGCAATTTATCACCTGACTTTCACTACACGGGGTGTGTGGGTATGCATCCCGGATATATTTAGCACACACACAATAGTATCTAAAGAGCTTATTGTTAAGTGTTTGTAATCCTGTTGATTTGTGGTCAGATCTAGCAAGGGACCTGCAGTGACGTTCATGAGCATTTAAATAGTGACTCTCATCATTGCAAATAAAATCTTTTGTGGTAGCACAATCACCCATATATGCCTTATCCATTTCATTTTAAGCTCCCTAGCGTGATGTTTTGTCGATATCAGAAGGCATGTTTGTTAATAGCCTGTAGCTACAATTATTCCTGCTTTTCCTGAGGTGGTATTGTGATATGCGTACTGCATGGCGATGAAGCCTGAAGCAGTGTGTCATTCCCCTTCCACAAAGTACTCAACCTGTGGCTTTGCTTCTGTTGCCTCATCTATTATAATTTCAGGCTAATGACAACTTCAAGATTTTGTACTTCAGAGTGATCCTTAATTATACCTGCCTCAAGAAAAAGTGCAGATGAATCAGCCCTTCAACATACTGAATATTAAAATGACTAAAGCAAAAATATTTTCTACATGTATAGTTTTAAAAGATTTCAGTTGCCTGGCAACTATAGGAAACAATGCAAATAGAACTCTGCTTTTCTGTGATAATAAGGGAACAGGGTGTTTAATTGTTGCAGTG
The DNA here is from genome assembly GCA_030068395.1 of Apalone spinifera. Taxonomy (NCBI): domain Eukaryota; kingdom Metazoa; phylum Chordata; order Testudines; family Trionychidae; genus Apalone; species Apalone spinifera. The sequence goes on along the minus strand of CM057847.1, from coordinate 67,940,453 downwards.
GTGCTTGAAAATGTTCAGAAATCCACATTCGACCATTTTTGTTAATTTAGGTCTCTGTCTAGATGAAAACATGCCCTTCTCTCTGAGCTGTGCCAGTCCTTGAAGATCACAGATCGTGACTCCACAGGAGGCAGGCTTATTTATCTGAAGGATCAGTCAATTATAGAAACAGCTGGGTGGACTGCAAAGTGTGGAGCAGCCTTTATAATCTGATATATGGAAGGGAATCTTCTTTCTATAAAACATGTGGGGTTTTGAAACCCATCAGTGCCTATCCTTGTAATCATACAACAAAGCTATCTACAGCTCTGTTGTGTGGCTACAGGTCAAGGCAATGAAAGGAATCTCTACGTTGTTCTTACCTAATAGTCTGTAATGGTGTGGCAGATTCTAGAACCCTTCTTACAGAAATAGATAAAAATGTTGTTTAGTAACAAGTGGATCTAATCAATTCCAACCCAAATCTTAGCAGGGTCAGAGTATCAGTTTGGAGCACAGGAATTAGAGCTGAGACAGAGAAAGTCCTGCAGGGATACAACAAGAACAGTCCAGCTTCCAGAGAACATTTAGTCTGAGAGTTATAGTTTTATTATTATTTGACTTGCCAATAGAGCCAAACCTCTGGAAAGAAGTAAGTAGGGTAGAAGCTGCTTTTGCTGATATAGATGAGACCTAACTCTTCCTTTATATATGACTTTGGTGAGGCCAGTGCTGGAACAATGTATACAGGTATGGTGTCTGCGTATTAAAAAGAATGATGAAAATAAGAGGATGCAGAAAAGAGCAATAAAAATGACTAGAGAAATGCTTCACAGTGGCAGATGTAGACTTCAATTTGTTTATTTTATCAAAAAGATCAAGATCCTCTGTTTAGCAATAGCAGAATAGTCCGGCTGGTCAGTGGTCTGAGTGAACGATTGGGCAGTTAATACCTTCATATTTTTGCTGTGTCCTAATTTTTTTTTAACTATTCCGTAGACTGAAGTGGAAACTTTTCGCCTAATGTCATAGGTACGAAAACTAGCACTGATATGACTTCAAAGTGGGAATTCCAGAGTTACATAGTCAGAAACTTTTGGAAGTTAAGGATGGATGCTTTACTTTAATTCTGCAATTGTGCATATATCCATCCTTACAATTTTAGAATGGGAAGGAGCCTCGAGAGGTCAAGTCCAGTCCCCTGCCCTCATTGCAGGACCAAGCAGCAATTCATCTTCATTTTCTTCCACTTTGAAGTTGGACATTGGAAAAGTGGATATTTTATACTTGTTCTTTGAATGTGTTTCTTGTTAGTAGAATTTCAAATTTACAGTGATGGTTTTTCTCCTAAGATGTTTCACCCTTGAAATTCTTTGTAAATCTGAATAACTTTTCATTGTTAACATTGAACTAATTTTGTTTTGATACAACACAGATTTTATGCAACAAAGAGGAAAGTGATTATATCCTACGTTAGCCCAAGATGCTGTGAACACTTGCACACATGCTTATTTTTAAGTACAGAAATAGACCCCCTGAAGTAAATGGGATGTTCAGGTGAAAAACAGGCACATACAGTAATATTAAAGTGTTCACAGAATCAGGGCCTTAGTGTTTGGCATTTTGTATTTTCCTAGTGGCCATTTTGTAAAACTAAATAATTTACCCTAGAAATATTGAAATTAACAGCCAGCATTTATAATTTAGTTCAATACAAATTTTAATCTACAGTTGCAACAGCACAATTTTTCAAATTAGTTGTACAAAGCTCCACTTGGTAACTTGATTTAAATCAATGATTTTTTTTTTAAAACAAAAGTCAAGCAATTTAAAGCAATGATTTAAACTGACATGAATTACATTTTCTAGTCTCTGACATTTTTCAGCCATTTTCTATTGCATTGTCTCCTGCAGTTTTTCAGTCTCTTTCTGCACCAGCCTTCTCCCTTCCTACTCATTTCTTACTTGCTATATCCATTCCTGTCCCTTCTTATCTTGGTTTTACTATTCCATCCCCAGCTAATGCAGTTTTACAGCTCCTCTTACAGCTCAAGTGGCTTGAACCTCACAAGAGTAACCTTTCAGTTGTAGCTTTGATTTTAAAGTGGCATCAAAGGCACGGAACCTGTCCTTAATTCCAAGATCCTTCAGTGTCATCACTGGCAAGGGGTTGTAGGAAAAATGTGGTGCCCAACAGCTGCTGTAAATTATCTCTTATGAGTAGGCAGCAGGATTTTCCCCCCAAACTTCATCCTTGCAATCATATACTCCTTTATAAAGGAGCATTGGACATCTGCTGTCTTTTAAGGTGATACAGGGATAAGCAAACCGATAGATCATGTTAATGCAACATAACTTATTAAAAGCCATCTGTGAAACCTGCAGTTTTAATAGCAACTGCAATTAATTTTCCTAGTGCCAGTCATAGAGTATATACAGTAGAAACATTCTAACAGAAAATAGAATTGGTTTGTACATCATTTCAATGCCAACTCATGCCAGTTATTTTTTTTCAGTGTATCTTTAAGTCAGTTCAGCTTCTATTCTGTAATTTTTAACAAATTTACCTCAATTCACTTGGGAGGCACACAGGGGAGCGTAGGTGGATACAATGGGTGAAATAGCCCTGACAGGAGCAAGTGGCTCCACATCATGCATTCATTTTCCTCTCCGCCACTGACATCCCACAGTGGCATCTCTGTGGGTTTTATTTCCATGACTCTTGAGGTGGGGCAGGCAATGTCAAGGAAGGATCCGGGCCAGGGAGCAGCTGATTGACATGAGGTGATTCGCTCCAAATTTGGCAGACTAACTTCTTGCTTCCTGTGAAGTATGAAATGGTCACTGGCCACACAGCTGTGCTGCTGGCAGGATAGACCAGAGAACAGAGCAGATGCACAACACTGGTGTTTACTTTCTGTGAGATTTGGCTCTGTTACTCCTGTCTTACCTATGGACCAAACCAGTCAAAAGAAACTGAGGTGAACCATAAGGCATTTCCTATATCCTCTTGCACCTCCCCACTGCCAGGAGTTTGACTGAGGGAATAGAATAGTAAGGCCCTACATTTTAAGTGCTGTAGTAGCCAAAAAATGATTGTTTACATGCTGACAAGAAATATTGATTCCGATTTATCATCCTAACCGTCTGTCTTTTGGCTGAGGATTTAATGTTAATGCTGACATTAACAGTGAAACTTTTTACATAAGGGTACACACACTGTGACAGCCTGGCAATATCTTGAATGAACTTTATTTAATTAAGGTAAACCTTATTGAATTAGTTTTAATACCGTTGAGGTCTTTTGTATTTAATTGTGTATGTGGAATTGTATGTGTGTTCTGTCTCTAGGAAGCTGAATAATACAGTCTGTGGAAAGTATTAGGAACATGAAAGGGCTTTTTGGAACAGTCCCCATGAAGTGGATGTCCTAGGAAGTATCTGGGGATAATGCAAATGACTAGCGTTCTCTGTAAACTGTGCACTCAGGAGAGATTCTAATGCTGCCCAACTAATTAGCCATAGCTAGATTTATGTTTCTCCTAATGGTGCATTCACACATGCCTCTGTGTACTCAAAAAATTATTCTGCACATGGATGGAAAAAATCCACACATGGGTAGAAAGATTAAAGGGAGCATTGCAAATGACCCACTTCCAGTCCACTTTTTGAAGTTACGCCCTGTGGGGGAAACCCATTGTGTGCTGATTACTGCGTCTGGAAATGCCAGATCAGAGACCCCCTGAACTGTATAAAGGGTGGTCTAACCATGTTATGAAGATGCTTGTTCAGAGCTGAAGCCCTGATGCACTTGTGAGCACAAAGGACATCCCTTTGGTCTGGTGATGGAAAAACTGCTTTGGAGCACATGTTAGTGTTGAAGTGATGTCTGGAAAACCTATTAGCATGTGTGTATGTTCTTTTGTTATTTTTAACACACATTCTCTGTAGTGCTTTTACTTTAAGTATAAAATAGATTTATTTAGAAAGAACTGTGCAGTACTTATAACAGTGGAAAATCACTCTATCAGTCTAAAGCGAAAACAAGCAGGTGTTCTTGGGTAGCTTGTCTCTGCTGGGAATAACACCAAAAATGGACCTGGAGCAACCTGCAGATACCCCAAAAAGAAAGTAGTGAGACGTGGGTCTCCTCCCAAGAAATGCAATGGCTGGGGAGCTGGAAGCCTGAGAGTGATTGACCTTGTTGGACCACTGAGTGGAAATACAGGTGCAGTTGCCCTGTACTCTTACATACATGTAGGGACTCCGTTTCTGGAGAGGTTTTTTAAATGTAATTGATCGGATCGTGCTAAGGATAAGAATAATACTCATCAGATGAGATGAGAGAACTTCAGTTGGACACTGCTTTGTATGAGACATCCATATTAATCTTTGTATTTGCATATGTAGATAAGTGTAAAGTGGCATTATCTGCCTAAAAATGGCAATAGTATAGACCACAGAATAAGGTTGGAATTAAACCTAAATACAAACAAATCCAGTAAGGGAGAGAGAAGTTGCTGGGGATTTAATGGCCAGAAAGCAAAGTAAAGCTTTTCAGTGCTTGTAGAAGAGATTTAAGCTTAAAATCCGCATAAAAGATGCAGAACTTGCCAAAAAAGTAAAAGGCAACAGTGTGCAAAAGCAAATTCCTTTGTCCAAAATTAACTCTCTAATCACAAGTTTTACTAATTGTACCAGTAATCTGAATCTCCCATCCTAATAAATTTCCAGTTTCAGTGGTAAAGAGTTGAGGTGAGGAAAGCACTATCTATATGAGAAACTGACAGCCTATCAAAAAAGAAGAAAATCATAATTTTTGCACAGCAATATCATATATATAGTAGCCCAATGTCTGTGACTCTATAATGCTGAAACGCTGGCT
>CM057847.1:67915648-67935489 GCA_030068395.1 Apalone spinifera | reverse complement strand
TCTTATGGCGGGCTAATTGGCTAGTAGTAAAAGATTCAACTGAAGAGTTTCACCTAGGAAAAAAACCTCATGAACTCATTGCAGTTTGCTTGCTGCACTCATCATGAGGTACAAATGTAAACGCTATTAAGGTTTACCTGTTTGAGAATAAATGTTCTGTGTTAGAGTGAAATCAGTCTGGGTTGACAGAAGGCTGGTGGGCTAAGATTTCATAATCCCAGTACTTACAAGAGCATATCTTATGCTTCCTTCCTTTACTTGAGTGGAAGAACCTGGGCATCATTAAGAACTTTCTCATAACTTTTAAAAGTCTAGATCAGTGGTGGGCAAATGTGGGGTTTTGTTGTTTTTTTTGCCCACATCAGGGTGTGGAAATTGTATGGAGGGCAATGAATGCTCATGAAATTGGGGTTGAGGTGCCAAAGGGGGTTAGGGTTTTATCTGGGAGATTTGGGCTCTAGGAGCAGGGGCTGGGGAGAAGGAGTTTGGGATATAGGAGGGGGCTCCAGACTGGGCCTGTGGGGTTTGGAGGATGGAAGCGGGCTTTGGGCTGGGACAGGGGGTGGGAGGGAGTGGGGCTCCTCAAGCGGTGGCATGTTCCCTTTCTGGCTAGCTTCTATGCGGAGTCGTGGCCTGTTGCCTCTGTTCACTGCCTCCTCATCCACAGGCAGCTCCTTGGCAGCTCCTGCTGGCTGCGGTTCCCAGCCAATGGAAGCTTTAGAGGGAAATACTTGGGGCAGGGGCAGTGCACAGAGCACTCTGGCTGCCCCTACACATAGGAGACTGGGGGGGGGGGGGAGAAGACTTGCTGCTGCTTCCAGAGAGAAGCTGCGCAGAGCCATGGCGCACACAGAGCAGGGCAAGCCCCTAACCCCACTCCCTAGAGGGAGCTCGAGGGCTGGATTAAAATGGCTGATGGGCTCACTGTGTGCTGCTCCTGGAGCATTCTAAGAGGGAGATTGAGACTCTTAGTGTCACAGTCTCTCTCTCTGTCTCCCTGCTGCTCTGGGGAGTGAACTGAGGTCTATGTGCTGCTGCATACCTCGATGAGCCAGTGTGACTGTGGATTTAAAGCTCCACCCCCTCCAATATTCCATACCAGGGTGACTGGTGCTTGTGGGGAGAGGGTGCAGGGAGAGCCATCCAGAGGGGTGGGGAAAAGGCATTTGGAGTACCCCATTTAGCAATTAAAACTTTGGTGGGGGCAAAGTGAATAGGTGCATCACCCAAGTGCTCCCTGCCTCAGGTATGGGAGATGTAGCAGCTCTGAAGAGCTGCTTCCGCCTTCTTCCCTACCTCTCCCACAGAAAGTGGTGTTGTGGTGCAACAGCAATAGTGAGTACAGGAGGGCCGTCTTTCCCCATCCCTGCAATTCCCTGCTCCCTGTGCAGGATGGGTCACAATGTGCAGGATGGGTCACAATCAGACCCAGATGATTTCTTCACACCCAAAGTATGCAATAGCTGCTGTTACTTTGTGGATTTTTGTCCTCAGTCATGTGTACACACTGCACGCTGATTTCTTGATGTAGAGTTGTCTTCATAGGATTTTTAATTTGCCAGCTCTTCATTTTTTTTATATTTTATAATACACACATGAGGCTGGATCTTGCTTTCATTAAAGACTGGCAATTTTGAACACCTATGTCAATGGAAACATCCATGAACAAGCAAATTTAGAATGATATAGATTTGGCAAAACATATAATGGATTGAGGAGCCTGGGAAAGAAGGCATCCCAAAATAAGCTTTCCCTACATTCACATGACTTTGTTTATCTGTGTTTACAGGAAGCTGTGCCCCCCCAAAAATGTATATTTCTGTGAAGACCTGTTTTCTTGTATACATTATTTTGTGTGTAAAGCAAATGCACCTTAAGTAATCTGATTGTTTCCTAATAAAGTACATTTGTTGGGTATAGACCATAAACTTATCATTGTAATTCTCTCTTTGCAGGCAGTTTTTGCTGTATAATTTTGTTTTCTTTTGCAAATTTGAACGAAGACTTCTTAAATCTGATATATTAAAGCACGTGATATGTAATGATTTTGAAGATAACATGTTTAGGAGGAACACAATTCTAACATGGAAGGAACTGCCCAGTACCTGATATGACCTGGTTAGTCTGTTTAAAAAAAAAAAAAAAAAAAGCTGTGAGGTCAAAGTATGAATAAGCGTGAGGGCTTCTTGGATCTAACCAGTCACTAGAGATGCTGTAGAGAAAATTCCATAAAACACACACAATGTACTGATCTGATGGGGATGGACTAGGTTTCCAGACAGCCCTGTTGTCTCTGAGTGCAATGTTTGCTTCCTGTCTGGAAGCTCATTTTATTTGTTGGCTGCTGATGTATATGTCAGAATAAATGCTACTATATTTAAAATTTGTTCTTTCATTGAAAATGTAATGCTTCCCCTCAGAGTCAGAAAGATAAGTACATTATTCAAATACACTTTAAATTATTAAACAACTTCCTGTCAGTCTTTACTTGACCCTTGTACTGTAGCAATTTTACTTCAGTTCTAGTGGTGATGTGATTTACTGTTCCTTAGTGGGTGTTTTTTTCTCCCTCAATAGTTTACACAATTTGATATGTTACAGGTTTTGAAGCAAATTCCCTGAGAAGTCTTGTCACTCCTCTTGGAATCTGTCATAACTGGCTTAAATGAACCTTGTTTGTGACAAACACAAAGGCTTTTTGATTATCAGTGAATCAAGTTAAGGATGCATCATATAAAGTGTTACTGATGTCACCGTGACAAGTCATTTTATGTTTACATTCTCAGCATTAGCTTTGTTAGAGAATTATCAGTCTTTTGTTTCATTTTTTCAGATGAGAAGTTGGTTGAGAATGAAAGCTTCGTAGACTTTCATAGATATGGCAATAAAAATGCATTCCTGTTTGCATTCCAGTCCATTTCAATGTTTTAAGATCCCTGGGACTCTATGTAGGACTGCTCAATACCTAAAAGAGTGGATCTGAGTGTCACTGGGCTTAGAAGAATCTGCCATGTTTTTGTTTGGAACTGGAAGTTTTATATTCATCGTAAAGGAATGTATTTTTCAACAGGCTTCAAGTGATGCTTTTCTTCCTGGAAAAAAAAAATCTTTTCAGGTTTCTGCATATCCTTTCTGATTCACATCAAAAGTGTTACTGTAGCTTCAAAGCGATATTATGTAGATGGTGGATTTCTGGGTTCTGACCTGTCAAGTTGTTTTCTAGAATCCTTATCAGCAATTTGTCATGACACGTACATAATGCACAAATACTTGTCTGTTAGTGTTCTATGCTCCAGCTACATTAAGGTGGTACGGTCACGTTAAAAGTATAGCTTCAGCTGTTTACATTTGTATTTTGCATTGTTTCAAGTGGTTTCTTTGGTGCTTACAAGTAAAATTTCTTTTTCTGACAGCTTTGTTCTTTAACACTGATTTGCTCCCATCTTCTGAATGAAACCAAAATGAACATAGCTCTTGTTTATGTTTTGGTTAAACTTTCGTCTTTGAGCTTGAACATAATTGATTATGTATTCAGCAATGTCATTGCAGCTCTGACAGTAGGGTTTAAAAGCTTCAGAGGGGTAGCTGAGTTAGTCTGTAACTTGAAAAACTTAAACCATAAATAGTCTTGCAGTACCTTAGAAACTAACAAAACAGGTAGATGGTATCATGAGCTTTTGTGGGCACAACCCACTTCTCAGATGACTGGAGTTATTAAAGGTCCAGTTTCTAAATAAATAGAGGATGTGGGGGGAGAAGGAAAAAGAAGAGGGGGGAAAAATGGGGGAAGAAATAGTCCATTCCTGTCCATGCTACATGAAGCTGATAGAGAAGTGATAGTTGTTCTTAAGTACTGTTTGTTTGTTTGTTTGTTTGTTTGTTTGTTTGTTTTATGTCATTAGGATGTGGAATGTAGTGGGCCATCCAGCCAATGTCTATTCATGCCTCTGTGATAGGAATCAAACTTGTAAATTAAGTTAAGTTCTAAGGCTTCCTTGTGGAGTTGGCCTTTGGAATTGGCCTGAAACAATACGGTGACTTTGAGATCCATTAATGAGTGCCCGGGCAAGTTAGAATTTCTCCAACAGGTTTCTGTGTGTTGCCTTTTTGGATATCTGATTTGTGTCCATTAGCTCTTCATTAGATCAGGATCTACTGGTGATCTTGGAGCCTCCTGACTGGTTTGACCAGGAAGCTATCAAGTGCTGGCACTTCAGTTGCCTACCCACCCACTGTCATGCTGCTCCTGCCCTCTGCCTTGGAGCTGCCCCCCAAGAGTCTCCTGCATGCTGAGTAGAGTGTCGGACGGACAAAAAGGGGGGTGCTGATGTCAGGGTGTCCCTCCTCCCGCCACTTCTGTACCCTATCTCCACTCTGTCACTCTCACAGAGTGTGTGTGTGTGTGTGTGTGTGTGTGTGTGTGTGTGTGTGTGACTTACAAACACACACACTGTCATTCATTCATCTCCCAACCCAACACATACATGTGTGATTGTTGTTACTCCTTTTACTGTTTGCAAAGTGTGTTAGTTTTGGTTTTTGACTGGTCTGTGCATTTCATAATTTTCATTTCTTTCTTATGCTTAAATGTAACTCTTTGAGTAGTGAGTTCTAAAATGCTGAACCTGTCATGTCTGGAGTAATTATGCCTGTGGCAATTGCTGCTCCTGGAAGTGGCTGGCATGTCCCTACCATCCTTGGAAAGGCAAAAGAGCCCAGCTCCGAGCATGCCAGCGGGTGGCTAATTGCAGGCTCGCCGGGAATCAGGCCCCACGTTCCCACAGCCGTTGTTTAGGGGAAGGTGCATTATCCTCTGCCTGTCCCAGCTCGCTTGCTCCCTTGGAGCCCTCAGCAATCCCCTCAGGCTGGGATTAGAGCGAGGGGCAATTTCCCTTTGCTGGTTAAAGGCACTTTGCAGGGCTGGGGGTGCCCTGGGCGCAGCGCTGCAAAGCGCGCAGTGTCAGAGCAGTAGAAGCAAGAGTTTGGGCACAAAGTGTCCCAGCCTGGCAGGTGAACGTGGGTTTTTCCTAGAGTGGGCTTGGGCTCGCCGCTCTCTGGGCTGCCGCTGCTTCCCTGGGGCAGGCTTTGCGCATTACCTTAAACCTCGTACACATGTCCCTCAGTGAGCCAGAGAGTGTGAGTCTGAGTGTGTGTGCGTATAACAAAATAATTTTACCAATCAGTTTCCACTCAAATTTTTCATGAACTTTCAGACCCTGTACCCCTGCTTCCCCCTCTGTGCCAAGACCCTGCACTCCCAACCTGCTCCTGTCCCCTCCCCCTGTTCAGACACCCTAATCTCAGCTTGCTCCTGCACCTGACATCTTACCCAGTGCAAGGAAGTGCACATGTGCTGATCTTCCCCTCCCCACAGGAAAAGCTGGAGCGGAGCCCAGGGCAGCAGACCAAGTGGGGCGTGCAGTGGAGAGAGCCCCTCCTGGGAGAGCGGCGCAGTCCAGGGCAGGAGGGTTAATTCTTGGCGCGCCACTTTGGAAAGGTTGCTGATCCCTGCTGTAAGTCACTAGCACTTCCTTATTTTCCGTCTTTCAATTCAGTCAAAAACACTTTCAAAATAGAATGCAGAGGACTGAAAAACCTTCACATTTTTTTTCTATTCTATGGTAATGTTTCATGTAATTTCTTTCCCGCTTCTGACTGCTGAGTTGTCTTCTTCTGTGTCACTGATTCAAGATATGCTTCTACTGGCATCATTTTGTTTCTTATCAGAGTGAGGAGACTGTGGCTTCTCGTTCAATGCTGATCTAAATTCCAGATCTCCTTTTCATTTTTTTCCCCCCTAACAGAAATGTGTCCAAGAAAATATTTCTGCCCTGGTAAAATCCTATTTTGGTTCGGTAACCTACAGTTTTCAATGACAATTTTATCAGATCAATGGGGATTAGAGCTTGTGCTTGGTGTGAAACCAACTGCTAGCTAGGTCTCCATTGCACGCCCTTTTAAAAAATGCTCGAACACTCATTTTCTTCCCTTCAGTAGAACAAATAGCTTGCTTTATTATACCCATGTATGTGCTATGAATCGCTGAGTGCCTACACCATCCAAGCAATGCACATACAACATTACACTGGAATCACATGTTTTGAAGTGTGTTATTGCACTTAAAGTTTATTTCAGTTATTTTTGGCTAGTTTTCAATCTCAATTAAACAAAATTGAGTTCTTTGCCAGTCTTTCAGTCAGAACGGATTGCAGGATTTGGCTATTACTAATTTTATACTCAAGCAATGTCAGGGGGAGTTAGTGTCAATGGGAATTTCAGCTGATTAAGGACTTCAGATATTGCCAGACTTGGTCCTGTGAAACTCTGCCTGAGTTCTACTGAATAAAATAAAATTCCTGTTATCTTCCAGTAGAAGAGTTTTATTCCTTAGATGTTTTCCCTTTTTCCTCCCACCAAGGAAGCTGTTTCATACAAAGTGCGGGACCCAAAGCCTATTGTAATCAATGTGAATTGTTCCTATTGATTTTGATGGGTTTATCAGATTCAAAATAAAATCCCAAAGTTTACCCTGCTTGTTGCTGCTTCATTTACTCCTAAATGTGGTGGAAATCTAAATTAACCACACTTCAGTATTTCTACATAACTTTGCACATTACTAAATTGATCCTTCGTTATCTATAAATAATAATTTTGGTTGTGGCAGACCGTTAATACTGTAGTTATATGACTTTAGCAGAGTTCTGTGAGGATGGACTACTACACCTGTGAGGAACCCTATTGAAATAAATGGGGTTTCATCAACCCATGTAGGTAACAATGCATAATCTGAGATTAAAAGTAGAATTGAGGGGGTTGAGTGTGGGTTGTGATGCTTTTTTGTTTTTGTTTTTTCAATGCACCTTTGATAGTTTATACCAGGATCTGTCTTTCATGTCAAGCACCTAGTGGAATCTTTTCTTACATGACAATGCTAAACTATTGAAGATCAGTTCCTCCTCTTTATTCTCAGATGTCATTAAAGGCACTCATAGTGCTATTAGTAATATTGTACTCTGAAATACACCAATCCCTAGTGACTGTAGCTGTGAGCTGAATTGTTTAATATAAAACAGAATAATCCTTTTCTGAACTGCATGCCTCTGTAGACCTTGATCTTTCAAACAGTTATGTGCACAATATTCTCACTGAGTTTAATGAGAGTGCATAAAATTATCATGAGATAAGCATATTTAGGACTGGGCCTTATTTTTTTATTAAGAAAATAGAATTGTTAAAATATGTCTTTATCTTGGAAGGATTTGATCACTAGTTTACTGGACAACTAGATAAGTTTTTAAACAGGTTCGACTATGTTTAATTGCTCAAATGCACTGGATTGTACAAAAAGAAATTCTAGGCATTTATTTGTAATTTTAAGTATGTGGGTTTTAAAAAAAATATTCTTGCTGAAAACTGATTTAAACAGTTTGCTTTGCTTTTTTGTATGATGATTTGAAACTGTGACAGAAACATCATATGAAACATGCAGAAAAAGCCTTATCATGTTAATGATGTTGAACATTTACCCTAGTAAGTAAAATTGGAAAATGTCATCTTTCTCTTTATCACAGCTATGATATGAAAGTTACATTGCTTCTCTATTGGATTGAACTAACTTTTCATATTGCTATATCTTTGTCAGATCTCATATCTTGCTGTTTGTCTCATGTATAAGCTTAGAAAGTAATCCATTAAGATGGCTGAGCAATTCAGGACATGTTTTCCTCTGAAGCTAATACATTCTGAAGCTGTGTTGTATCAAAGGAAAACTCATTGCAATTAAATTTTCAGAGTAAAATCTATACTTTGTATTTCCATAAAAATGTATTTTTTTCAGATGGAACATTTGAAAAAAAATTAAATAAATCCGTGTTTTTGAAGGGAAACTGTCAACTTTGAAATCATACTTTTATTTGGCAATATTTTCCTGCACTTACTTCATTTGAAAGTAGACTTAAAGGGATGAATTGGATTTAAAAATCATCCTTTTGCTTTGGAATTTTTAAACAAATAGTGTTAAACTAACTAATGAAATGAAGGACATTGTAGGGATGAGATGTTTATTTGTTCTATTTGGTTTGTTCACTTTGCATTTGATAGTACATTGCAATAATCACTTTCTCCTGTACAATCAGTCATTTCCCCGTTAGTTTATGTGATCATTTGAAGAGTAAATGGAGAGAAATCTTTCTGAAAATAGGAAAATATGATTGGAAGACCACAACCATTGGCAGACAGAGTTAGGTTCAGATGTAGTATCTGAAATTACGTAGTCTTTTTTTTTTTTAAACTACTACTAGATTTCAAGTTGATCGTGTCCCTTTAAATATTAATCTGTTTTTCAGAGCTCACTACTATTTAAGATTTTTATTGTCCATTCCTGCAAATTGGTGGAAGTTTGAAGAAATGCAGTCAATTTAAAATCTAATCAATTGTACATGCACACTAATATAGAAATAAAATTGTGAATCTGATTTAGCATTGAATGCTTAATTCTAATTTGGATTTCATGGAGTTCTTAAGCTTAAAGTTAGATACTTGCTGAAGTTTTGTTCTGAACGGAGCCCTAAGACATGACAATTGTATAACCTTCACAGGAATAATCCTGTTTATGACAAAAAGTAAGCACATTTCACTGAAAACTGCAGTTTCCCTTTTTTCACAGATGTAAATCAGCATTTTAGGGAAAACAAAAACAATACACTAAATCTAGCATTATATCTCCCAGCACGCATGATGCAATTTGATGATAAATATCAACCTTTTTGGGAAGGAGGTATGGTGTTTTGTGGCGCTTTTTTTTTTTTTTTTTTTTTGCTAAGATGTAGACCATTCAAAGCAGCTAGAATTTTTCATTTAATTGCTGACAGTAAAATAATAAAATTGAAAGATTTTAAAGATGTAAGCTTTTGAATAAAAGATTAGTGGTGGTAAAACACTGTTTATTGTTATGCTTGCTGTGCTGTTCATATTAACTGTAACTCATATTTTTCCTTCACTTGGCACTGCACATGAATATTTTGAGTAGTTATTATGTTGTTTTGTAAATTGCTATCCAATTATATGATGATTTTTTTAAAAAGGCAGTGGAGGTTTTTATCTGTATCTTTCTAATTAATAATGTTTCATTACTTTTTAACTTCATGTAGGAGAGTAGGCATTTTAGGAAGTAAAAAGGGGAGAATGGTACTTCAATTTGGATTGGTAATAGTGAAAACTTTTGACAGAGTCACTTAGAATGTCTAGTCTGCAGGGCAAAAGTCAAATAAAGATACGCATCTTCAGCTACGTCAATTTTTGTAGCTGTAGTCGAAATAGCTTAATTCAGCTTTTGGCACTGTGTACGCTGCAGGAAGTTGAAGGAATAACGTTCGTCCTTCAACTTTCCTTACTCCTCATGAAATGAGGGTTACAGGGGTCAGAGTAATAAGTCCTCCATCTCAACATTTTCGAAATAATGTCTGTTATTCAGAAATAACGCTGCTGTGGAGATGTACCATTAGTTTACTAATTATGTCTTAGCCCTAGCTTATTCACTTATTTTGCTACTGAATTAATTTCAGAAACATTGCTGTGCAATTTGGTTATTACACAGCTGATTCTCAGAGACTTAGAAGAAAGAGTGAGGCAAACCTCATAACTTCACTAGGGGAGTGTGTGGGGTGTGTGTGTGTGTGTCTTTGTTTTCAATCTTGAATACATCCAAAATAATTTAACTCTTGCTAGTATTCACACAGGGCCCCTTTCAGTAAGAAGTCTTTGTTCAAGAAAATTTCTCATAAATGTGACTCAGAGATTTTGTTGTTATCTTTATTTATTTGCAAAGCACTGGATTGGGCTTTGAATGGAAAGGTGTCTTTTTAAAGCACCTTGTACCATCACTGTGAAAATAAGCAAACTCATCTATATGGTACATGGTCTAAAAAGTTATTTAAATATATGCTATGATGGTTTGGGCATGGGCAATACCCTACACATGCAAATAGTTCATACTTACCTAAATAATCCGATTGATATCACTGGGAATACTCATGTGAATTTGAAGTACTGAAAGCAAGGAGGAGCCAATCTGCTACTACTCTATACAAGCAACAGATTATTCCCCCCTTTCTGCACCAGCGATACTGGATAGTATGTGATGGGAGAAGGAAAGAGCAAAGGCAAAGCCTTGCACCCTTGCATGCCTTCATAAGGTGATAAGCATGACCTAAATAAGGCAGAATTAGGGCAAAGTGACTTTCTATTTTTTGTACATTACTTTTGATTATGAATCCCATTTACAGTTACATTTTGAGACCTAGCAATTATCCATCTCATAAATCCACTGAATATGTGCCATGTTAAATTTACACTGCTCTAGTTTTTAATCAAAATTTCACATGGTTTGAAAAGAAACAAGTTGGGTGAGGTAATACCTTTTATTGGAAAGAACACCTGGTACAAAGTCCTGGAGAACTCTGAGCACTATTATCTTTATCATTTAAACTTGTAATCTCATTACAAAAATCAAGTTAGTTTGAAGGCTCTATTTTCCCATAAGCCCATATTGACTGGTATTGATTACATTAGCCTCCTTTAATTCTTTATTAATGAAGTCCCATGTCAGCCCCTCCAGTCCCTTTGTCAAAGAAGGGATCTGAACTGTGGAGTCTGCAGAGGTAAGTAGAGAGAAAGTCCTCTGAGATGGAAAAAACACAACAAAGTTTAAAAGTTATTTTATAAATAACTGCCCTATCCTTATAAAGTCCAATCTGGCTGATTTAAAACTACTCAATGAAAATGAATTGCCACATTTTTAAATCTTAAGGATTTTAGATGTGGAGCTCTATGGCCTCTTGGAAGATTTAAGCTTCCACTGAGAGTCCATTAGTAGGATCCTATGTTGCCATTCTGCATTTGCTGGCATCATTCTCTCTCATGCAGCTTTTGAATGTGTTGCTAAAGTTATTTCTGTTTACCATTACATCTGCCCAGCTACAGCCAAAGTCCCCAATATGACAAAAAGATGAAATTCATGGCATTATCCAACCTCCATAGTTTTCAGATAATAATTATTCACTTTTAGCCACCTTTGTTGCGTATATCTCATTATGAGTTTTCTGATATCTTATTCAAGCTGTTGCTTCTGTTTCCATTTATATCAATTGTTGGCAAATTACAGTGGATGGCTGAATCTTGGCCTTATCTGTAATACAATTTATAACCTAAAAAAAGCATGCAGAGTAGATGCCCATGTCCCTCTGTCTAATATATAAAGTGCCTACTTAAAGATTATAATTATTTGTGTGTCTCAGAGCCAGAATATAACTTTATTTTCCTTTCAACTCATTGTGAATCAACTCTTACCCGATGAACAGACTGTTGCAATGTATATATTGCTACCATACAACGTATACATTTTAAAAGATATGTCCTGTAGACATATTGATGGTAATTTAGTTTAAAATATTGATTTTGGAATTCCTGGTTCTGTATTTTTTCCATAGGAAAATCATCCAGGATCCATGAACCTATGATCAGGAGGAGGCTAGGTCAGCATTAATTAACCCCAAGTTAGCTAAAGACAACCTAGCCAGGGCTTTTACTATGTGTAGATGCAGATTAAAACCTTTGATTCTGATTTAGGTGGTTGAGAGAGACTGTAGACCACCCAACCTCCATCTCCGTCTTCACACAACTTTTCCCACCTGTGCTAGCTAACTTTGACCTCGCCTCAATCATTTTTCATCTAAACAAGCCCTCAAATGACCTGATCCATTATGACCAAAAAGGCTGATTAGTCTCCTGATGTGCTCAACAAACGCTCACCTGGATCAGCAAGAAGGATGACTGTAAAACTGCATGAGATGTCTTCCGGGGTTGATTTTAGTAATTCTGTTGCACTCCATCCCAAGATTATCACTATTTAAAAGTCAAAATAACACAGACACCACTTCCCTTTTAAAATGTGCTTTCTTTCTTTTTGTTTGTTTGTTTGTTTGTTTGTTTTTGGTTTTGTTGCAACAGAGTTTATTCTATACAGTTCTATACCTTGTAAAAATATTTCAGCAAAGCACATGTATTCATACATATGTCTCAGTGCATATATTTCTGCATATATGTAGCCTTTTCTGAATATGCATCTCCCATATATTTGACAGAAATGTAATAAAATAGGCAAGTAAAACCTTATTCTAATTGTAACCGTATAACTGTATTTGTGCCTGTGCAGAATGATAGTGTAAGTTGAACACACTATGTGGAACAGTGTTGAATTATTCAGGAAGAATCTTTGACAGCTGGAGTGAGAGACTTGTATGAGAATCTCTTATTTAATAAACATGAACAACTTTTTGAGGAAGAAAATCAGCTTTATCTCTTTCAGGGTATTGATGAAGAATAGTCACGTCTGAATTTTCTTCTGATGTTTCAGGGTGCAATCTTTTGATGCATATGTGTAATACTCATTAAAGAAAGCTGCATATACTAGACTCAGATAGTATTTGTAGGATAAGTGTACTGGAGAAGGTACAATTTTTAATCACTGGGAAGCTCCTAAACTACATTATGCAGTAACTCTGCTGCAGCTCATAGACCTGTGTGCACTTCTAGCATTGTCTATAGCAGCACTGGAATAAAAGTTCTTCTATGTTTCACCACTGGCATTTGAATAAAATATACATGTTAGCCTACTGGTTCCTTCACAAAAGGGGGGGGAAAGTTTATTTAATCTTGTCTTCTTATAACTTATACTCCATTATTATAGTATCTGAGCACTTTTCAATTTATGAATGCATTTATCTTCCCAATACCTATATGAAACAGGGGTCTATTATTCCCACCTTTCATATTGAGTACACAGACTAAGTGACTCGCCCAAGGTTATATAGCAAGATGGTGACAGAGCAGGGAATTGTATTCAGGTTTGCAGCTCGTGCCCTAGTCATTTTACCATCCTTCTGGTCCTACTTTGATTCAAATTTTATAAAAGTGAGTTAATAAATCATGTAACGTTTTAGAGGTGAATGTAAAATACTGCATAGTTCAGATAACAGTCATTGCTGAATTTAGAGAACTGTCAAGCCCAATGATTACTATTCAGTCAGTGGCCATTTTTATACAGTAGGTGGACTGACATTCCAAGTAATTTCTCAGTTTATTGAACCATTCAAAGCTTTCTTTCTTACCTGAAAACTTAGGTTCTGTTGTCCCTAAATCTCTATTTTGAGGCCAGTCTAATTCTTAGCTCCTGGGCCCTCTAGTCTAGCATGATTCAAAATGCAAGTCAGAATAACCAACTTGCTTATATGTGGTATCTTGAGACAGACCTTTTGCTGCAGATTTTACATTTTGTTGTTGTTTCTAATTCTATTATCAGACAAGACTAACAGAATCAGGCAGTATCAGCTTCGACGGAACAGTTTCTCCCCACTGACTGTAACATTTTTCTAGCAGATTTCGATTGTAAGTGAAAATCATCAGTGTGCTTATATGAAACATATGTCACTTAAATCTCATGTGATTATTTTGAAGAGTGGAAGGGTGCATAGGCCTTGTGTAGATTCTCTGCCTGGGGTGAATAATATGTGCATGATCATATTTTCTGGAACTATATGTGCTATGAATATAATGTGTGTATACATCATATTTCCAGGAAAAAAAACAACCCAAGTTATGAGGGCGCTAGGGCGGGCCCTCTTATTTCCTTTTAAACTTATTAGAATAGAATATCAAATATAGATATTTTCAAAACAAGTACTAGATGGTAGAAACTTGCAGTTAAGTTTCTAGTAACTGCCAAAACTCATTCTTCATCCTTCTTCCACTTAGGACTTGGAGACCATTTCCAGTCACCTTGTGTAACCTAAGATCTGTCCTCTCCAAGATATGAATTGTAGTATTGATAACAATAAACAAACACATTAGAATTTACCTATGTGTTTTCTATGTGGATACATAGTTTTCCATATATCCCAGCCTTCATGCTATCCTTAGTTATGAAAATAAGGAGAGCATCCTCTTTCAATAAAATAACTCCGTCTTGTCTCACCCATCTGGTGCAGGCAAGTAGCTTTCCTAGGACAAGAATAAGGGTAGAGCTTGGGTGAGAGAGCTAGTTTCCAAGTGAAGACTGAGGTGATGATTGTAAGCTGTGGGCAGCAGCTGGAAGAAGTGGCATAGATTTTATTGTTCCCATTGACTGAGAGCTTGTGCTCAGCCATTAGTTTCTCAGGTTCACAATTTAGAAGATTTGTTAATCTGTATTGGTCTGACCCAGTATGGCCATTCTTATGTTCTAACCAGTTAAACATCACATAAGCGATTGGAAGGAACTGCTTGCCATGGCTGGGCACAATGGTCTTTTTTAAAAAAAATCATAGTTTACTAGGCAGGCTGACAACTGGTTTGATAAAACTGGAAAAAAATAGGCCCAAATTACCTTGCAGCATCATTGAAGACAAGCAGCATCAAACAACAGACATACAGCTCCATACCACCAAGCTCTTTTTATCTAGGAGTTAATCAGTCTAGCTGCAGCACATGAAGATTGCATGATGCAAAGCCCAATTCATAAGACAAAAAAAACCCCCAAATTGCAGGCACTGAATACAATAATCATTGTAGTTGGTTAATATTGCTGTTCTAAGTTTATTGTTTTACTATATATTTAGTTTGGTTAACAATAGCTCTATATCCAAATCTGAGCTTCATCTGTCATCTAGACACATTTGTACAAGTCCCCTCTTATCACTGAAGAAGCTCAGCTGATTAATTTTGAAACTCTTACTCTTCAGATTTATAAACCACTGAGCATTGACAAATGTGATGGGTTTGAGAGAGCTGAATAACTTCGCAGAATCAGGTTATGAATTGCCTGAAGAGGAAGCTCAATTCAAGGAGCTAGAATTCAAGGAGAAATGCAGAGAAATGTTTTAAAAGATGTGTAAAAACTAGCTTTTTAAAAATGTTTCACATACCACTATCACATAATATGTGCACCAGAAGTACTATTACACTTAAATGTCAATTCACTTTATGTTCGGTTCTTTAAGTACTGGCAGACGGAGTGTCAAAAGCTTTTAAAGTCATAGACTGGTTTTCCCATGAGCCAGTTTAATAGCTGGCACTGCCCACTGTAGCAGACCACTACAATAAAACTGAAATGGCTGTAATTATTTTTCAAGAGGTACAAATGTCAAAGCCTGTAGCCCACTGTGCTGTATGCACATACTTTTTATATACTCTACCTCCTAAATTTCAGAAAAGGTTGACTGTATATTTTCTCGATCAAACACATAATGAATAAAAAAAATGCTCTAGACTTAGATGGGTCTGACTTACTAGAATTTGTCTTTTCAAATTAGTTGGAGAAATGTCTCCAGAGACCCAAAGAGTTCTGTTTAGGCACAAACTTTCTTAGAGATGTGCTCAGTGCTTCAAGCCAAATAATTCAAATGTTTGCCCTTATAATTTACTGATTTTGCACTCTTTACACATGTATACTAGAAGAGTGCAGGAGGAGAGAGTGGCTGCATTTGATATACATTCTTGTTCTATGGTTAGGGCAGATAGGAATTTGCCTTGCAATCCAATCTCAGTCACCAGAAAGTCCTCTCTGAATCCAGTGAGAAGGAAATCTGGCAACTAACTTCACGTCCACGGTGGGAATGGACTAGAAAACAGCAACAAGTACATTGAAATGGAAATAATTTTAGCACAAACAATGAGGAGCTCTGCAGCACCTTAAAGACTCATAGTTTTATTTGGGCGCACACTTGTGGGCTGGAGCTCACTTTTATCGGATGCCAATTTTAGCACCTTTTCCCTGATAGTGTAGGTACAAATATTTTATCTTACAACCATGGCCCAGATCATCCCCCATAGAAACACCTTCAGCAGGGGGCTCATGTGGTGATACCTTTGTAGAGAACTCCTGGGGGAAAAGACAGCAATCTTTGGGGGTCAGGATTATCCAGGCAGAGCCCCTGTACTTCTTCACCAGCTCTGACCTTAGCATACCACCTCTCTACCACATTTGGGGTGCGTCTACAGTGCAGGGCTTAGCTCAATTTGCGTCGCTTATTTCGAGTTATGTCAATTGCATAGCTTATTTCAAAAAAGCTTATTTAGAAAGTGGGAGCGTCTACGCAGCACTTATTTCAAAATAGAGTACTCTTCCTCTGATTTCCCTTACTCCTCGTACAATGAGGGTTACAAGAGTTGGAGTAAGAAGTCCTCCAGTTTGACAATATTTCGACATTATTTCGAAATAACTGCCTGCTGTGTAGATGCGGACTAAGTTATTTCGAAATAATGTTGCTGTGTAGACATATCCTTGGATTGCTCATTTAATAAAGTTTACTGTGCAAATGTGTACAGAAGCTTTCTTCTTATACTACCAATTCAGGTACTGTATCAGGCACCCTGAAGAAAATAATTGCCTGAGACTTTATTCTTTGAACTACAGCTCTTCCAGTTACCAGTTTTCTTAAAGTGCAAAGACTGGCGTCTACAATAGCTGTTCTTAGCTAATGTCTCTGCTCCAGGCTCCTACAAATCAACTTACAGCAAAGCTGCCTAATTTCAGCTCCAGGCTTGCAGGAGATTTGCTCAGTACTTGAGTAGAGAATGAGATTTAAACTATTAGCACTATCTGTGCTTTACTGCAAGTAAAAATGTAAATGTATTTAAGGTAAATGTCCTTACTCAGGACAGAGGAAGGGTGACAATGGGTCAGAAGCTTTTTAGAAAATTATGTGTGAATGAAAACTTGGGGAAAAATTCCCAGGTGGCTGAGAGACACTTTCTTCCTTGATGTGGGAAATAACATAACCCATCCTTCAACCATGTCTTGATCCTAGTGGTCATAGTGGAGGAAGGGAGCAGAGGAAACAGGGTGCAAAGGGACAATTCCTTTCTACTCCTGGGAGGATAAAGAGAGATTTGATGGGTTTCGTTTGCTGCTCCATAAAGAGCATAGGCGACTTTTGGTAGCACCCAGGAGGTGCAGTGCCCCCATGTGTCCCTGCCAAAATTTTGATTGGTAAATGGGGTGCTCCCTCATGCCCCCTCCCTGTTTCTCTGTGTGGCGCTTCCTGCACCCCCACCCTTCGCGGACACTAGTCACCTATGCTAAAAGACTGGGTAAGAGAGCCTTGGTGTTCCCAGCAACAGTGTCAAAAGAGTCGTCTTGGATTTTTGCCACCATGAAAAGGTCTCTGAGCATTTTTTGCAGACTGAACTCTATGGGCAACTCAATGTCAAGTGCTGGACTGCACCCAAAAAGCCTTGATTCCCTGCATCATCTGTATAAATCAAAGTCTGAACTAGAAGTCGACACTCAACCAGATGAGCTAGTTACATTTGCAAACGTCAGATACATTGGAAATTATTTTTCTAGATTTTTACAGCTCTTGCACAGACTTTTAGGGAGAAAACGCCAGGGCCATTCTGTTTCTATTGCGACCAACAGGAGGCTTTGCATGGTCTATCAACTTGACCAGTATCGATTAGATTTTATTTTGTTTGATGGTTTTTGATTCACTGACAGAATTCTTTCCTCACCTGGGCTGCAGTGTGACTGTGTCAGGACCAGCCATGCAGCCACTGTCAGCCTGGGGACACAGCTGTCCAATGCATGGCTCAACAAGCTGTAATAAAACAGTAATTCCATACGATGTAATGTTCAGCAATAATTCTGCCTCGAGGCTTTTCAGTTGCTTTGTCGTCTTTGTGATTTCTTGATTCTCTGTCGTTTGAGAAAAGCCTTATAATTCCACAAAGGACAATACCTGGACAGACTGTGTAGGTTTCCTGGTCTTTTTGTTCCATAAATTGAATTGTGGAGAACTGGATTCTGTAGTGGCAGCTTCTTGCAGGCAAAATGGGAAGCTGATACCAGTATAAAATGAATGGACTTCTCTATCTGTAAATTATATTCTTTGAGTGGTATCTGCATCTTTTGTGTGATGAGAAATACAGTGTGTGACCCCCTTCACCTAGAGATGATCCTCCATATTTTTGAGGTGAGATGAGGCCAAATATATGGCTGAATGGTGTAACTGCTGTAACTTTAAAGAACTGCCCCACGAAGTTATTTAGGATCTTCTGCATTTGTGAAGTTAGTAGGTAAAAATACAGGGATCCGGTCTTTGCCGAATTGTGTTCAGTACTATCAAGCTGACCAGAGAAAAGAGCATGAACAACTTTGCCATTAGATCAGGGCAGATAGACTTTAAAATCTGTGAACATAAGAAGAATATAAGAATGGCCATCCTGGATGAGACCAAATGTCCATCTAACCCAGTATCTGGTCTTCCCACAGTGGCCAATGCCAGGTACTCCAGAAGGAATGAATAAACCAGGTAATCATCAAGAGATCCCTCCCCTATCACTCATTCCCAGCCTCTGACAAACAGAGGCTACAGACATCATTCCTATCCATCCAGGTTAATAACCATTGATGGACCTATCCTCCATTAATTTGAATTTAAGTCCTGGTTTTCACAACATCCTCTGGCAAGGAGTTCCACAGGTTGACTGTGCATCGAATGTGCTAACTGATTCTGCTGGAAAAGAAGCAGCTTTCTAATCCTCTCTTCTTCCTTAATTCCTTCTGAATGGTTTATCCAATGTTTTGTTGGTGAGTGATCATATGATCAAGTATTTTCTTAGATTTTTATCACAAAACACACAGGAAAAAATTGCAATATTTCCTTGGTGCTTGTGACAAACTAGTGAGTGATGTCCACACTAAGATCTTTCATATCAGAATGTGTTTTAAAAAGTAACTGAGGGTATCCCAAAATAGCTACTCTGCGTCTACCCAAGCTGGCTGTTATTTCGAAATATTTTTCAAATTAATGAGTGTGCCATTTCGCCATCCCAGTAAACCTAGATCAATGGCAAATTTTATTTGAGCTCTGCTTGTCTCCTAGTTTCAAGCTGAACAAGATCTTCAGCTAGGGTTCTTACCCCTCCATTAAGGGACACGTTCATTCTTAAATCTGTCCCTGAGATTGTTGCTTTTGACATGTCATCACACACTATGGATTCCTTAATGTCGGCAAGTCGGTCCTGTTCTACAAGAACTAAGCGTTAGTACATCCTATTAAGTGGGCTATTTTTTGTCCACTTATTTTTTGATTTAATTCTATATCTGTAAGCCAGAGTGCTTTTGAATTAATGGCTGTGTGTCATGGTGAAATATCCCACAAATCTTTATGCAACATGTCTTTTCTCTCAAATTTTCCTTTCCTCTTTATGGAATCGGATGATTTTCTTTGTTTTCCAGCATGTCAAAGGATGGATTTAATAACTACATACACAGGATAGACAGCAAGGGAGAGAAGTTTCTGTTTAGATCTAATATTAACCACTCCCTGCTCTATCCAGGGTTAAATTTTATATTTTCCTGTCTCCTAACCCCTTACCTCATCCATCCTCTGTATGGAATTGGATGTTTTAGTATGTGACACACATTAGCAGAGGGTAGAGCCATGAAGTGTTCCAAATAGTCTGAGGGATATTACAGCCTTCTTTGAAACTTGTGGTTCTAATTATTAGGGAAGACAGAATACTGGAATTAATATACTCTGATGAACTGGTTCTGAAGTGAAATATTTCCAAGTGCCTTCACGTTGCTGGAGATGATAAATCTGTGCTTCATAAAGAATGTGCAAGAAGAAATATTTCAGTAGTTACTGGTTTTAAATTCATAATGGAAATTAACTTTCTGTTCTGTTGTGACTAATAATCAGCTGAATGTCAGCTCCCAGTGTAAGGCTGTGGTCAAAAGGGCTAATGCAGGGGTTCTCAAACTTTGTGATACTGCGACCCCCTAAAATTATGATTGAATTTGT
>CM057847.1:67893554-67915548 GCA_030068395.1 Apalone spinifera | reverse complement strand
CCCCCCGCCCCCCTGCACTAGATTCTGCGGTGCTCCTCACTCCCCTACCAGACGCGGCAGGGGAAAATTGACCAGACGGAGCCCAGACTGTCCGGAGATGCTGGGGAGACACAAATGCAAAAAACCCCCCATCGGATCCAGCTGTGACCCCCCTGTAAGTTGGTCGCGACCCCCTTGGGGGTCACGACCCACAGTTTGAGAAACGCTGGGCTAATGCAATCCTTGGATGAATTCTCCTTCAGGAGAATCTTGACTAGAAGTAGAGAGGTTATTTTACCTCTATAGTTTGCATTGATGCAACTGCTGCTAGAATACTATGTCCAGTTCTGGTGCCCAAAGTTCAAGAAGGAGTTTGACAAACTGGAAAGTGTCAAGCTGTCTGGAGCATCTTATGAATGTGGGTGTGACCCTGAAGGCATGTTGTTACAAACCAGGATACAAACTCCAAGACTGGTTGGTGACATCCAGTTCTAGAACTCACAACCAAGTATTAACTATGAAGCCTCCAAGCATTAGAACCTCCTTAACATGGAGTCACAGACAGTCCTGTTGGGCATTTTTCAATCTTGCCATAAAGGAAAGCCTCCCTTTGTGATAGATGGTAATTTATACAAAAAATTACAATAATATTCAGGTTACTCCCAGTCCCAATGGTCAAGCCACTTACCCAAGGTCAACTGAGATTGTACACCAGAGGCAACCTTTGTTGCCAATCCTGTAATAAACATAACTAAAGATGTCTTAATTAAGGAAAGGAAACAGGAGTTATTTGCAGAGTAAATGCAAGTAAATGTGCACACACATGAGTTACTGTCTTGGGTTCCAAAAAGAGAAGTTGCTATAGTGTTCAATCTATATCTGTCTTTCTGGGATAATCCAGGCTACACATCTTGAGTATTTCTTGCTTCTGCTTAGAAATATTGCCCTTTTCAAATCCCAGGCAGTGTAATGCCAACATCACAGAGAGGTTCAGAGAAGAGCCACTAGACTGATTAAAGGATTAGAAACATGCCTTAAAATGATAGACTAATTAATCTATTTAAAAAGGAGAACACTAAACGGTGACTTGCTTATAGTGTAAAATATCTACATGGGGAACAAATATGTAAAAATGAGCTCTTTAGTCTAGCAGAGACTGATATAAAAATAATGTAAGGAAGTTGAAGCTAGACAAATTGGCTACATCTACATTGGCAAGATTTTGCGCAAATACTCTTTAACGCAAGAGTTTTTGCGTTAGAGTATTTGCACAAGAGAGCGTCTACAATGGCATGTGCCTTTGCGCAAGAACATCCGTGCCAGTGTAGACACTCTCTTGCGCAAGAAAGCTCCGATGACCATTTTAGCAAGAAATTCATGTTGCCTGTCTACACTGGCCTCTTGCGCAAGAACAGTTGCGCAAGAGGGCTTATTCCTGAGCGGGATCATCATAGTTCTTGCACAAGAAGCACTGATTTCACACATTAGAACATCAGTGTTCTTGTGCAAGAACTCCCCGCCAGTATAGACAGGCAGCATGTTTTTGCGCAAAAGCGGCCGCTTTGGCGTAAGATTGCGCCAATGTAGACACAGCCATTGAGACTGGAAATAAGGCACAAATTTTTAACAGAATAACTAACCACTGTAACAGTTTAGCAAAGATGGTGGTAGATTCTCTAGCACTGATCATTTTAAAATCAAGATTGGAATTTTTTAAAAAGATCTGCTCTAGGAATAATTGAGGGGGCAGGGAAGGCTATGGCCTGTGTTATACAGGAGGTCAAACTAGATTACAGTGGTCCCTTCTGGTCTATGAAAAACCGGTTTCACTGGTGAAAATATTATTTGCTCTCCTAATAGCTTTATAAATGACATTTCCTCCAGCATATCAGGGTTTTCATACCATTTGTTTTCTTGCAAACCTGTCACTCACTGTCAGCTAATGGTAATGCTTTTACTTCTCTCACCCAATTCTAAATTGCTTTGGCTATTACCTTCAGAGAACTCTGTGACTTTGGAAACTTTTTTCCTAGTAAACTTTCAATTCTCTTCCTTTTCCTGGTGCCACTGTACAGTTCTGTAATCAGCTGAAGTTCTGGTTCATAGTCCTTAAGTTCAGAAATAGTATATCCCGTATGCAAGTGTGCAATATTCGGAAGTTCGTACGTGAACAGCAAGACAGTATAAAGATTAATTTTGTAGCTAAGCTGTACTCTGCCAGATAGCCGACTCAGGAATCTTTGGAGGCAGACCTTAGTAACTCATACAAGATAGTATTGGTGGAAGGCAGTGTACGTGGGTGGGTAGTTTCCTAAAGTCCACCATGTTGCTTATTTAGCATTGTCCAGACAGTTTTCACAGCCAGGCAGAACAAACAATGTCCCCATAAACTAACTGACAAGAAGCACAGGGTAAGAAGTGAAAACCACCCAAAGAACAAGTATTTTAACTTTAAATGTTAAGTTAAAATCTGTGAGATTCATTTCATATCCCGTGGTCCTTAGAGCCTTTTACCATATAAAGTTTGGTTTTGTTGCTAACCGTATATAGGGGTGAAGAATTGTACTGGCAATATCCTGAAGCTCAGTGTTTTAGGGCTTGGCTAGCCCGCAGGAGCAAGCATTCCAGTCCGGTTCGACAGACTGGGCCTTGCACTAGAACTTGAAAAATAATAGTGCTTTGAATTTAGGCTGGAGCTCAATCTCTGGATTTTGGGGTGGAGGGTTCAGTATCCCGTGAACTGCTAGCGTGTGGCACACAGGTGTGCTATACTTTTACACCTCAGCTTGCCACACACTGTTTATCTAGAGAAGCCCTTTGTGTGAGCCCAGCCTTCCTGCCACTCTAAACTGGCAAGAAGGGGTATAAGGCTTGGATTTCTGGTAGCACTCTGTCCCGGATTTCTGCGTGATGGCTCCATCTTTTAAAACAACTGCTAGTTAATTAAATGTCTGACATGTCTGATGCTCTAGCTCCTCTTGCTGGTGGAAGGGAAATTCAGCTTTCTGTCTCTTCTACCCTCTCCACAGTCTCCTGGCTGCTGTGAATTAGAGGAGGAAGAGATTGTTTGCTAATCTCATCCCCCAGCCTCTAATTTATAGTCCTATAACCCAGTGACTTCCACACCTACACTCCCCCCCACTCTGTCCCCTATTCATAACTTCAGTGCCTGCCTCAGTACTGCTGATTCCAGATGTTTAGAAATCATCAGTGAGGGCGTCAAACTATCATGAGAGAAACTGAAAAATTGTAATATTTTAAAAACATGATACATTTGGGATTTGAGGAGGGGTTTTTGGTTTCTGAGCCTTCTGGGTATGTTTGGGTCACATTGTCAAGGTTTGTTGCCATATCCAAGAGGACTAGAAATGGTTTTTGAAAAAAACGTTGAGATTCTCACATAAACAAATGAATGTGGGTGCTGAGTTTATAATAAAATACAAAGTATCATGAGATGTGCAATACAATCAGAAATAGTCAACAGTCTATGCTTGCCAAGCAGTACTGTGAAATTGACATGCTGTTTCTGTTCTGTTTGCTCTTGAATGTTTTGCAGACTGTACTACTGGAAACTTTTGTTTTGTTAAACACTAGCTTAGACTCTGCAAGCCCCTAAGTTTGCCAAGCTTTTCTCCCATCAGTAACTAGTGGATTTTTAAAGCTACAACATTTGATGTCCGCAGATTACACTTTTCATGGCCCACCTATGAGAGACTACTTTCTTGCCTATATCTCATTCTCCTTTCTTGCTATAATTTGACTGTCTTTTATCTTAAATTTAAGTGAAGCCATTACTGCTTCATAGTTACAGAGACAACGGTGTTAGGTGGCTAGAGCACTACATGGGAATCAAGATTTATAGTCTCTAGTCAGATCTACTAGTGATGTTCTGTGTGACCTTGGAAAAGTCATTTTGCCTCTCCGTGACTTAGTTTCCCCTGCTGTAAAATGGAGATAGTGATACTGTCCTCTGTAAACCTGTAAAAAGCATATTAAGATCTGTAGCTGAGAGCACTAGATAATAGCTTGCACTATTCCAGGGTTTACTTTGCTCATGGATGAGATTCATAATTATGGCTGAGGTTTATCTGTTTATTTTTCCTTCTAAAATATATAAACAAACTTTGGCTGACTTTGATTTCCCATTTTTTAAACCTCAAATCATTGGCCCATTATCATCTGATGGCATGCACTGAGTGAAGAAGAGGATTCACATCTCTTCCATACATTGTTTAAAACTGAACATGCCACGTTAAAAGCAAGAAAACATAACAGCACTATTCTGAAGGATGTGTTGAAATAAAAGCACAATGGTTTGTACTCCCTCTGCTGGCCACACAGTAGCAGTTAAAGCTAAGAAACCACTAACTCAAAGACTCAACTAGCCAAGATATTTGAATATGACTTAGGCTATGTCTACACTGTGTATTTTTGCGGAAGAGGCAATGCAAACGAAGCGCTCATTAGCATTTTCTCGTGCTTCATTTGCATAATCTCTTTTGATCCATTCTGCGCAAGAGGTTTTTGTGCAAAGACAAGGAGTGTGGACGTGTCTGTTTTGCACAAAAACCCTTTTTTGTGCAAGATCCTTATGCCTCTATTTTACAGGCATAAAGATCTTGTGCCAAAAGGAGGTTTTGTGCAAAATGGACACACCCACACTGCTTATTTTTGCACAAAAACCTCTTGTGCAAAATGGATCGGAAGAGATTATGCAAATGAAGCACGAGAAAATGCTAATAAGTGCTTCATTTGCATTGCCTCTTCCGCAAAAAGTTCTTAGTGTAGACATAGCCTCGGTGTTCTTTGGAAGCTCAAGTAGACATGTGACTTAAGGTGTTCAAAAAAGAATCCTTTCTAGGCTTTGTGGAAAAGTTAATGCATGTGGTGACAATCTGAGAAGAGGAGAGAAAAATTTAGATTAAATACCAGAAGGGAATTATTCTCCCAACCTTACTGGGATGTGGAATAATCTGTCAATTAAGTATTTTTTTAATATACAGGTGTTTATTCCAACATTGCCAGGTAGATGTAATGAAAGCAATTTCACTGTACTGTAAGAATTGGAAAAGTGGATATATATAATACAGCATATAAATAATATCGCCCAGTGACTTCACCTGTTCAGTGGTTTAGATTTTTTTAAAATTTCATCAGCAATTGTGTACTGCTTAATATTTATTTTATTTAAAATCTTTTAATAGATTGTAGTAAATCGTGGCCTTAGCAGGGATGGTTATAACTTCAAATAGGCTTATTTTAACAAAAAAAATTTATTTAATTTATATTTTTAAATCATTTTTAAAAACAGATTTTATCCACGTTCTGTGTTGCCTCAGGTCCTTTCCACGTAAACCACTAAGAGACTATACCCCATATTTTTGGAAGCCTGTAATGCTACCTTTCTCTTGCTGTCCACAGGTTCCTGATAAATCTGAT
Source organism: Apalone spinifera (assembly GCA_030068395.1). Taxonomy (NCBI): domain Eukaryota; kingdom Metazoa; phylum Chordata; order Testudines; family Trionychidae; genus Apalone; species Apalone spinifera. The sequence continues at coordinate 67,910,130 of CM057847.1, read as the reverse complement.
GCATGTATAACCCACTGAACTTCGATGACAGAAGTAGCACTATAATTCCCATTTTGCTGCAGGAATAGTCTGCTTTGACAGCAGAACTCTTCCACTGTGGATAACCACATCAGATAAATATGTACATTTGTACTGACATGGATGCCCATACATTGACTGAGTTTGAAATAAAGACACCACAATATGGTAAAGCTGCTCAGAACTTTTTAAAAGAAAATCTTTCAGCTACATCATTTCTGCAGGTATGGTACCTTATCTCCAGAGCTGTTACCAGATTTATTGTGCTCTGACCACTACATTCTGCTGAAGCCTACAGAGATTCAGCTTGTAAACAGGACAATTTATATTGTAAATTCTGTTTTCTAGATTTCATGAAATTATTTATACCAAGGATAATATTTGTTAATGCCCCATTCTGTGATGCCCCAGGAGACACTCAGTTACTAAACAATCTTCAAAGCGTATTTGTTTCTGACTATCTAATGTTGGAGGGCACTGCTACCAGAATGATAATTGTATGAATTAGCAAGGATTGTACATTGCTTCTGAACTCAAGGTGGCGTTACAGGACTATATTTGGCACCCACTTTCTGGAGTATTTTTAAAAGTGTAGCTGTCTGAATTTGGGTTCACTAAGAATTTAGAAGAGATGTGGAGGTTTGTTGTAATGTTTTTCTCTTTTTGTCGTACGCATACCAAGCAAGATACAGTATTTTGTCTTTCTGTACTTTTCAAGGATTAGAATTTGCCTGTTTATTGTAAATGGAACAGAAAGCAATAATGTCAAAACGATGTACTATTTGCTGAATTTATAGTTGATTTAAAGTAAAAGAAAATATTAAAATGTAGATGCCAAACCATAGACACTGATGCCAGTCACAATGCCAGTCAAAGTATCTCAGAACATCACTGACAGCCTCTCTATTAGCAGGACCACTTCCTGGGGATTAGAGAGGGCAGTGCAATTCTCCATGCTCTTTTAGTGTACGTCTACACTGCAATTAAAAACCTGCTGCTGGCCCATGCCAGCTAACTCAGGATTGGGCTAAAGAGCTGTTTAATTGTCCTGTAGATGTTCAGGCTCAGGCTGGAGCCTGGGCACAAAGAACTCAAGAAGTGGGAGGGTCCTAGAACTTGGGCTGCAGCCCAACTGTCTACACCACAATTAAACGACCTCTTAGCCTCCAAGTCAGCTGGCATGGGCCAGGCCTATGTGTCTAACTGTGGTGTGTATCATATTCTCCTAAGGCTGCCAACAAGGGTGCTTGATGTGATGCAGACATAAGCACAGTAACTATTGAACATCACTATCTCGTTTCACATGTCATCAAACAACCATCAGATGGTAACAAGTCCCAAGTTAGTACTGACAAAGGTTGGATTGGAACAAATGTTCTGAAAGGAAAGGGCTTGACTAATATCTTAAGCCAACCAGTTTTCTGGGCTCTGTTTTAAAAATCTGTAGTCATAACAACATTTTAAAGGAAGTCACCTTTAAAAACTTCCTGGAGCCATGAGCTTTATTGGTGGATGATGAGCACTGCACTTCAGTGTCAAAAATTCCACGCTGTAGCAGCATGTCCAAAGAGCAAAATTGGGACAGGACGTTGCTGGCTGGAGTAGCACTTAGAGAAGCCATTTGTGAAGACTACAGCATTATTGTTCCTGGGACACCTTTACACTGCAAACTGCTGGAGACAGAAGACAATCATCAGGTTCTTAGTCCAGTACTCTCTGTGATAAACTGCAGGATGGCTCCTGGTGCTTGAAGTCAGGTTGCTATCCAGAGGCCCAGTGCCTAGGGGCACTAAATGACCCTGTTGGTTTTGGTTGAAACTTACCAGTTTTGTGCATCTCTTTGGAAGGAGCAGTCTTCTGGTCTAATGCAGATGTTACAGATTCAAATGTGGTTAAGAAAATTCAGGATCTGCTTCCTGCAGAGAAGGTGGATGTTAACTCAGCAGGCTGGCACTTAATTCTATAGGGGTCTGAGGATCATCAGAAGTGAATGACCTTATGTTTGTCCCTTTTGGATCTGTCCCAAAGCCTCTTGTAGTCAGAGAACACCATCTTTTGTATGTTCTGGGATGGACTGGAAGCCTGTATCCTCCAAAACAGACTGGGCATTTCCAGGATGTCGGCTACTACAAAGCCTTAATCTAGCAGGAAAAAATCCGCAGAATCCTGTTACCTGGCAAATCTATATGGAAAGTGTAAAATATCAACATTGGGGATTATTATGTCTGCTCTTCTCACATGAGGGGTCAGTGCCTATCTGGATATCTGCATTTGGGGTGCATTTAATTGAAATTGAATTGTTTATTTTAGCCCAATTTGGGAATATCTGTTATAATTTAATAGCACTCTATGGATACGTCTACACTGCAACACTATTTCGAAATAACTAGCACTATTCCGAAATAACTTAGTCTGCGTTTACACAGCAGGCACTTATTTTGAAATAATGTCAAAATCCTGTCAAGCTGGAGGACTTCTTACTGCAACTCCTGTAACCCTCATTATACAAGGAATAAATGAAGTTGGAAGAAGAGTGCTCTGTTGCAAAATAAGTGCTGTGTAGATGCTCTCTATTTTGAAATAAGGTATTTTGAAATAAGATATGCAATTGACATAGCTTAATTTGCGTATCTTGTTTCAAGTTAAGCCCGGTAGTGTAGACACACTCTGTGGGTGCATCAGCCTTTAGAGATGCAAAATAAGACAAGGTTATACTCTCTAATTCCCACCTGAAGAGAAAGCTGTTGGAAATTGTACTGAATGCATGTAAACCCATCTGTATGTAGGAGATGGAGCAATAGAAATAAAAAATAAAACTTTTAAAAAGTTTGTATGGAGGGATAGAACTAGAACAGACTGGGAATTTTTAAACTATATTTTGGAGCTAAATGCCAATTTCTTAAAACTGAAATTTTGTAGGAAAGGGTCAGTTTTGACTAATTATATGATTTTATGTAAAAAAAAATGAAATTGTCCAATTAGATTATTCTGATATTTTCTAATTGGAAAAAGGTTGGCTACGTCTACACTGGCATGATTTTCCGGAAATGCTTTTAACGACAAAGTTTTCCGTTAAAAGCATTTTTGGAAAAAGAGCGTCTAGATTGGCACGGACACTTTTCCGCAAAAGCACTTTTTGCGGAAAAGCGTCCGTGCCAATCTAGACGCGCTTTTGCGCAAAAAAGCCCCGATCGCCATTTTCACAATCGGGGCTTTTTTGCGCAAAACAATGCCGTCCTGTCTACACTGTTCCTTTTGCGCAAATGATTTGCGCAGAAGGGACTTTTGCCCGAACGGGAAGGGCAAAGTATTTCCGCAAGAAGCACTGATTTCCTACAGTAGGAAGTCAGTGTTCTTGCGGAAATTCAAGCAGCCATTGTAGATAGCTGGCCAGTTTTTGCGGAAAAGCGGCTGATTTTCCACAAAAACTGGCCAGTCTAGACACAGCCGTTCAGTTTAGAGGATCCAAACAACTTTTTAATTTAAAAAAAGACAATTTATAGTAAAATAATAAAAGCAGTCAACATTGGAATGAAAACATTTCAAATGTATTCAAAATAAATATTTCAACTGGTCCTAAGAGGATTTTTTTTCCAGAATTTCCATTAATTAAAATTTTAGTGATTTCAACTTTTTGCTCTGGGTAGGGATGGTAATTTCTGTTTTAAAATCTTGAAAACTCTCACAGGACAGGAAGCCATTTCTAGCCCAAGCCTGGCATAGAGCACTTACATCTAAATTATGGCGCAGAACAAAGATCCATTTTTGAAGATGGAGGAGTACCTTTAACTCCCATTGTCTTCAGTGAGGTTTGAGTGGGAGCTGAGGGCTCTTGGGATATGTCTATACTTCAAGCTGGAGTGTGATTCCCAGAAATGCCTATGCTAGCTCTTGCAGCACTAGCGCACCAAACCTGGAATGTGGGTGCAGCAGTAGGAGGGGCTCACTGCCCAAGTACATAACCTAGGGTCTTAGATGGGATCGACCTCGAGGTGGCTAGTGCCTCCTCCCCTCACGCTGCTGCAGCTACACTATTTTTACTGTGATACTTGCACTAGCTCTGATTGAGCTGAGTGTCCTTGAGCTGGCATTTACATCTCCCGTCAGGCCTGCCAGTGGGATGGGGCAAGGGAGCAACTGCCCCAAGGTCCAGCAATTCTAAAGGGCCCAGAGCACTTGACCCTTTAAATCACTGCTGGAGCGCCGTGCAGCATGCTCCAACATGGTGCACTCTGGGCAGTGCTGAGGACTGGCTGTTCCAAGCCCCATCCATTATGCCTGAGGCCCCACCCCTTGCAGGAACACAGAACCATCCTCCCACCTTGTCCAGGGGCCTGGCATGACTGTTGGCTCTCCTGCCTCCTGTTCACAGTAAGTCTAGCAGGAAGTGCTCAGCAGCTCACAGGATTGGTCTTTAAGGGCTAGAATTTGAGATATTTAGGCTCCTAAAGACACAGATAGGCACCTAGCAGGGTTTCAGAAGCACCTAGGTGCCTAACTCCTAAAATTCTTTTAAAATTTGTTCCCACATATTTAAAATGACCAGAAGTTAATGTGTGCTGCTAAGAATGGGAAGAGCTCTGTAACTGGTTATGAATGTTGTGATTTGAAGCTGAGGGATTTTAGTTCTGAATTAATTTTTAAAGGAAGGGGTAACAGAAATAAAATACACAAATGGAATTGGCATGCCTTCTGTTATAGTATTTTATTATTTTAACTCTGTAGAGATGAAATCTAGAATAATTTATGTATGTTTATTAAAATATTTAACCAGGAAATCCCCAGTGAGATGAAGCATCTGATGGTATCCTGAGGTGACAATCCCTTTGATAACATAATAGTCAGAATTCAGTAAAAATATATGTTTATTTCAACAATATACTATGCAGATTAGGAATATATTTTCATTATTCACTCACGTTGTTTGTGAGTGTCTAATTTTCCTGGCAATCATGCCAATTGTCAAGCTAATTTTACATGTCCTATATGCAATTTGCCTCAAAACATTAATTTTCAATGGTTTTGGAGAAATCCTGCTATAAAGCAACTATAGCTAAACATTCCAGATGGCATCTATTCCAGTGTGTATCCATTGGTTTCTGTCTTAGAAGGAGATTCACTATTAATAAAATTAAATAAATTACCTGCTCATAGAACAACTTGAAAAGTTTCTGCAGCAATATTAATCAATTAAATAGTTCTTAAATATGAACAAGTGAAAGAGGGCTAGTACAAGAATTAACAACAACTTAAGTCCCATGTAAAAATCCCGGTACTTAACTGTTGCAAAGATGGTTCTCTGCATGGGGGTGACTTTCACCTGAAAAGCCCTTAGTTAAAGAAAATATTAAACTGAAATATGAAATAGTAGAATAAAAAATATAGACATTTGCTAGTGGTAGTTTAATTTCTCTCTGCTTTTTTCAGAACCGGAAGAGAACAATACAGTGCAGAAATAGCTTCAGAAGTGCAAAGAATCTTTTTAAAGAAATGGAAGAAATTGCCAGTTTAGTCCAGCTGCTTGGGAACCAATATATATACCCTACCCATGCTTAGTAATTGCTTCACTTAATTCAGGGGCAAATACAGTTGTCTTATGTAATACTGGACACTCATTTCAGCTGCCACCCTGGATGCATAAAAAATTGCATGTGTCCGGAACAACTCATCCTAATGGTGTGGAAGGTCAACAAAAGAATGATGGAAGTATTCCAAAGAGAATGAGAGGTTTAGAAGAACAGATGGGCAGAGCTTAGGAGATATGAGAGAAGCCAGTCTCAAATTTCTCTTACAATAGGGTTCATTTATCTACACTAGCTATCTGTCTCTGCTTCTGTCAGGCTCACTACTGTGGCATTCATCCAAGGATCGTAAAGTGATAAACTTTCATTGAACACTGTGCCAGCTATTAATATTAATTAAATATAAAAACTAAAAGCATGAGTGATGAGTGCTGTGGGAAAACAGTATGTGATCTTGTAATGAAAGATAGTGTCATAATGCATGTGCACGGGGGGAGGGAAGGAGGTGTGCAAATTAAGGCACCCTTAATTCTGGTATTAACCAGATTATGAGTGCTTGACTTTGCAACCTTAATGTTCTTTTGACATATTTTTTGGATGTCAAATTTATATAGCACCTTACTTTTCCCAGTGTGGAAGAGCAGTCTTTGGAATGTAATCACTCTGTTTAATGGCACACAGCAACACTAGATAATATTATAAAACAGAAAGTTTATGAGAATACTATTTTTACTTGAAAGTGCAGGCAAAAATTAAGCGGCATATAATTTCTGACACTGAGATTTGGCCAGAAAACTGTTTCAAATATTTCTCGTTCATTTAGTTCTGGAATAAATGTAGGTCAGGAAGTGGCAAAATAAAAACTTTTGTGGGGAGGAAAGGGAAACAGAATAAGAAAGTGTACAGCAGTGTTTCCCCCATGCACCGAGGAAGGGTTCGCTAACGAATTGATCCCAGACCCATTGAAATTGGTTAAAATCTTTCTAACTCTAATGTCAACAATTCAAGAAGGATGTTGATGCATTGGAGAGGGTTCAGAGAAGAGCCATGGGATTGATTAAAAGATTAGAAAGCATGCTTCATAATAAGGGATACAAGGAGCTCAATCTATGTATTTTAATGAAGAGAAAGTTATGGAATGAGATGATTAAAAGTGCTAAAAGTAACCATGGGGGGAACAAATATTTAATAATGGGCTTTTAGTGTAAAATGTAACATGATCCAATGTCTGAAAGTTGAAACTAAACAAATTGAGGCTGGAAAGAAGACATTTTTAATCACGAGGGTAAACAACCGGTAGAACAATTTTCCCAGGATTGTAATGGATTCTCCGTTGCTGGCAATTAAATCACGACTGGATGTTTTCTAACAGATATATGCTCTAGGAAGTATTGTGAGAGGGAAGTTCTGGTTCCTTCTGGTCTTGGATTCATGGATTTAGAGTCTCTGGTTTGGACCCTTATTTTCTAATGATTTTTTTTTATTTTGACATCTCCTACATATTATGATACACATCTTTGCAACATACATTATGTTAATTTTTTTCTATCACAGACTTGATTCTGAGGTGTTTTCAAATATTTTAATGTTTATTTGAAACTCTTGCAAATGGCTGCAAAGGTAATGGAGGAAGAGGACGATTGTCTGGAAGGCTGTGGTTGATAGTGTAGAATAGACTTGTGGTCAGATCCTCAGCTTGTGTGAATTGGTATCACTCCACTGGGATGTGATCTATGGTGGTTCATCTCTGCAAAGATTTTTTTTATGTTTACCTAGTTTTCTTGTCTTTCTGTAATTCTATACCTTCCTGTGTCTTTACATATCCTTTTGCTGTTGCTTGATATTTCTCCTCTTATATTGAGCACTGCATTTCTTACAGCTTTACTATTCTTAATATACAGCTTTAAAGTAAAAAAAAAAAATGGTCCTTGCCCCATGCTTACAAGAATGCTTACAATCTAAGTAATTTTAGTTAAATGAAAATATGAACGGAAAATGCTAAATGCTGATGTCCTAGCAGAAAGACATTTTTGCTCTTCTTATGGAAAGTTAAGAATAGATTTTTTTAATGAGCTGATTTGAGCTGAGCTGAAAAAAGTTTCATAGCCCAGAAATATTCATTTAAATGTGGCTGCATTTAATTATGGTGTATTATTTGATAAATGCTCTATGATCAGGGCATAAACCAGCCACAAAAGGCACATCTATACTACGCGCTTTTTTCAAAATAAGATATTTCAGAATAATAACTCCCAGAATAGCTATTTGAAATAGCACGTCCATACTACAAATGCCCATCGAAATAGCACAGAGCTATATTGAAATAGACCATCCACACTGATTGGTGGTTGAATTGCATTTAAGGCCCGCCCCCTGGAAGCACTCTGGGCAGGGCATCAGGACAGCACTCACTTCCTAGAGTTGCTGTCTGAGGCTCCTGCTTAAAGGGGCTACCCTCTTCAGCTGTGTCTCAGGCTCTTCACCTTTGCCTACCTCCTCAAAGGACAGCAGACTCTTCAGTGCCTGCTCTGGTTGCCCTTGTGGATGCCACAGCATTCTAGCCATGAAGCCAGACCTGCAAAACACTCATTGGCTCTTAGACCTCCTTCTGCACCCCCTAGTGCAGTTACTGCAGGCTGCCCAATAACCGCACAACAAAAAACAACAACTGCTGCACCTTTAAATCTCCACACTCCCCCGAGGAATGTCCCAAGCAACCTTCCATCTGAGAAAAACAGAAAATACCAGACATTTTATATGTCTGGTATTTTCTGGGGGGTTTTTTTCTACCAGACAGAGACCGCAAATACCGGACTGTCCGGGCCAATACCAGACACCTGGCAACCCTATTCATGTAGCACAGACCCGCCTACCCTCTCCTGCACACCGTGCACTGCCGCTTCTGGCGCTGGGATACCAGTTCTGACTGGTGGGACCAGACCGTCATGGAGTGGTGGGCCAACCAGCAGTGGCTCCAGAATTTCCACGTGCGGAAGGCCACCTTGCTGGAGCTGTGCGAGTGGCTCGCCCCTGCCCTCCGTCGACAGGACACCCACATGTGACCTACCATCCCCCTCTAGAAGTGCGTCGCCATTGCTGTTTGAGTGCTTACCATGTCAGACAGCTTCCGCTCCACTGGGGACCAGTTTGGCATGGGGAGCTCAACCATCGGGGCCGTGTTCATGCACCTTTGACTCTATTACAGTTGTCCTAGAAAGGTGGTGAGCTGCTGGAATGGGGTTCCTCTTCCTCCCACCCAGCAAGTTCCCATGGCAGGGGCTCAGTGTCCTCTCCCTCACAGTGCTTTCCTGGGAGCGGATGCTGCCCCGGGAGTGCGGGCATGACCGTGTGTTGTACTGCTGTGTATGTCCATGACTCCCTCCTCTTTAGTGATGGCTTGTGATTGGAAGGTGTCACACCATGGAGTTGGGAATAAGGCAGGCCTCTCCGGAAACCCTAGGAGCAGGAGGTTCCTTGGTGGCAGCCTCATGCCGCTGTCTGCTCTGGACTGTATACCCGCATACACAGGCTGCTGTGCAATCCCCAGGTCAAGCGAGGAGCACGCAGCCCCTCACTACCTGCTGCCTCCCCCTCCCTGTGTCTAGGGAAAGTAATGGAACTCACCTGATGGTCCTTCCCCAGCATCATCCGACCCTGAGTGACATCCGGGGATGGGACAAGCTTACCTCCTGGCTGGCAGGCATCATCTCCTGGCTGGCCTCATCTTCCTCCTCATCATCTTCTTCCTTGCCCATGGACCTGCCCTCCAGGAGGCTGACAATGGGTGTCTCCAACACAGAGTCCACAACAAGGGGGGAAAGGGACCAACTCTCCCCGTTTTTCCCCCCAGGATGCAGTAAAGCTGATCATAATAGGGGCACAAGTGGAGTGCCGCTCCACAGCAGGAGCTCTGCTTGGCCTTGGTGTAGGCCTGCCTCAGTTCTTTCACTTTCATGTGCACCTGCTCCTGGGTGCGCACGAGGCCCTTCTGGCCCAGGCTGTTGGCCCGCCGGCCATAGATGTCTGCATTCCTGTGTCTGGTTTGCCTTCTCTCCCCAGACCTCGATGAAATCCAGGATTTCCACACCAGACCAGGATGGTGCCCTCCTCTTCTGCCTCCAGGCAGGGACTTGGGAGCTGCTGCCCGCTCTCTAACAGCTTCAGCCATTGCTGCACAAACAGGTCCTGCAGTGTGGCGCAGGGCTTTCCATCTGCCACAAGCCCTTTCCCCTGTGGCTGCAGCTGTAAAGCCTGAATGGGAAGGGGAACTATAGAGTTCAGATAGGTGTGGACAGAGTGGCCACCAGGGCAGCTGTGAGAAGCCCTGGAGGCCAATTATTTTGAAATAACCACAGCTGCCCAGTCTACACACACCCTATTTCAAAACAGGCATTATTCCTCATGAAATGAGTGTTTATTATTCCAGAATAAGAAGCCTGTTACTTTGAAATAATGCTGCTGTGCCCTAACTGACAGGAGTTAGAAAGGAACTTCCCATGGGGTGCAGAAGTAGCATAGCTTCGGAGTCAAAACTTGGGTTGGCCCCAACTCATGATGGATAGGCAATCACATTGGCTGGAGTCACTGTTTGAGACACCCCTGGAGGATAAGGGTACCCGCAGACACATGCACAATCCAGCGTCCTCAGAGGGATAGTCAGACCAGCCCTGTGCAGAGCTGCCCCAGCAATTGGGGATTTATTCAGTGATCAGTATGCCTATCCAGGCATTCACATGCTCCAGGCAGGCCCTGAGAGGCCCTGTGGGGCAAGGTACAGAGATACGGGACCTCTTGTCACGTGGCCTGTGAGATGCAGTGCCTGCTTCCCTACCAGCCTCATGCTAACCTTAAGAGTACTCCTGGTATTAGAGCCCAGAATGGTTTTGCAGATTCCCCAGCCCTACCCCAGCATGGGTCCTCACAGCACCCAGTTGGCAGCATTCTCGCTACATAGGGGCAGGTGCCACCATTGACCTGCGAGTGCCACACAAGCTTGGAGATAGCAGTAGCAGCCAAGCTCAGGCAATGGTACGTAATGACGTGGCTTTGTGTACTGTGGAGCAATTAGACTCAGTGAAGCGGCTCAGGAACTTCTAGGAAGTAGTAGCAGCTCTCAGTCCCCTGAGTCGGCATGGCCCAGTAACTCCCTCACCCACAACTCCTGCTGACACATGGAAGGGGTGGGGCTGCATCACTACAGGCACATCAGTGCTCTGGTACATGTGATCCGTGCCAGTTACTGCCCTCGTGCCCCCTCCTGTCTTGTGCCATCTGCCCACAGAGACTGGTGGGAGCCAAGTTCTCTTCCAGAGCGCTTGTTTAGAATTGTATCCATGTGACTTTGCAAAGGGCAGTCCTTCCTCTAACCTACTGTAACAGGGTTACCTTTTTAATCAGCTGGCCTAGTGGTCAGGGTCTGCTGTCCCAGTCTCTCTCTCTCTCTCTCTCTCTCTGCCCAGTGCCCCCAAACAGGATTCAGCTGCAGCAGCAGTAAACCCCAGGGCATATGGGAGAATGTGGGCATGTAGAAGATCCCAGGTTGTCCCGCTCCACTACATTCTGGGTCCTGAAAATGTGACCGTGTGGGATGTCCTACATTCAGCTCACCTCCCCAGGTCAACTTCCTATCCCACCTGATGTCTGAGTTTGAGGCATGGCTCATCCTTTGCTCGGAACCACCAGACTCTTGGGGCTGTTGCAAGTGACCCTCTGGTGCCTTCACACCTGGTTCTCCCTACTTCTGAGTGCCAGAGTAATGAAATGTTAAGATCCTTATTGTATGGGGAAAGGGCAGCCAAATTGCACTTACCCTGTCCTGACAGAAGGGGTCACTCTGAACTAACATCACTCACTTAAAAGGGGGTATGCCAAATCCTAGTGAAGGAAAGAAGCTCTGGAGATGTGTCTTTCTACCTAGGATTTTTTAGGCAGAGCCGACACCAAAAGACAGTGTTTGACTTTCCCTTCCCCAGTGTTTAAAGACAGTACTAGTTAGACTTAATTGAGAGTCATTGTCTCTCTTCAGTGATTACCACAGCCTAAGGTTGCCAGTTTTGATGTGGCATCTTCCTGATAGTTTTACATAATCTTTAATTTAAAATTAATCTGTAATTCCTGGAGACTCCAAGGCAATCCTGGAAGGCTGGCAACTCTACCAGAGCCAATAAGCAAGTCTTGGGACAGAGCTGAGGTGAAAAACAATGTAGAGGCATTAACTGTCAGTCAGGTTCCCTCTACCCTGAAATCACTGTAGACCTGGGTTAAACAGCATAGAACCTCAGTTGCAGAGGTACACAGTGACCACAAAGACATTGCTTGAGGCCCTACCCCTTTTTCAGACAAGTGAACCCCTATGAATGCACCTCTGAATTCTGGGGTTTTGCTGACCAAAGACAGCCAGTTTGGGTGAAGTGGAAGGAGAAGGAAGTGATGCATTAAAGGGATATTTGTTCCTTGGATTTTCCCACCACCAGGTAAGAAACTGAGGCAAAGGACACTGTTCAATGCACTATGGCGTCGGGTTCACTTATGGTTGCATGCTTTTAACTGTGCTTGGTTTCCATTCTCTTTTAATAAAAGAAGGGTTGTCAACTGACCTGTGTTAATGCCTGCGATTAACGCAGAACAGGATTAACATGTTAAAAAAATTAACTTGTTAATCACAGGTGTTAATGCTATGCTGTCTTTTTGAAGTGCCATTCCAGCACTACAAAGGGGTAGTGCAAGCAGAGCTGGGGATCCCCCTGCTCCGCTGTTGCAAAGCTCCTTTGAAGTGTCACTCCTAATGCTCGGCCCATTAAAGCATCAAAACGGCACTTCAAAGGGGCAGCGCAAGCAGAGTCGGGGATCAGCTGGAGTCTCCCTGGGGCCTCCAGCTGATCCCCGGCTCCGCTTGCACTGCCCCTTTGAAGTGCCGCTCCGGGACAGTGCATTAGGAGCCTGGGGTCAGCTGGGGACTCCAGCTGACACCAGGCTCCTCCTTGTGCTGTCCTTTGGAAATGCCGCTACAGCACTGTCCTGTTGAAATGTCGCTGCAGCGTTTCAAAGGGGAGTTGCACACGATTAATCGCGTGATTAATCACAATTACATTTTTGAATCGCTTGCCAGCCCTAAATAAAAACTCTCTTTTGCAGTACATAGACTCAGAGCTTGCAAGGTGGTCCAGTAAGAGGTGCCATGGGCCAGTGAGTTTTCCCAGAATACTTAGTGAGGGCTCAACTCAGTAGTGTTTTGCCTTAAGAGGAATCCCTATATGTAGAACCTGGCTCCTATATGTTGCTGCTGCTGGCGTCAATTGGCCAGAAGGGTTACAGTTTGGGAGTTCATCTGGGATACCCGGATCAGTATTCCTTGCAAACATATTGTGAGTAAATCATTAATTTGGGGAAATGGTTTTGTTATATTTCAGGGAGAATCTCAGTGTGTATACTGGCTGTACATGTTAGAGGGCTGGTGCAAAAGGATGACTCTGGGCCCTAAGATCTGCCTTCCAGTAACAAGGATACCTGAGACATTGACTCCACTTCACAGGCAGCCACTGAATGGCTGAGCAAGTGCAGAGGAAGGTGTGGGCAGATTTTTATGAGGCAAGATGGTACCTTCACAGCTCTGTGGGAGCTGCCAGTGAGCAGAACCCTGATAGGTTCCAAGTGAGAGAGCAGTGGTGGGCAGCATGTGGGTGTGGGCAGGGTCTGGAAGCAGCTCCCACCACCATCTGCCTCAGATACAGAGTTATTAAGACTTCAGGGTGAAAGAAAGACCTTGACTGGCATGCCAGGTTTGTGGGACTTTGATACAACAGCCCCAAGCCTGGGAGCTGCAGCCTCACCCAAAAAGTGGGCAAAGACACTGTCACATAAAGAAATATTAAACCAAATACTTTTGAAAGATGTGCATGCTTGCAAAATTGTTGGAGGTTAATTTGGTTCACAATGAAAATCCATCAGCTACGAGTAGCAACATTATGCTTCATGTTTTAGAATTAAAACCCTGTCCATGGATACCAATATGGAATGTCACTGCCTCACTGACACAGCCTCCAAATGTTAGAACATTTTGTACCTCTTAGTACAGAAGAGCCTGGCTGTTCCAGTCCCCATAAGAATAATTGATTTCACCTGGGTGAAAAGCAGGTTCACCCTTCATGAATGTATTTTAGTCATTCATTGTACTTCTTGTGGGCAAAACCCATGAGAATTTACAATTTTAAAGGTAAAGAGCTGTGACAAAAGAGGTAAAGGTAGTTTTAAAAGAGAAGATAGGAGTTACTCTTCCAGGGAGCCAATAAAAGCCTTTTCAAAACCATTTTGGAAGCAGTTTGGCTTAAATGGGCACTGGCAGAATAGAAATAATATTATAAAAAAAATCTTGTGTTACTAATTACATGCCAGAGTATTAAAACTGCAAATTTTAATAAATCTAATTTACTTTTCACAATGTTGGGTCATCTTTTTTGCATTTTACTCAGATAATACAGTGAGCATAAACAAGTGTCACATACACAGACTATTCCCAGCCACCACAAGGGTCACTGGTCACCATTAGCCCATAGCCAACGCCCACATCATCTGATTAGGAAGGTGCAAAGGTGGCAAAGAGCTGGCTCACCCCCTTGGATTCTGTGCCAAACTCAGTGCAAGTGGGCACTGTAGATCCAATATTGCACATCATACCCAGGCAAAACAGACACCAAAGTCTTCAAAAATTTTGAATGAGAAGGGAGGACAGCATCAATTATACAGGCTCAAAGGCTTCAGCAAATCAAAGCTGCCTTGGAAACACTACTGGCCACAGCCACGATACTGGCCTGTATGGTCAAAAAGTCTCTCTGTCTTTCTAATCTCTTAAGGCTAAACTTTGCAGAAATAGGAGCACAAAGTTAGGCTCCTCAATCCGTATCAGTCATTCTGTTTCAAAGTGCTGAGCACATAACTCCAACCAAGGCCAATGTGAGCTATAGGTACCCATCTGGCACTTCAGAAAATCAGGCCACTTATTTACGTACCTAAATATAGATTTAGAAGTCTATCTTAAGCTACTATTTTTGTTAATCTTGCTACGGGTCCTTGGTAGCAGGTTCTCCTCAGTGTAATTCCTTAGCACTTTCGACAGCTGAGATGCAGCAGCCGCAGTGCTCTGTTGTAAAATGGAATCTGTAGCTGGATCAAATTTAGCAAGTTTTTATTATCAGCCCCGCTGAAAAGGAAGACACGGGTAGAATAAATGGCTCAAAGTCCCAGACTTGAGTATCCAGGTAGATAAATGATTAGAAGGAAAACTTATTTCATAACCTGAAAATGTAGTTTCCTCAGCCTTAAGATATAGAGAGCATCTAAAATTAACTCCCAGAGTAATAAGTATTAAACATGTTTTCTTTACGCTATCTGCTGAATCCACAGATCTAATATCCACCCCTAAAAAAAATCACTTCTGGAAGGCCTTAGAATCAGTTAAAGTAATTAGAACTCCTGTGACCGGGGGAAGCTGCAGATGAATCTTTGAGGCAAATTTAAATTCTCCATAAAGGTTAATGGCCTAGAAATTGTAGGCATCTGAGAAGCTATAATAATAATAAAACTGATTCAGTTATTCAGATAGACTGGGATATGAAAAGATACGGAGACTTACTAATTCACATTAAGAATTGTGGGCCCGATTCTCTAGAGCCTTGCATTTTGTAGTTTTCTTTCACGTGTGGTAGAGTTTCCTCCTTGTTCCCTCTGTTAGCTCCACCTTGTTTACTGCATCACATTTCTTGCTTCACTTTTAGGCTTTTTCACAATTCATCTCTGCTCTTCCTTTGTGATCTCGTATTTTATTGCGACATTGAGTCCTGCCTTTGCTCCAGCAACAATGCCAGACTTTATTGCTGTTTGTTTCACTTCTCCCTCAGTATCTTTATGTTAAGCCTCTAATTGCCAGCTGTTGGGACTGGATGACAGGAAATGGATCACTTGATATTGCCCTATTTTGTTCATTCTCTTTGAAGTGTCTGGCACTGGGCACTATCAGAAGACAGGATGCTTGGCTAGATGGACAGTTGGTCTGAACACCATGGCCGTTCTTACATTTTATATTCTTACATTGCATCCGAAACAAACAAAAGGAAGTACTTCTTCACATAATGCACAGTCAACCTGTGGAGCTCCTAAGCAGAGGATGTGGTGAAGACTAGGACTTTAGCAGGGTTCAAAAACTGGCCACTGTCAGCAGACAGGATAGTGGGCTAGATGGACCTTTGGTCTGACCCAGTATGGCTGTTCTTATGTTCTTGTCAAAATACAGAAAAGCCATCATTTTGTTCTCTTTAAAATCCCTCCTTTAAACTTGCCTATGTCATATTGCCTACTATCTAGACTAGAAATGAGGCAGAAATGTTTAACAGTGGAGATAATTAATCATTACAACAACTTACCTAGAGAAATTTTGGATTCTTTTGATTTGAATTTTTTTTAATGAGCACAAGCAGATCTCGTAGGAAGACGTTTGTAACTCGTAGGTTCTCAAAAGCCGTGGCATGCCATCAAATCTTCTAAGGGGGGCAACGTGAGCAGAGCCAAATGGTCTGCTGACCAGAGCATAGGGGACAGGCTATAGCGGATGATCCAAAAGGACTCCAGAGTTAATTCACAGAGCCCCACTTTCACAGGAGAGCTGTGATTGGCCTACAGCACTGTCAGTCATCACAACTCTGGTTGGGAGGGTCTTTCCTTGTTGAACCCTACATGCGTATGTCAGGGAATGCTGATCTAGGCGAGTGGGGATACCTGAAAGTGTGTGTCATGGAAAGGGGAATGTCCCTGTGTAGTGGGTTGGAGTGGCCGCCCACTGAGCCGGAGGAGGAGGAACCCCTCCGGACGCCATGTTGGGCTGAGGCTAACCCCGCCCTGTCACCTGACGGGAAGCCAAGAGGTGGGCCCAGGACTATAAAAGCCCAAGCAGCATCCTCAGTCAGGGCTGGGCCTGCCAAGAGGCTAGAGGTCTTCGCCGGACTCCCAGCCTGGAGAGTGGAGACTGAGGCCTGGCCCGGGCCCCC
>CM057847.1:67864388-67893454 GCA_030068395.1 Apalone spinifera | reverse complement strand
CCTATTTGTGGACTGACCGTTTGGCGCTGTCACGCCCTGAACTAAGGACTGGACTGCTCCCCGTGAACTAATGGGGCTGGTCTTAAAGGGCCAGTGCAGTGGGTTGGAGTGGCCGCCCACTGAGCCGGAGGAGGGCAGACCGACTACACCTTGGAAATCCCCTCCTTATGGGCCCCTCGTCACTCTCCCCCTTACTGTGACCTCACTACTCTCTGTGCATGGAGGGGGCCATGGATGTGAGATTCTGGGGAGGGAGAGTTATCCTATGGGACTGCCACCAGGTAGGTCATTTAAAGCTGAGGCACAATAGGTGATTTGGGGACAGGCAGTGGGACAGCACTGGCAAATGGGGTTGGGGGCACAGGGGGTGGGGAAGCCCAGGTGTGCAGCTTGGGGGCATTGTGGTGAGTGCTGGCTGGGGAGTACTGCCAGGTGATTTAGGGGTGATTTTGGAGGTGAGGGCACTTGGTGGGTGGGGACACATCCAGATGATCTGAGAGAAATATGGAGGCGGGGCTCTTCTGGATAGTGAAGCACTACTGGGTGTGGTTGGTGGGCATTGTTATAGGGTGGGGTGCCACCAGATGATTTGGGAAGGCGAACTTGGGAGGTGGGGGTTCTGCTGGCTGGGTGGTACTTGCAAAAGAATTGAGGGTATATGGGGGGAGGGCTCTGGGGTGGATGGGAAAATAATTACAACAAATACTTCCAAAATAGATTTGGCTTTTTTAAAAATATACATGAGCTTCAACCCCAGGCTGAAAGGTTCTCTTTCCCCCTCCCCATATACCTCCCCCATTTATATCTGAAATGGCACCCCTACCCTGCCTCAAGACATGCCAGAGGACTCCAAGGAAAAATGGGAAAATATTAAGGATGGATACAATTTCAAAACACAGAGAAAACATGCCCTATCTCAAATAGAAGTTACAAGCTTGATGGAGAAGTTACTGGGTACAAATCCATGAGACAGGAAGTCAGACCAGATGATTTAATAGTCCCTCTAGCCTTAAAAATCCTTAAATCTATGCAAACACTGCTGTCCTACAATGGGCAGACAAGTGCCAAGCTGAAACTGTTTATTTTGCATTCTGTGTTCATTACAGTATGACCTCATCCTGCCCCTCTTTTTTGTCTGTTTCTTCCATCTGTTGCACCTCATCATCAGGCCTGCAATTCCAAGCCCCAGGTCAGAACAGTCAATCTCCTTTCCCGCCCCCCCTTCCCCAAGCCGCACCTGTGCAGACATAGTCCACATGACATTTGGGCAGTGCTGCACCTGTGCTGGGTGGTGCCCAGCAAGCTGCTGGATGCACTGCTTAGTACACTCTTCTGGCATGGCCAGGACTTCTGCATGTCCACCCAGTAGGGTTGCCAACTGTCTAATCATGCAAATACAAAGACCCTTGCCCATCTCCTGCCTTGCCCCTTTCCTGAGGTCTCGCCTCTGTCCCACCCATTTTTTTTCTTTGAGGCTCCAGCCCCTGCCCAAACCTTGGCTCTTCCCCACCCTCACTCACTCTCACTGGGCTGTGGTAGGAGGTTGGGGTACAGGAGGGTGGGGAGGGGGTGCAGGCTCTAAGGGGAAGTTGGGAGTGGGAGGGGTTGCAGGGTGCGAGTCTGGGAGGGAGTTTGGGTGCAGGGTGCAGGCTCTGGGCTGGGACGGGGGTTGAGGTGCAGGAGAGGTGAGAGAAGCAGTGCTCATCTTGGGCAGTTCCTAAAAGTGACTGGCACACCCCTCCGGCAGCATCTCCTAGGCAGGGAGCTGTGGGGGAATCTCCGTGAACTGCTGCCCACAGGCCCCACCCCCACGGCTTCTGTTAGCTGCACTTCTCCAGCCAGTGGAAGCTACGGAGCTGGCACTCAGGGCAAAGGCAGCACGCAGAGATGACCCTTCCTCCCCCCAAGGAACCACAGGAGCAGACTGTCTGCTTCCAGGAGCTGTGCAGAGTGAGCGTGGGCAGGAAGCCTACCTTAACCCTAAGGTTACCAGGTATCCAGTTTTGAACCAGACAGTCCAGTATTTGAGCTTTCTGTTCAGGAAACAAATTGAGAAAATATAAATGTCTGGTATTTTCTAAATAAGATGTAATGTCAGTTGTGATGGAATGTCAAGTGCGTCCGGTATTTTTGTTGAAACCATCTGGCAACCCTACTTAACCCCTCTGCACTGCTGGCAGCAGCGCTGGCTGAGGGCCATCGGTTCCCTTTTAAATCTCCTTGGCCATTTTCCTCCTACCCCTCCTTTGTGGACCTGCTCATTGTAATATCAAAGTGTGAGCTCTTTCAGGCAACTGTCCCGTTTATGTGCATATATAGTTGTTAATGCAATGGAATCCTGTACGTGCTACTGAAATGGGTACACAAAATGGAATGCAATTGGAAATCTGGCCTTGCAGGTCCAAATTGTATCATTTATAAGTTCTGCCAATATTTAAAAGTAATCTTTTGTCTCAGAGGATAATTTGCACAGGGAAGCCAGGTACACAGCTGAGGGATCAGCCACTGAGATGCAGTTTTCCTTGATGAGACTGCCAGAGTGATAGGAAATGACAGCATCTGACAGATATAGAGGGCCTGATTCTCACTTACACTGAAGTCCAGAAAATCAAGTTGCCTTTTCAAAACTGAGAGAAGATGAGTGGTATAAATTTGGAACAAAATACATTAAATGCATAGTAGCGGTATTATGGTATAAAGTTGCATTAGAAAGTTAGTTTTTAACGGGAGCGTTAAACCTTTATTTTGTAAAATAATGACTAATTGAAATGGTAAAATATAAAACACAGAATGTACATTTGGAGCATATCTTTAGTGATTTATGGTGGCTCAGTGAAAAATTAATCGATTCAGAGAAAATAATTAGAGTTTAAAATTGCCACTTGCAGCAGTTTTTCAGTAGATTGTCTGACTTTTCCTTGTATGCAGTTTGCAAGAAAATCAAAACTCTCTGGGACCTGCCCTGTGCCTGTTTTGTTGATGCTTGTGCAGATGCTTGGAACATCAATTAAGCAACTGGGGGTGGGTGCCTATAGAGCATTTGATAACTTTTTGTCTGTAGCAGAACATTAATGACCATTTGACGGCAACAAATCTGCTGTGGTAGACCGTCACCACTCACTTTCATAGGCAAAAGAATTAGATTGCGGAAGAGGCTGGTGGACACGCACCCACTTCTGCACTTTAACGCACAGCCTAAACAGTGGGCTCGTCCATGTTAAATAACTTTAAACAGATGAAATGTGTGATGGCCTGATGTGCTGATCTGTTGATCTAAATCATAGATACAGACCTGAGGTCACTGTAAAGCTTTGACTAGGACTGTGAGTTTGATTAAGTTTAAATATGTATTGCTTTGGGGTATAGGTTAGAGTGGAAGTCAAAGCCCTATGGTGTTGTGAAGTGTATTGCCAGCAGTATTGCACATACAGGGTGGTGGAAAGGAATGCAAGAACCTTTCCCGGTAATGGCCTGTTTCTGTTCTTTCAGTGTTTTGAGTGGATGTGGTGTGCCCTGGTGCAGCCTTTGTTTGTGTGCTGGTATTATGTACATGGTTAGTTAATTTTATACCATTCCTGTTTTCATTTTGTAACATTAATCCATGAAACTACAAAGTACATTTTCAGTTGTTGCTTTGGGGAAGGATGCAACGTGACCATCGTTCTTGAAGCTAACTTCATAACCTTATGTCGATTAATATCTGTTCAATTCCACCACTAAAGTCTCGTCTACATTAGAAAAGAGGTTGAGGGTAGGATCAGTGTGCTAGCTAACATGAGCCCCTAACCATGAGGTTTTCCCTATTATCATTGAGCTGGTTTCCTGAGTATATTCGGACATGCTAAATAGATAAATGTCTATCAGGGATGATCTAGACAGTACTAGGTCCTGCCATGAGGGCAGAGGACTGGACTCGATGACCCCTCGAGGTCCCTTCCAGTCCTAGTATTCTATGATTCTATGCTGAATTGTAAGAAAAGTAGCTGACTAAAAGCTTAATAACACATCCTGCCCTAACCTCAGCCTCTTTTCTAGTGTTGATAAAGCCAGAAGATTACAAGGTGCTCGGGGCATTAAAAAAGAAAACAGGCATGTGCTCTTTGTCAGTGCTAATGGGGAAACCAGAAGTTATAGGTAGTCACAGATCCTTGTCGCAAAGGCTTTGATCGCCCAATCATACGCCATAGGAGGAAGGATGAAATACAGCCCTGAAAGCTTCCCCAGCCAAAATCAGTACTAACAGATGTACTGAATAAACTTAAACAACAAATGGTCTGGTAGCACTTTATAGACTAACAAATCTCAGCAGATGGGTTTTGGTGAAGGACTAAGAGCTGTCCAGTGTAGGAAGGAATGTTGGGTTTGTTCAGCAATCTAAAGAAAAAAACTCCCATTGATCTGCACTACTGATTGCCTCAGAGTATTGACTGATATGTAAATGGTTGTGATCACCAGGGAAGTGGAGTGTACAGATTTAGGTCCTCATGGTGTCCTCACATTACATCATCATATTACTTCAAACATAAATGCTTTTTACCTGAGACTTTCATTATACTTCCTTTTCCATACTGTTTGAAGGATAGGCGCTCTCTCATTAAGTTTTCTGAGACAGGTAGAAAAATACTATGATTTCTGATATTAACAGCACACGGCTATTGTGTTTTGTGGGTAAGTGGTGAGCTATTTTAGGACATTGCCTTTCCTTCTCTCTTTCCACTCTATTAACTAAAACAGTCAAGGTGGGAAAAGAAAGAAGAGAACAAAGGCACTCCTGTGGCTTTAGCAGCTGGGATGCCACCTATGCCTTCTGGGTAGTCATTTGAAAGCTCAGTTTCCTGTTGGTTCCTTTTTCAAGTTGTTTACTGTGATTCATAGACCACAAGGTCCGGGTGAGGTGGGAATTAGCAACTCTTAACAAGTCTGTTGGTGGGCTCTACAAGAATGATCAATCTTTTCCCCCATTGTTTATCTTCTGAGTGTCTCACATTAGGTTTCTTCTTTTTCAGAGCATCTTATTATTTTGTTTCATTAGTTAAAGCCCATGTGTTTAATGTTATTCTTTCCTTGCTTTTATAAGACATCAAAGCTTATGTATTCCATTTTCCCCTTATACTGGCTTTTCCACTCATCCATTCTGCCATTGTCTGTTTACATTATGGTCATGAAATCAATGATTATTAGCAAAATTTATCCCTTCAGTTTACAGATTTCTGATATCCATACAATCGTGTGATTTTTTTTTTTTTTAAATGATAAAACTCTGACCTCAAGCCATTTAGATTTTTTGGTCACTTGTATTTGTTACAAGCAATCTGTTTAACTTTAAAATCTGAAAATGTAGTTTCTCAATACATTTTAAAACTAGTTTATGTAAATCACCTCCCAAACTTTTTAGACATTTTCTAAATGCCAGCCAATTCTATTAGGCCTTTAATAACATTTTCCCCAAAGTTTCAGTCCTACTGTGTTGCTACTAAGTACTGCAACTGTTTCTTTTTTATGGGTCTGGAATGGTTTATTAATAGCATGAGATTATGTTGCCATACCCTACCTGCTGCTTTTGGATGTTTCCTCTGACAGGGATAGTTACTATGACATTTTGTTGCACTGTTTAAAATATTTTCATGAATTTTGATCCAAAAACATACAGTTTCTGCACTCCCACCCATCAGATCGTATAGAAGTGGCTTTCTGTAGCTGAGACTGCTCTGATAATTATTCTTTACATTCTTTTGTCCATGGTTGTTTACTTCTGTGGTTCTTGTAGTTTTGCCCTCACTTTCGTCTCTCTATGCCCCCAGTTTCCTTTGAGGTTGGAGATTAAGGTACATTTTAAAACGTGGGGGCGGGGGAGTTGGTACAGCTCATCACAGTCAATACATCCTTATTTTATTCCATAAAACAGACAACATCTGCTATTCATCTTTCTGAAACTATGCACTTAACTAGTTCTCCTAGTATCTAAGTACACCCCAAATGGAAAAACATAGCTACAAAGTGAAGTCTCTCTCACTCCTTCCCCCTTCTCCACCTCTAGGAGAAGTATATGTTGAACTATGTATGTAAGTCAGTGCAGAGCTCTTATTGTAGAAAAGTTAAGTCAAAAAGATGGTTTGCCTTAAGCTATGAATACAATTCTCGCCTGCATTGAATTCCATAGTCTAGATCTGTCTCCCATGCACTCACAAGCCTCTCCCTTTGGCTGACAGAAGACAAGTCCTAGGGAAGCGATGATTTCATGGGTTGTTAGGGCCAGTCCTTTGGAGGGCTTTTGATATTAAAACAAAGACCTGGAGCTAGACTCTAGTCAGAGAAGAGCCCGAGCAGAGTACTAGAATGAAGTGTTCTTGTCATCCTCTGCTGTCTATCCTAGTAATTGTGTGACCCCCGTTCCATAGTACCTAGGCATCTCACAGTCTTTAGGATGTGTATCCTCCTCATATCCACCATGAGGTAGGGCAGTACTATTATCCCCATGGGAAAATGAGGTACGGAGATATTAAGTAACATACCCATGGCCACCCAGGAAATTTGAAGCAGAACAAGAAACTGACCCCAGATCTCCCTAGTTTGAGACTAGCACCCTAATCACTAGAAAATCCTTCCTTGCATGCTGCTAAAATATGAGCGGCTGTATTCTGTACCAGATTTTTCAGGGTAGCTTTGTTCCCAGCTTTAAGCACATCAGTGGAAGCTATTGCCCTTGATGTAGACTGTGAAGTGATACTCACTTCATAATGTGTATAATCACTTCATCCAGACCAAAGAACCAAACAAAGATGACTGATACAAAAGCAAATAAAATGTTATTGTAGTATAGAATACTGTACATAAATCTAGATGACAAGTAATTATTTCAAAAGAAACTTCTTTTCTGAAAGAATCTCAATGCATTTATTTTAAAAAGGCCTCTGAGAATAGCAAATTATTTCAGTTACAATGCATCTTTGATGTTAGTTAGCTATTTTTAGGGGAGATAACTAACAAATAATAATTTTCCTGTCTGAATGCTGTACTTTGAAAAAGTCAAAAATAAAATTAATAGGGCTATCAATGTGTATTTCAGAAAGAGGTCTGGGGATTTATTTACTTACTGAGATGCTAATTAGCCTCTATTGAATAATGCTTTATGCCTACAGTGTAATTAGCACTATTTCTAAATCTGCAACAATAACATTTGTCACAATTAAATTCATTTTCAGGGTGTTCAGTACAGCGGCATGTATTCATTCTGTAACCAATTAAAAATGCTCTGAAAAGCACCATGTGCAGCTAAGGGACTGTAAGCAAATGCTACTAATAAAACATTAAAATTGTTTTTGCTCTTAATTTGGAGCATGTTTTGGCATTTTATTGCTTCAATTATTTTAAAATTGTTAGAAATGTTTTTCCTGATCTATTTCTTAACATAAACTGAGGATTTAAACCTTACATATTAATAATCTTTCTTTAAAAAATGTGTAGCCCTCAATTTTCAGGGTATGTCTACACTGCGCGCTTATTTCGGAATAAGCTATTTCAGAATAGAAACTCCAAGAAAGCTAATTTCAAAATAGCAAGTCTACACAGCAAATGCCCATTGAAATAGCGCTGAGCTATTTTGAAATAGAGCATCTACACTCATTGGACGCTGAATTGCATTTTAGGCCACCTGGAAACCCTTCAGGAAGGGTATCGGGTCAGCAGTTACTTCGTGTGGCTGCAGCCTGAGGCTATCTGAGGCTCAAGTTTAAAGGGACCCTCCTGTACAGCCATGTCTCAGACTCTTCTCCTTTGCCTACCTCATTGAGGGACAGCAAAGTCTTTTCACTGCCTGCTCTGGTTGCCCTTGTGGACACCTCAGGTCTCTAGACATGGAGCTAGACCTGCTGCAAAGCACTCGCTGGCTCTTAGGCTCTATGCCGCACCTCCTGGTACAGTTGCTGCAGGCTGTCCTCATGGTTCTGCAGGAACAGGACCCACAGGTCATTGTGGGGCATCTCCTCTTCTCTCTCTAGGCGCTGCTCGTGCAGCATGACCCCTCCCGCCCTTCCCTTTACACCGTACACTGCCGCTTCTATTGACGACACCAGTTCCGACTGGTGGGACTGGATCATCATGGAGAGGTGAGATGACCAGCAGTGGTTCCTGAACTTCCGCATGAAGAAGGACACCTTCCTGGAGCGGAGAGCGGCCCGCCCCTGCCCTCAGGCGACGGGGCACCCACATGTGACCTGCCCTCCCCCTCCAGAAGCAGGTCACCATTGCTCTCTGGAAGCTCGCCATGGCGGAGAGCTACCACTCTGTCAGGAACCAGGTCAGCATGGGGAGATCGACCGTTGGGGCTGTGGTCATACAGGTATGACACTCTCGTGCTATTGTCCCAGGAGGGTGGTGAACTGTTTGAATGGGGTTCCCTAGGGAAGGGAGAAGGGTGCTGGAGGCTCCCTCCTTGAAAGGGTTTTCAGTCCCGCCTTCACAAAGCTCTGACAGGGGATGTGGTAAGTAGGGGGTTGCTCCTGATGTCTGTTGCGGGGGTGGATTAGCCTTGGGGATCTCCCGAGGACCCTGGCAACCCTGTGATTCTCTGTCTCCTTCTACAGGTGGTGAGGGCCATCAACACCATCTTTCTGCACCGGCTCATCCTCCTGGGTGACGTGGACCCCATCATCGCCAGCTTTGCCGCCATGGGCTTCCCCAACTGCAGGAGGGACATTGACAGCACCTGCATCCCCATCTGGGCCGCTGACCACTGGGCCTCTGAATATATCAATGGGGGTACTTTTCAATCATGCTGCAGGCCCTCATGGACCACGCAGGCTGGTTCACCGACATCAACATAGGGTAGTCAGGGAAGGTGCACTATACCCGCATCTTTCGCAACTTCAACCTCTATGAGAAGATGCACGCCGGCACTTTCCCCTGACCGCACCATGAGGGTCAGAGATGTGGACCTGCCCATGTGTATCGTGGGGGATGCAGCCTGCCCTCTGTTCCCCTGGCTTATGAAGCCCTACATGGGACACTTTGACCAAAGCAAGGAATGTTTCAGTGCCAGGCTCAGCAGGGCCCCCATGGTTGTGGACCTTTGGCCATCTGAAAGGGAGGTTTCACTGCCTCCTCACCTGCCTCAACCTCGGCAAGCGGAATATCCCCCAAGTGGTAGTGGCCTGGCATGTCCTGCACAATATATGTGAGACCAAGGGGGAGACGTTCCTGCCAGGGTGGGGGGCAGAGGCCGAGCAGTTGGCCAGGGCCTTTGAACAACCATGCACAGCTGCCATCCAAGAGGCCCTGAGGGAGAGTTTCACACAAGGACTCCAGTGATACTCTCCCCTGACCCTCTGCAGTGCCCCCTGTGCCTTTCTTCGCACACCCCTTCCTTTCCCCCTCCCCTTCTGCTGTTGATACAATAAAGTAAACTCTTTTTTTAAACAAGAAACTCAATTTTTGGTTTAACTGGGGAGAGAACCTGGGAGAGGGAGAAGGGGAAAGGACAGGGGAGGAGGGTAAAGGGAAGCTCAGGGATCGGGCTGGGAGAGGCACCCGCCTTGGGTGGTCCTACCATCTTGTATGGACGCTCAGCAGCCACGGGCGGGGGCTAAAGGGATAAACCGAAGGGGCAGGGGCTGGGGCTGGAGCAGCCAGCAGGCGGTCAATGGCAGCAATGTAAGCTGCACATATGGTCTGGATCTGCTGCAAGAGCTCCTGCCAGATGGTGCTGCGCAACTCCATGTCCATCTCCAGAGACCGCTGCAGGGCATGATAGGTGGCGATGTGCTCCCCCTCCAGGTCCTCACAGGCTCGTCTGCGGCGGCAGCTCCCATGGGGTCACGAGGCTGACGTGGGAGGTGTTGCAGGTGCCTCCGAAGGGTCTTAGGTCAGACAAAGGTGATGTGTTTGGAGCAAGTCTATCTGTGGCCTGCACAGGAGCCTATGGGCGGGAGGGGAGTGACGGGGAAGCTCGGCTTCCCTCTGTGCCATTCACATGTCAGGACTGACAGTAGCAGTGTCCCACAGGGAGAGGACTTGTATCCCTGACTGCTGGAGGGGGAAGAGTGTTGGGAGGAAGTGTGTGTGAATGGCAGACACTTTGCCTGGGAGGGTGCTACTGGGGTCCCCTCCACTTTCTTCCCCTCCCAGCAGGCTCCCTTAGCAGGTGCTCAGTTTCCTCCACCTTTCTGTGCTTGCCCGGGAGTGGATGCTGCCCCGAGAGTGCAGGCCTGACCGTGTGCTGTGTGCAGCACTGCTGCGTGAGTCCAGGACCCCAGCCTCCTTAGTGGTGGCTTGTGGTGGGCGCTGCTGTGTGGCGGGGTGCGAGCTGGGCCTGTGGTGTGTTTCCCCCGAGGCTGTACCTTTAAAGCCTGCATGGGAAGGGGAACTATAGAGTCCTGATGAGTGTGGACAGAGTGGCCAGCACGGTAGCTGTGGGAAGCCCTGGTGACCACTTATTTCAAAATAACCACAAACTGCGCTGTCTACACACACCCTGTTTCCAAATAACTATTTCAGAATAGGCATTATTCCTCATTAAATTAGGGTTACAATTTCAGAATAAGAAGCCCGCTATTTTGAAATAACAGGCTTGTTGTGTAGACACTCACTTTGTTATTTAGAAATAATGTAAATGTGCCCTCAGGGGCTACCTGAGCTGTGGTCAGGACTCAGCACAGGATCCACGTGGGGTGGGGAGGAGTGGAAAAGGTGACTGCACATCATATTGAATCTATTCCGATCTGTGTGGCAAGTTAGAGCAACCACCAATGTTCCCTCTAATCTTTTCCATCCATGTGCAATTTTTTTTCATCCGTGAGTGGAATAAATTTTGCTTTGTGCATTGAGGCATGTGTGAATGCGCACCACCAGGAGAAACACTCTGTTAATCAGCTGAACAGCATCAGAATCTCTCCCCAGTGGCATCACAAGCACACAGCTTACAAAATGGCAACCACTAACCTTCAACAAGCTGTTACAGAGCCGAGGAATAACTGGAACATGGAAGTTCTTCAGACATTATAGAAAATTTAGTAACCTGGTAACATTTCAACTAAAGCTGCTTGAAAATTTTCCTATGACAGTGTTCTATTGAAAAATACTGATTCAACAAAATCACAGTATTTCATGGAAATGAATTTTATTCAAAAAGTTCATGGGAAATTATTGAAACTCTTTGTTTTGATACAGTCACAATATTTTTTTTTGGCTTTATTGTTTTGACTTTTGATGTATTTATTTATAATACATCATAACACAATAGGACTGCTTCATCCATACCCTCAAAAATGTGCAGTGGCTTCCAAATACAGTTCAGGAATGCCCTTGTTCTCAAAGCATTTGATGTAACTGACTACGCTGAGCTTCCTTGAGCTCACAGCCACCTGCTGCTTCGTTCATTTATTCCTTGGCCTCTTCTTCATTCTCTACCTGAAGCTTGGTACAGTCCAGGTCTCATCATTATCTTGTGTTGTCTCATTTTGTGTGATGTGCCATCTCAAAGTTAGCTCTGAATTAGTTATCTTCCAGAACTGAATAGTGTTCCATTTCAGGCTTCTCCTTGTTTCCCAGGCTGACACCAGTGCATAAAGTAGCAGATTTCCTAAATAATGCAGAGAAATACAAAAATAGGAAGGGATTTTAATGATCATTTGGGGGGTAGAAGGATCTCGTGCCAAAGGGACTAGTATCTGAGGCCATTTACTATATGCCATGAGTTTTAGGTCCTTTTAGTCACATTGATTTCTGGTTAAAGGACAGAGGGAGTTGTAATAATGAAGCCTTCTTCCCTTTTGTCTCCTAGCAAAGATGTCCCATCCTACTTCTGCCCCTCTTATCCATAATTCTCCCCCCGGCCCTCACACACACACTTACACCCAAATGACCTTTCATATCTTGGCAAATCAGTATAAAAAGATCAGCAAGGTGAATCAAGATTTTTTTTCCCCACAATCTTCCATTGGACATTTATTATGAGACGATTCCTAGCATAACATGTCTGTCTGAAAGCAGCCCTTCTGTCTTCCAGGGTTCTGCTAAGCAGTTTATAGGAAAGGCAAAGTAAATCTTATTTTACTGTCAATATGAAACATAATAGATAAACAAGCTAAACTGTGGGACTATAAAGATTAGATGGGCAAATAAGTCTGCTTATAGAGCATTCACGTCAATGGAGCATGCAGAGGATAAAAGCAAGATGTGATTTATCCTTGGTTCCATCCAGAATAGCTATTAATGGAATAGACAGTTCAAAGAAGAGTTGCATATGAAAAATGTCTAGGACCAAAAAAGCCCCAGTGGAGATAAAAGATCCATTTGCCTCTCCTTAAAGGGCTGATGGTGTTTCCTTTTTAATCTTTCCTGAATTAATTATGCATGTTTCTATGCTTGCCTTATGCATTAGACCTTACTGCACATGGCCTTAAAGGGCTTTTTTTTTCTGTAATAGCTCAGAGGGAATGCTGTAGACAGTCACATATCCCATGTCAGTACTGTAATTAAGGACATGTTGATTGATAAAAAAAATGTAAGGCAGCTAATAATATTATAACTTTAGCAATGGAGTACTAATTTTTGAGTCACACATTTTAAAATGATAAGAAACCTGTATTTTTAAAGACATAGATAAGGATTTTTTTAATGATAAATATGTATGGTAACATTAGATTAGTGGAATTCAGTGAGTTGTGGTCATAGAGAAACTCATTTTTCTGAAACCAATGGACAGCGTAGGTTTTGTAAGCCAATTATTTTGAATGGATTTAAATTTGACTTAGGCGAAACATCTTTAAACATCAATGCAGATATTAAAAAAAACAAGGGGCAAGAAAACATGTTTTTTAAAGACTAAAAAGTACAAATAGAAAATTACAACACTAGAAGAATTTTTGTTAACATCTACACTACTTCAGCACATATTTAAGTAAGCAAGTTTTCTCTTGTAGTTCTTTGTTGTGCCAGATGTTGCTGCTGAAAGAACAAAAGGTTAAGAATAAATCACTTAGAAGGATTAGGCCTAAGTAGAAGGACTTGATTTCTTGATCAGAGAAAAGTAGAGTGTTCAGATTTAGAGTATCCATATTAGAGTTCTTAAAGTATCATTGAATTCAGAAGAGTTGTAAATGTGTTTGAACAACAGAAAATCCAAACCATTATTGTCTTGTTTATAATCATCCAATGTAAACCGTAGTCTAAATTTTCCAACTGGCCAACAAAATTGTGCAATGGTATTTGCAGCTACAGTTTAGTGTGACCCAGTTTTTAATATTTGGCCCTTCATAGGTGTGTACAAATTGGGTTCCTGTAATATCAAAATATATGTCTAAGGCACAGAAACAGTGTTTTGAAACTGTTTGAGACTGTTGCAAATCTGGAAGTCTGAAAAATTAATTAGATGCGGTCATTCCTTCACTTCTACCTCTGTTAAGGTCATTTAGACATTTCTTTAAGGCTCTCCATTGGAAGAACCAATTGTGAGGTTCCATACCACTTTAATGAAGTGTCAATCAATGTCAATCAGGAAATCAACAAACATTAGAGTCTGAAATTATAATAGATTTATTGGAGTATAAGCTTTTGTGGGCAAAGACCCACTTCGTCAGATGAAGAATTGGGTCTTTGCCCACGAAAGTTTATGCTCCAATAAATCTGTTAGTCTATAAGGTGCCACAGGACTCCTCGTCACTTTTGCAGATTCAAACAGACTAACACGGCTACCTCGCTGATACTTGAAATTATTATGAAATTCTGGGAGAATTACATATGCATATATAGAGATAATAAAGTTTCCTCTTGCAGTATGTGGCTTTGTGTTATTAGCAACGAAAAAAGTAATAATTTCACAGACATTTTTCAGTACTGTTCTGTCAAAAATGTAGTACAGTGTGATGAAGAGAGAGCTACATTTAGTCTTACAAGATCATTGTTGGTCACCATATCTAATAGGCATCATGGACAGGAAACAAAGATCACAACAACTTCAGGGTCCATGCAATGCAGCCAAACGACAGTGGAAGAAGTGGTGGTAGCACTAATTGAGACATTAATTGAGCAGTAAGCCTCCATGTTTTCTCTGAGTAGATAAGGTCAGGCTCCAATTATATTAAATGAGATGATTTTCAGGGGAAATATTTCTCCTTATGGTGGCTGCAGGACTTTTGTTCATTAAAGGGCATATTTCTGCTGAGTCTTGATTGGCTATTCTAAAAGATGATACACATTTCTCCAGTTGGGAGACAGGTATGAGTCTGCTCAAAGTAAAGGATCCACATGAGCATTAAAGAACAAAGAACTAGAAGGAACATCCCCATTCTAGGTCCAGATCCTTAAAAGTGTCTAGAGGCTGATCTCCCACTGATTTTAATGGGAATTAGGTGCCTAAGTATCTTTGAGGTTAGTGGGCCCTGGTGAATGCTTTTAAGCTAAGCCAGTTTTCTCTCTCCCCAAAGCCACCAGCTTTTTTGTGGGTACTTTGAGTGTCTTTAAAAAAAGCAAATACTTCAGTAAGTCCAAGTTTTTCCTTTGGTTACACACAGACCATTACATTGGTAGTGTTAACTCTTTAATTTGTCATGAAGGTATGATCGAGGGCCTGGAAACTTGACCATAATTCCTACTGTTCACTAAAGGAAAAAAAATTGCTCAGGAAGGGAACTTAAAACCTCTCTCTCTTAACTAGCAGGCTGGATAAGATGGGTTCTGACAGACCCAAGAATCTATAGATTGTTATCTCTGAGCTGAGATATTTAAATGCTTTTTAATCAGATTACAAATTTGGTTGATGACGATAATGCTAGTGTAATATACTTAAACTTCTGTAGGGCATTTGGCTTTGTACTGCATTGCATTTTAATTAAGCTGGATAGATACAACTTTAACACATCACACATTACATGGATTAGAAACTGACTAATGGACAGACTTCAAAATATAATTGTAAATAGGGAATTATCATTAAGTGGGGGTGTGATTAGTGAGGTCCCACAGCAAGCATTGCTTGGTCCTATGGTAACGTTTTTATTGGTGATTTAGAAGAAGACCTAAAATCAGTGCTGAAATTATGCAGATTAAGGATATTAAGAAGTGGGTAATTGGCTAATTATGTAATTGATACAATTTGTATTGACTACATAATTAGTCAATAAGGGGAGGCACTCTGTCCCGGCTTATGCCGGGTCTAAGACCTATCCCTGCTGCTCCTCTGCATTTTAAATGTATAAGGACCAGCAACTCTTACTACATTTAAAATGCAGAGGCACAGCGGTTGGGGACTCGACACAAGCCTGCTCTGCCCTCCTCCCTCCCTCACCCCACACACACTCTGCAGAGACGGTGCTGGGGAGAACCTGCTTTTAAGCTGGCTCCCCCCAGCACCGGCTACTGCTCCCCTCCTCCTTTGCTGCCTCTGACTACTCTACTAGTCACTTACAGCTCTATTGCAGATAACACAAAAATTGGGAGGTGGTAAATAATGAGAAGGAGAGGGCTTCTCCCATGGGGGATGTGAAGTACCTGTGCCATTGGAAGAAGCCTTTCCATCAGCAAAGGTATCTTCTTCAATTAATGCTACAGCAGCATAGCTGCACCGCTACAGCTGTGCCATTGCAGCATTGTATGTATAGACAAGCCCTTAGAGATTGCTATGTATTACCAAAGCCTGTTCTTGTTGGAAACTGTACATAACATCTTAGACCCCTGAGCCCGTGGGGAGGTGCCTAAAGCTCAGATCAAGAGTAATTAGGCATCTAAGTCCCTTTGTTGATCTGGAACTTATACCCAGTAGGGATGCCAACTTGCGAATTGCACAAAAATGAACACCCATGCCCTGCCCCTGGCCTGAGGCTCCATCCTTGCCCTGCCTCTTCTGAAGCTCCATGCCCACTTATTCCAGCCTTCTCTCCCCTCCCCTGCCCCCCAGGCTTGTTCCCCCAACCCTCACTCACTTTCACTGGGCCAGGGCAGAGGGTTGGAAGACAGGAGGGAGTGAAAATTCTAGCAGAGGGTGCAGGTTGTATGGTGGGGGAAATGAGTGATTCAGAGTGTGGAAGGGGGCTATGGGCTGGGGCAGGAGGTTGGGGTGTGGGAGGGAATAAGGGCTTTGTCTGCGGTGGAGCTGGGGGGGGTAAGGGTTTTGAGGTGCAGGAGCATGCTCCAGGCTTGGGCCAAGGGGTTTGGAGTGCCAGAGCAGGCTCGGGGCTGGGGCGGAGGGTTGGGGTGTAGGAGGGGATGTAGGCTCTGACTGGCAGTGTGAGCTCTGGGGTGGAGCCAGGTATGAGGGGTTTAATGTGCAGAATGGGGCTTGAGGCTGGGCCGAGAGGTTTGGAGTATGGCAGGAGTTCAGGATACACTTTGAGTGTGGGAGGGAGTTCCGATTTAGGGTGCATGGTCCAGTTGGGCAGCACTACCCTAGGCAGCTCCCAGTTGGCTGCATAGCAGGGCTAATGCAGGATCCCTGCCTGTCCTGAGTCTGCACTGCTCCTAGAAGTGGCTAGCATGTCCAACCCTTTGGTGGAGGCAAAGCCAAGTGGCAATTCCCAGTGTGTGCTGTCCATGCCTGCAAGTGCCACCCCCTTCAGCTCCCATTGGCTGTGATTCCTGACCAATGGGAGCTGCAGAAGTGGTGCTGAGGCACAGACCAGTGTACCCTGACCATCTCTTTGCTTAGGAGCCCAAGGGAAATGCCAGTTGCTTCCAGGTGCTGTGTGGAGCCAGGGCAGGTAGGGAGTCCCGCTGCACCACTGACTGGAATTGTAATAGCCTATCAACAGGGCTGACCAGAGTTGCTAAGGTCCCTTTTAAATCAGGCATTCTAGTTAAAAACCAGATGCCTGGCAATCCTAGCACCCCACCACTTTCCTCTGCATTTCACTTCTGGCTAGCCTAGGAACTTTCCTGCTCAGCTTGCTGGCTTCTGGGAATCTATCCCTTAAACACTTAACTCCCCCCATATAATGCATTGGCAGCCTGGGACCTAAGGGCTGAACCATTGCAATGCCTAAATCCTCTTTGTAAAGCTAGCCTCTAGGTGTTTTTGAAAATCACACTGGATACTTATCTGTGTGCTTAGGAGCCTAACTACCTTTAAAATTATTAGTCACCTAAATAACTTTAAAACTTTGGTCCTTCGACTGTAGTTCAAACTCTCTGAAATCAGTACTAGTCAACAAGTTCTTTGTCATGCTCTCTGGGCTACAATTTAAAAAAATATTTTATAATTGGCTAATTAGCCTGTATAATTAGCCTATACATCAAATATGCATTCAGAACCACTCTAAAGTTAATTTAAGGAGGTCAATTACATAGTTGTAATGAACTATTCCTAAGTTTCTTACAAATAAAAAGTGAAATACTAAAAAACTGAAGATAAGATTTTTTCTTAGTTTGCCTTTTTTGTCTTTAACAATATATGCAGTGCAGCTGCCTGATAGTTGATCAGCCAATTGGCTGCCCTATAAGTAGCAAGCTTCTCACAAGATTTTGAGAATTAGAACACTTTTTTATTATCACTGTAATCAGGGAAGATTGGTTTAAATCAAAATTATTTAAATAATCAATTTAATGTTGATTTAAATTAGGAGGCAGGAATTATTGATTTAAATAATGAATTATAATTTCTATTTGTATTTTTACCTTTTTTGGTATTTTCCTAAAGTAATGTTGATTCTTCTTGGTTGGTAACGATTAAAACATTAATTGCAACAAAATATAGTTTTTACAGTAAATGTGCTGCATTTTGCTAAACAGGAGTTTAAATACCTTTATTTGCACAATTATATGGTTTTACATGTACTTAGATTTTTAATTTTTTATGTTACATATGGTGAATAAAGCATTTCCTATTGATTAGATGATTTATTTTTTTACTTGGAATTTGTGTCAAATTCTATTTGGGTGGAAATTGGAATTCACCTAAATATGTACAAAACCAGGATTTCAAACTTGTTATTAGTTAAATAAACTACCTTTAATGTTCTGGCCACACACAGAAAAATAAGTTTGTCAAAACAGGTTTCACATTTAAAACTAACTGAATTACTTAGACAAAGGGAATAGTGAATTGAAGTGATTCTTTTGATTACCAGGTCTGTCAAGTTTTTAGAACAAATAGATCTCAGTCTCTCACACTCTTTTCATGGATTGGAAGTAAAAAAATAAAAAAAATACTACAACACTTTTTTGCCTTGTCAATTCCCAATCTATTTCTCAACTTTGAATAAACTAGTCTTTGAACTGAATGAGTTTAATAAATTGAAAAATAGAAAATATTCCTTCTGCACCTGCAGAAGCGACTATTGCTTTCAAAACCTGGCTTAGCACTTCAACAACCCCCGGTTTCAGATGCTTAGCCGGTGATTTCCACCACTTCAGTTATCTGACTTTCTTTAAAACTTCAGTGGCAAACATGTACTGCAAAATGTTATTTTTATTAATTATTTGAATATATCATAGTATGTTTAAACCTTGAGATAGCTCATTGTAACTTAATTTTTAATTGTAAATAGATTTATTTTTAAAAGAAAAATGTATTAAATGTATAAAACTCTGATTTTTTATTTTAATAATTTTTCTTTTATCCATCCTCTATATTCACCTGCTTCTCAGCTGTACCTGTATTTGAAGGAGTGAACAGGATTCACAAAATAGATCACCTGCAATTAGGGAAAAGGAACACAGCATAGGTGGTATGTGAATGAAGGAGAACATGAGGTATGCTTGCCATGTGGCGGGCTTGTCAAGAATTGTCTGTGTTTTATACAACACAAGTGCTCTCATACTTAATGTGGTATGATCTATGCAGAGGGATTCTCACTGGCCATCTCCCTTCCTTTTGTAATTACACAACAGCCTTGTGTTAACTACAGCAAGCTCCCGTATAGAAAAGCAAATTACCCTCTGTTGCACTGCCTCAAGTGGTTCATGACCAAGAGTGCTAATCTCAGGGCAGACTGTCAAAAAGCAAGGCAGACACCCCAACCTGCTGGTATGATCTATAACAGGATTTCATCAACCCTGTAACAAATGTGAACTCCTGGATCCTGTACCAGTCTTAGCAAGGAGACACAGACAGTCCTCTTGGGCATTCCAGTCTATCTTGCCATCCAAGCAAGCTGGACTTAGTGATAAATGAGAAGTCCTGTGGCACCTTATAGGCCAACAGATTTATTGGCGCATAAGCTTTTGTGGGCAAAGACCCACTTCGTCAGGTGCACTTCGTCTTTGCCCATGAAAGCTTATGCGCCAATATATCTGTTAGTCTATAAGGTACCACAGGACTTCTCGTTGTTCTTGCAGATTCAGACTAACACAGCAACCCTCTGATACTTACTGATAAATGGCCACTTGCTCCAAAATCACAAAATATTCAAGTTGTTTCCAGTCCCCAGAGATCAGCCACTTACCCAGATCAATCTGGGCCTTAAATCTCAAACCAAAGATGATGATGGTATCCAGTAAGCTAATTCAGGATTTATAAAACAGGAAAAAGAAATAAAAGCTATTTACAGGTCAAAGCAGGCTAGATATATGCACAAATGAGTTCAGACTATGGTTCTAAAAGGTGATCGACATGTAGTAACCTGCCTTCTAAATACCTTTTTAGGGCTAACCCAGGTTGACTGTGGGGATCTCCACTTTTTGTTTCATAGCTCCAGCCCTTGTCAAAACAGCAAAGAGATTAAAAGTGTTCAGCTCTGTCTACGTGACCAAGTTTTGTCACCAAAAACTTCATTTGGGTGACAGAACTGTGAGAGTGTACACACTCCAATGCAACTTTTGTTAGGAAAAATGTTGTTTTGGCAACAAAAATGTCCACTTTTTCTTTTCCCCTCCCTTTATTGTTAACACAGAGCCAGTGTAGGCAGTGGTGTATGTTTATCAACAGAACTGGCTTCTGCTAGTATCCCACAATGCCCTGTTCAAAGAACACAGAGAATCCCAAGATGTGATCAGTTCTGCTTTTTCACAACACTGCACTGTAGGATACATACCCGCAATACATTTCTCGCACTGTCAGTGATGGTGTCCCAAGTGTGGACATGATTTGTCAACAGAGGGAGCAAGTGTGAATACCCATTAGCAAATTTGGTTTTGTTGATTTTTGTGTGTCAATATCCATTTTTGTTGACAAAAATTTGTAGTGTAGACATATCAGAGGCGTAGCGAGGCGTTATATGGCCGGGGGCAAAGGAAAAAATTGGGCCCCCCCACACCTGCTGCACGGCAGGGCCCCAAACCTGGCACACGGCTCAGCCTGACTCTGGGAGGAGTGGGGGAGCTTGCACCGCATCTTTCCCCGCCCCCACCAGTTTGGGGCCGGACGCCACACGCACTAACCTGCTGGCAGAGATGGAGGAGGGTCGGACTGGGGGTAGAGAGGTGGGTAGGAGGCTCTAGCCAGTGGCGGCAGGCGAAGGAGGAGCAGGTGAGCCGAGGGATGACAGGGGGAGTGGAGGAGGACTAAATTCATGACCCCCTAGCGTGGCGCCCGGGTGCAATTGCCCCCACTAACCCTCCCTGCTACACCATTGAGACATACTTTTCATGTTAGCTATCTTTATTCTCCTCTTCCAAAATTCAAGTTCATGGGATGTGCTTTCTCAAAAGCACATTTATGGGGGTAGGAGGGCCATTAAACCAACATTTGTGTTGTGATGTTCCACAATGGCCCATTTAGTCATGATAGCTCTTCAAAGGTGGGGAGAGCAGATTTTTTGCCTATATTCACAAGTGCAAAGCAGACATTTTTACAATTATAAGGCAAAACTGAAATCCTACCTTGCAGGGTAGGCTACAAGCATTGCAAGTAAGATTAATGTATGCAGCAGCTTACAAGCATTTCATAGAGTCTAAGCACTAAACGTTTTCTGACCTGCTTAGCAACTATCTGGAACAATAGTAACATACAAAAGAGCTAGTCTGGTTTCCAGCTATGAATTTGTCAGTGCTTATCTGATGCCTAAAACTGTGGCAAGAGCTGGCACTTGGTTTCCCAGCATCACAATGCCTGTACTTTCCAAATATGAAATTAACTTGAATGCAATATTCTGTTATTTTGGGTTATCCCTAAAAGCACGTTCCCTGGATCAGTGACGTGGAATCTAAATTTTTCAGGGAGTTTATTGCCTTCGGCAGACATTGTGATGATTTCAATGCTTCATCCTCAAGACTTTTGCCCCAGTTCAGTTTCATGCATCTCTCTTTGGGCTTTATGGGCTTCATTACTCACCTAAGGGCACAGTCTTTCCAATAGCTTAGTAGGAGTGCCACCCACATAATAATTGGTCTTTCCCACACATAAAGGTAAGTTAGAATGTTCCCCATACACTATCCTGGGCAAACTTGTATTGTTTCCTAATTGATAATGCCCCTTAAATGCTCCCCAGTGGCAACTTTGAAACTAGTTAAAGCTCCTCTGCTTCTTGCTCCTTCCCTCCCTTTTGTTGTCCCCAACACTAAAAGGATCTGTTGGAATCTCTGTTCATTTACTTCTCTGAATAATAACAACAACCATAAAGCTAGCCTCCTGATGCATCAAGCTACTTAGAATGCAGACTTGTACACCAGAAGGATTTGCCCTGCAGTGGAGATTGCTGGAAGGAATCCCATACAAAGAAATATTCTATTTGTGTTCTGGTTTTGGAAACAGCAGCCAAGCCGGTTATTATTTTAAATCTTGTAGTTATCGCGTCTTCAGTAATTATCATCAAAGACTATATTTTGTAGTTTGGTCCCTTTAAATGAAGGTGCCAAAGCTCTATTTTTGTCTTTCCTCTGTTTGGTAGCAGATAATGGGAGAATGAAAGGTTTCCTACCTATTGCTGGCAAATCACAATATCCTTAATGAAGAAAGAACTATCCTATCTGAATGGAATGTCAGGTAGGGCAGCTTCTTTATTGTATACAACTCATATTGTGTTAGATTGTTGCATACTGTCTCTTTTTATCTGCTCAAGTCCAATCTTACTTATCCACAAAAGTGGGGTAACATGACTTATTGTGAGAAAATACTATAATCTTTTGCTATGCAGCTAAATCTAAGTGGCTATGCATTTTCTAGAGTAAGTCACATTTTTCTTTCTAATAACATTAATTACAAATAGCAATTATAAACATTAATCAAGTTTGTCATAAGAAACAATTCAAGAAAGGCATTGAGCATTGACTGAATGGTTTTCCAAGTCTGGGCTTTGGGAAGAAAGACCAAAAAAATTACTTTTTTGTTTTTATAATACTAAAAAAATGGTGTAAATAGCTGCTCTCTTTCTTTGTAAAAATCAGATTTCGAAGTGCAAAATATTCCTCTCACAGACAGAAATAGGCTGCTACTGCAGCTCCGGCTGGGAGTGCATGTACAAAATCAGAGGGAATGAAATCTTGACTGGGCAAGTGAGACTTGTTCTCTGAGTTGACAGAAATGTATTAGTGCAGGAAGTGAATAAAGTGAGTGAGGGACTTGGAATACTGTTTTGCTCAGAGGCTAAAAATAATTGAATGTGTAGTTTTTTATGAATTCTGAAGTGATCGTAAATAATACTGTCCAATACACAGTCCACAAGGCAGTACAACTAAGTTGTACTGTGCTGTGCCATCAATCTTGTCAGCAATAATTAAAAAATCACTATCATCTTGAGGTAAAAATATCTGCCAACAGAAGAAAATCACATCTAGCATGATAATCATTAATCAAATTTAAACCCAAAGGCTCTAATATAACGCTAGACATTTAAAAGGATGAGTGTCTGTTACCTACAGGTCATTACAGCTGTGACATGCAGTTTTAAATCTCTGATTCTGAATCAACTTTCAGGGGTTTCAGAAAGTCTCTCTGAGGCCATGTCTGCATAGGCGATTAATTTGCATTTACTAAGTTCAACTTCTGGGCACCTGATTTTACAAATTCAAAGCCCCATGTCCTCACTACGGGGAAGAAGCGAATGTCATCTGAGAGAGCGTGTCCACATTAACGGAACCTGCCTCGGTTCAGAGCCCCAGGAAGTACTCTGGGGAACTGCATGAGGCCTTTCAGAGACTAATGAGCTCAAATTAGCGGCACTGGAGTGTCTGCACTAATGTTATTTTGGACTTACAAGTTTGAGAATAGTGTTACTCCTCATGAAAAGCAGGACTGCAGAGTTCACATTTTGTGGCTCCCTTATTCCGAAACAACAGGCTTGGTAGTGTGGATGGATCACTTAGAAAATCGACCTTGGACTAATTTTGGACTAAAATCCTAATGTAGACCCGTCCAAAGAGTATGTAATTTTATGCTATGCATTTTCAGGTGGTACTGTTGATCAGGTGGTGAAGGGAAGGGATACTGTTATGGCTTAAGTAAAGCACTGGGAACCATGAGATCTGGTTGCTATTCCTGGTTCTGCTGTGTGTAACCTTGAGCATGTCAGATTAACCTCTCTGTGCTTATGTACAATTATGATAATACCCACCTACATCGTAGACATGTATGAGACTCAAGTCATCCAACTTTGTAAAGGACCTTGAGATCCTCAAACAAAAGATGCTATAAAGGTCACAGTCTTGTTGTTTATTATTACTGTAGTGCAGGGAAATCATTGCTTTTCACTTTTGTCCATTTCCAAACCTGTGGCTTCTAAGAGGGATGGGAAAGAGAAATATCAAAATGCCACACGAGAGGCTGTTCTCTTCTCACACAGCCCTATACAAGCAACAGCCTCAGGTTTAAAACTGCAGATATGTGAGGAGATTGATTCTGGAAGAAGTGGGACTTTGCTCACTGAATGGGCAGGGAGTGTCTCTGTCCCTTCCCTCAGAAGTGTGTAGGGTCCATGAGGAAATGCATGGACCTGTGGAACTCATGGGAGGGGTGCACTGGACATCATCTTGATGGTCCTTCTAGCTTTCAGCCTCCAGGCAGCACAGATCCTCCAATAAACATAATCCTGAAGGCTCTTCTAGCTGTGGTTGACTCTTCCTCACTGCCTTTCTGGAGTAACATGGCAGTCTGGCTTTGAGTCACATTATGTCACATGAGGAAGACTACTTAATATACTGCAAGTTCCCTAGGGAACAAACTGTGTGGATTGGCAGCTTTTCAGCTCCACTGCCTCGCTCTCTGTCATGTCCCTGTGATGGGTTGTACCAGCCCCACACTGGACCTGCAAGGGTTAACCAGGTTACCTGGCTGAGAGAGCCCCACCCCCACAGCTTTGCTGGGCATGCGCCAGCTAGGGGCTCACATGCAGGGTCTGCAGCTCCTCAAATATAAGCATGTAGCCTCTTGAACTAAAGAATCCCCATTAGATGTAATGATTGTAGGGTTTTTATCTTTTCTATGGGAAGTCACTAGAGTGAAGACATCCTCACACACAGCAGGCAGTACATAACAGCACGTATGCAAATCAAAGAGGTTGTGATAAGCTTTAAACCTTTGGCAAGCCATACGCGATGAATGGCAATATGGCTATCTGGTGATAGTTACATAGGTCTCGCTGTTTGCTGCTTAGCCTAGCCTATGAGGTAAGTGACACGCCAACGTCAAAACAAAGGCAAAAGAGGCAGCCACAAATTTCCTTTTCTCATCATGTAATAGGATTTCATTTCCTACCATTTCCGAGCTCTGATATTACACTTCAGGCTGCCAATAGCAATTCTCATAAGGGGTGGCTGACCACTTCCTTCTGGCCATACAGCAAGTGGAAGTTAGAATTTCACCTCTTTCTAGCCAGTTACCAGCCG
Organism: Apalone spinifera; assembly: GCA_030068395.1. Classification (NCBI taxonomy): domain Eukaryota; kingdom Metazoa; phylum Chordata; order Testudines; family Trionychidae; genus Apalone; species Apalone spinifera. Next base: position 67,868,770 of record CM057847.1, on the reverse strand, counting down.
AGATTTGCTGTATGGAAGGCAGAAAACTGGTTGGGAAGATCAGGCCAATACTATCATTTTGAAATTGATAGTGTATCTTTCAGGGAGGGAGAGGAATTTTTTTTTTTTGCCTTCCCCTGAGGCAGTCTGTGCCATGGGTAAACAGCATTCCCTGTTGAATTAGCAGTTGGAACCTGAAAATTAAGAGGTTTTTTTTTCTTTTTCTTCTGAAACACTGGGCTGCAAAATGCTGTCAATGATGCATTACAAGAGATGATGCAACATTTCTTGAAGGCTGCTTTGCTCAAGTTTTGTTTTTCACTGCAGCTCTGAGAGGGAGAATAGCAGCAGGCAGGAGGAAAATAAAAGACGTTTACTTGATTACTGCAGGATTTCAGTCATGGTGCAGTAGTAGGAAATAAAAATAATGGGAGCACATTGCTAGCACTTGCCATCAGTCAGAAAATTAATAATGGAAGAAACTGCCCAGAACACCTGGAATCAATGCTGTAAAATGGGATTTAAGCATTGCTGGTTATAAGTTTTAAACTACACCATGGAGGAGGTCCTTATGCTTGAGACCATTGTGGACTCTTTTTCTTTCCAAATTCTTTCCTTCCAAATCCATTGTGGATTCTTTAAACAAATTTTGAAATTGGCATACTAATGCTAGGATGTGTAAATGGCTGTGTAAATGACCTAGAGTAATTAAACAACGGAACAGAATTCACTTTAAGATAGGATTCATCTGACTGTCATATCACCTCAGCCTTACACATTAAACTCAAAAGTTACTCCTGTTTTACGCTGGTGTGAGAGAAATCATAGCTGGAGCTGCTAAATGCAACCATAATGCAAATATGCCTGCTGCTTAAGGAGGTCTCATTCTGTAGCAGTCACATGTTTTGTGAGCAGTTGAATTAACCATTTCAGTCTTCCTTTACCTACTGGTCAGCTTCTGAGTTCAGGGTTCTGTGTTTCTCCTGCAATAGCTAATGGGTTTTTGGGGCCTTGCCTGCACTAGGAAGCATTTGCCAGAATAATCGTCCCAGCATAGAAGTATCATATATTTGCAAGAGTTTATTAGCTGGTATAGACTATACTAAATCCTGGAATGAAATACGCTGAACTGCAAAAGAACCCTATTGCTATTATAATTGCATCTACAGTAGGACTTCTTCTAACATAGCCATGTTGGTTAGGGGAGTGATTCTTTCAACTCCCAACTGAAATACTTACAATGCTAAAACTTAGGTATAGATCAGGCCTGCTGATACCAAAGGCAGTTCTCTGCTCCACTTAAGTCTTAATGTGTAAGATATTGAGTGCCACCTGCTTCCTCCAGAAGTCAATGGATATTACAGGCCCTAGGTGTTATCTATTCTTCTGGGAGAAGCAAAGAATCTTGGCAGATTGGAGGAAAATGTCCTTTCATTTCAACTGTAAAGTGTATTTATTTGTAATTTTGAAGCTCCAATATTTCATGTTGTTAATGGGTTGGGATTTCACCCTGTCCCCATGTTTGTTGATCAATTTTTACTGCCTTTCATTTCATTTTTAACGTTTTGAGTTTTTGTAGCTTGCTCTTTGTTCACAGCATGCTTTATGACTGTAGGATAATTCATACCTGTTTTGCCCTTGTATATTTACCTCATCCTTATCATACAGTTGAAATATTTTGTTTCATCTTTCAGTCATTAATTAGATTCCAAGATGAAGCCTTTTCTCAGCCTGCATTGTAAATGTTATTTCAATTACAACCTAATGTGTTAGTGGCTTTTGTTGAGCACTTCCAATCTGGAAAGACTCTGAACTGATGTTGACATGTACAACATAACATCATTAAGACTATTTGAGGAACTGCCAGTAAAATCAGAGGGAACGTCAAGAATTCCTTGCTACTTTTTATTTTCATGCCAAATTCTATCCTCAGGTGTGTGCACTTTCATTTCAGTCTTTACTTCAATTGAACAGTGCTGCTTTCACTATCTGGGTAGCTCCTTGCATATTGTAGGAAGTACCAGAGACAAATAATAGACAAGTATCTGATGCCAGACTTTCTCAAATTTCCTCCATTCCTTTGAACCTTGAATTTGCTGGGTCTGGCTACCAAAAACCCTCAATTGATTAGAGGACAGGCATCTGTGGTGGTATTTACATATTGGCTATTAAAACTGGCTGCCCATCATCCTAAAAGCACTCTCCTCTTTCTTGGGAAGAAGGTCAGAAAGGCCAGGGATAGACATTGCCCAGGAGAGAGAGAGCTGGCTTGGAGATATGGCCCAAGGCAATAAGAGGTGTTAAGCTGAACATCCTTCCCAACATTCAGAAGGAATTGGGGGGAGGCCCCTAGTTCATATGTGCACTTTTTATACATTTCATGGTCAGTTTAAAATGCATTCAACAAAAGGGGAGCTTCCCCGTGGAGTTCAAAAATCAGGAGACAGATACAAAAGGTAGGATTTTTTTCTTTAACTTCATTATTGTGACGTCAACTTTTATTTTTAAGTCTGTCTCGTGTTTTTTGAACTTGTAGCCATGGCAATGCTGGAGTTGGAAGGAGATCCCCTTTGGAAAGAATTATTTTGAAGACAGAGGAAGGCATAGGAAGGACTGAGCTCTGGGAAAGCTTCCCACTGGTGAAATCTAGAAACAGTATTGTGTGTGTTTGAGGGAGGCTACTGAAAACTATTAAGAAATGACAATAATTGAAATTTTAACAGTAGGGCAAGGACTTAAAGTGAAAGAGGATTGCTCAAGAATATGGGGCCTTGATTAAAGAAATATTAAAGACAAAATGCAGTTTGTCTTGTCTTACCTGTGATTTTTCCACAAAACTTAACATAACAAAAATCACTGTGACACTGTCCTAATCAGTGATCGCATGGGCCACCCTAAAGACCATTGCCTTGAGCTACCAGACCCTTCCAAAATGTCTTATTAAAAGATTGTCCTGTTCTTGACAGGTATCAAAGCTGTTTGTTCAGTTCCCAGACATGGATTTTTGGATCCAGTACAGAAATAACAAGGATGTTACAAGTCAGGTTTAAGAAGTATTAGATGTGTTCTCTGTGGAATTGCCCACACTATGCTGGTAACTTGTGTGGGTCATCCACATAAAGGATAATTTCCTCCTGCTGCAAGCCACTGTTGTTACTTCCTTAGCTAAAGAGGTAACTTCTTCAAGGCAACTTCTATAATCCTGTAGCAGGATCAGTTAGGCAGAAAGCAATGGAACATCTCTGATTTATTATATGGTATTAACAAATACAAATTCTGAACTTTATGTTTCCCTAAGGAGAAGTTGCTGGATTTTAGAAGTCAAGGTCAATGTAGGCTAATTCTTTATAGACATCGTCATGTGGGTGCAGGGTTAATGTTATATGTTAAATCTGTTAAACTACAATGACTGATTTCTCAAGGGTTTCTGTATCTCTGAGTCTCTGGGCTTGGACACTTTTGAAGTATGAAAGATTTACTATTCATTTGGTACTAAAGGCAAAATGCTCACAGCTCTAAAAGCAAGGAGCCAAATCATTCACTGTGTTATTTGTTTTCTGTGAATATGGGTTACAGAATTTGTCATGAGAGAACTAGAGAAATTACCAATAACAGTTTATGTCACCTTGTTCCATCCTCTCTAGTTCCACAGTGATGTCAGCCCTAGACACAAGGGAGAAAAATTCCCTCCCAAGTTCAAGCTTCCCACATTTACAAGTTGTGATGGATAGGAGGAGTGCTGGCCAGCACCCAGTGACTATGGCATTAAACTCAGATAGCTAGGGGGGTTGGCAGAAATCCAGGAAAGCCAATGGGACAGACTGTTGAAATTTAAATTGAATATAGATACCTGGCTGCTGTTCCTTTGTGTGAGCTCTAAGTTAGCAGCTGGAGGAAGCAAGGTGAAGTAATCAAACAGAATAACCATGCCTACAAGAAAAATTAGGCATGGGAAAGGACTGGGCCTTGAAGTATGGATCAGTACGGATCGTGAGTAGGTAGCGAAATGTACATTTAGTTGCGACCAGGGTATTTTTCTTTATTTTGCTGTTTGGTTAAGCTTCTCTGTGTGAATTCCATATGCCTTCCCTCTCCCATTCACCATATCTAAGCTGCAGTCCAAAGAGACTGTTTCTTTGTGTCTTTTATTTTCTTAGTTGCTCTGTGACACTTTGCAATCAAGTATGATTTATCAAGTATACCTTTTTGTTTTGTTAAAAAAAATCACCTTTTTTAAGGCGATGATTTGATTCTTGAGTCCTGGAAGGTAACAGAAGGTTTGTGTGTGTGTGCCTGCCTAGCCTGAGAGGTCAGCTATCAGAGACACAGTTTGTTTTCTGTGGGGTTTTTGTTGTTTTTGTTTCTTTTTTCAAGCTGTCTTGTGGCAAAAGAACTTGGGGCAT
>CM057847.1:67844085-67855166 GCA_030068395.1 Apalone spinifera | reverse complement strand
ATGAGATACATTATTTCATTTAACTTATGTTGCTGTTGTACAAATTACCCTAAATTATGATATGCTTAAGGAACAGCATCACCTCAGCTGTTACATCAAGCAGCTCTCGTAACATTATGAACTGAGAGCAAACCTCAAGTGATCTGTTAATGCCATCAGAATCCTGAGATGGTCATGTTTTATGCACAGCCTGGGAGAAAACGTAGTGGATGTAATATATGGTTACATAAATCTGCTTCCCTGACACCCTCTCAGTACTATTGTGTTCCCTGACCTAGGGCCATTCAAGCACTTGTTCACCCTATTCTAAGTTATGTTGATTGCAAATGGCTCCCAGAGGCTTTTTCAGGAGCTTGGGATCACCAGTGCAGAAGGGGAGCCCCAGACACACCTTCTTTCCCTGCTGACACTCACTACACCAGCAGGCAGCAGGTAGTCAGCATATGAGCCACTATATCAGCAATGTAGCATCCAGGGAATTTTCCTGTAAACAAATCTGCCAGATTTAGGGCTATGTCCCATAGCAGCTGGGATACACCAGAGAGTCTGGTCCAGGTCATATAGGCTATGCCTACACTGCAGCGCTATTTGGGGATACCAGAAGTATCCTGAAATAGCTATTCTGCATCTTTTGAGCGTGTCTGTTACTCCAAAATATAACGGGCTTGCTATTCCGATGTCCCTGTAAGCCTCATTCCATGAGAAGTAAGGGACATTTCGGAATAGTGGTTTATTTTGACATAAGTGATGTGTAGACAATGCCAAATTTCAAAATAAGCTATTTTGAAATAAGATATGCAATTTGCATAGCTCAAATTGTGTATTTTATTTTGACCTACGGTTCTGTGTAGATACACCCACAGTGATTAGAACCTAAGGTCTTTTTCTTGGTTTACAGACCAGAGAAAAGTCTCTTTAAACAAAATTAATTCTTAACCCAAATGATCCTGATTGTGATACATGTTTCTTTGTGTAACTCACTAAAATAATGTTTATACTTTCTTAAGCTGCTATCTCTGGTCCTCCCCTTTCTCTTATATCTTGGAAACTCTTGTCTAATATCTTTGCCTTTCTTCATTTTTGTACGTGTACTTTAATCCTTCATCCCTGTGTCCTAATAGCTTTGTGTTTTTATAGCAATTAGGTTCCCAACTGTAAAATAAAACTACTGCTTTGTACTTTATATGTCAATTTCTTATTTATGAATTTTGTGGTTATACTGTGTCAATACTGCTTTCACTGAAGTCATAGACAAAGCTACCATTGACTAGTGGGACACAGGCTGTGCTCCAATAATGTGCAACATCCATTTTGTGTAAGCCTATTACAGGCTTGCATATTGTACCATTAATTAACAATCCAGATCCATTGCTCAAAAGCATTAACTAAATCCACAAAGCTAAGTACAGAAGCTGAGGGATTAGTGATACGCAAAAAAAGTCTTTGTAAGTAGCTATCTCATTATAGGTTTCAGAAGCTAACCACGTTAGTCTGTTTCAGCAAAAGCAAGGAGTCCAGTGACACTTTAAAGACAAACAAATTTATTAGGGCCGTGTTTCTCAAACTGTGGGTCCCGACTCCTCGGGGGGTCGCGAGCAACTCAGAGGGGGGTCGCGAGCAACTTAGAGGGGGGTCACGGTATCACAAACTTTGAGAATCCCTGTATTAGGGTATAAGCTTTCGTGAGATACAACTCACTTCCTCAAATGCTGAAGAGAAAAGAACAAAGGCAGGAATACAGAGATGGGAGTGTGACATCAGTACTAATTAAATCAGTGGATGTGGCTGTGACAGACTGGGCCGGGTCTGGGTACCGCTGAGGGTGTCCACTCAGGGTGAATTGCTCAAAACTCAGGGCTTCTTACAGCCCCAGACCGGGGACCTTCTCAAATAGGCCACAAATCAGTCACACCAAGTGCTTCAGCTGCCAATCTGGCCAGCCAGAAGCCTCACGAGCAAAACCCTTCAGACACTCCATCTCTCCCTGTGCCCCAGTCAGCCCCGGGCCTAACACACAGGTGAAGGCTTTTAGAACTGAATCTTACCTACCCCAAACGGGTTCTTGCGGTCCCAAGAAACCAGCCACAGGTCCCAATCAATTTACAGTCTGGATCTTACCCACAAGACCATGCTGAGCCAATCCTTTAGAATCTACAATTTAAAGCTTTATTACTAAAAGAAAGAAAAGCATGAGAGTAAGATTGTTAAGGAGAATACATTACATGCATCGAATCACCAAGTTCTCAATGCAGGCTCTTAGCAGAGATGTTACAACTGCTATCTTAAAAGTCTCTAGTGTGCATCCTATGTTAGGATGGGTCCACAGTTCTTCCCGGCTTGTTGTTTCCTGCAAGTCTGCATCTGGGATCCTTGTTGTTTCCTGCAAGTCTGCATCTGGGATCCGGAGCTGAACTGAAGACCAAAAATGGAGTCTGCCACATGGCATTTTATATCCATCCCTGGTCTCTTCCAAGCTGGAGTGGGTCACATGGCCCAGAGACCTATCCTTGTATCCCAAGCCAGCAATCATTATTCTGGCTGGTCTTCAGGCATCTGGATTCATTCCTCAGGTGTGTCGTTGGTACCTAGAGATCTATTGTCCCTGGAGCCTTGCTAATTAGCATAGCCATTGAACGAACATTCCTGGCACATTGCTCTCCCTCACAGAGAATTTTCCAGCATTAACACAGAGTACATAGTTATAACTCCACATACAGATATTGTACACGTACATGAATAGCATATACAGAATCAATAAAACAAAAGCTTTCATGTGACATCTCACATGGTCCCCTTGGTATAGACTTTGGGGCAAATACTCCCTTCTCCTTGGGTGCAGCAGTTATCTGGCTGCTCCCCTTAAAATCCAATAACGTGACAGTGGCACATCTCCAACAGTGATGAGAAAGTGAGAGTACCTGAAGGGGATGTGAGAACCACTCCATGTTTCTATTTAAACCCCTTTTCAGGGTGTCAAATTTGCATATGAAGTATGTGTAGAATACTTCAAAATGTACTATGGTTATCTTGAGGTCAGTCTCACTGCTTGTGCTAATGCTATGATCCTTCCCTCGCACAGTGGACAGTGGAAAGTAGAGTCGTATCTGGTGCCACAAAATAAATATACTTTTCTATACCAAAGAATTTGCCAAATATTTTCAGTGAGAGATGATTTATAGAGGTGGGTCATCTCCTCTTCTACGGGCATATTGAAATATCTCTGTATCCTAATATATTAAAAGTAAACTCACACATACTAACAAAATGAAAAACATTTTAACAATAGCTAATTAATATTGGACAGGGCAAGCCTATCTTATCTGCTTCCTCCTACACCATATGGAAACAACAGAAAAACAGCCAGGACCACACATACCGCTGCAGATCAAAACAAATCTTTGGCAGTTGCAGAAACATGTAGATGACAATGCCCTAAACATTAGCTAAAGTCAAATATTTTTTATACATCACTTTCTGTACCTTTTTGCCAAGGGAACTCAGCTTTTGGCGGGTGGGCTCTCCTTTATTCCACCTAACCTCAGCCAGGCATAATGGCCTGGCTAGTGTGTATCTGTACCCCTATGCTCTGCTGGATGAAAAGCAAGAACTGCTCATGTGTGTAATTGCTGTTTTTTAATGTCTGCAGCTGATGAAGGATGAAGAGCTATTTAAGCAGAAAGACAATGTTAGCACAAGAAAAAAGGGGCATACACCTGTCTTGAACAAATTCTGGCTAGATATTAGCAAGTTTCTAAACATCAGAGGGGTGAGCTTCTGGAACAGCCTCCCAATAAGAGTTGTGGGGGCAAATAACATGATTAGTTGTAAGAGACTTGTGGACAAATGTATCAATGCAATTGTATAAGGAGTTTGCATGTGATGATAGGGGATAATGATCAACAGCCCTGGGGCTTCCACTTCTGGGTTATGCAATACTAGACGGTTAGGTATTGCTTGGGTCCTTAACTCAATTAATTTTTGTTCATTTAAATCATTTTTCTGGGGAGGGGCTGAAGATGAAGGATTCAGAATGAAGGCTGTCCTGGGGAGAGAGGATAACACCAGCCCTCTCTCATCATAGCAGCTTGGGGCCTGGCGAGAAATGCCTCTCCATAGCTACTGCTGCTGCAGTGGGCACAGATGAGAGAGGGGCGCACGTCCCCTGGCTGGGTACAGGCAGACACACAAACAAATAAACTCTTTGCAATTTATAGTAGGTAGCTGTCCCTTTCTCTATCCCTACTTCCCAATGGAGTTATAGCTGTCCCAGTCCCCATATCTGGCCCCTTGCTGTCCTCCTGTAGTCATTCTGCAGTATAACTCCCTCATGCCAGACCCCTCCCCTTCCATATTTTGAGAAACAATCTAATTCCAGGTACATCCCATTGTCCTGGCACAACCAAACCCTCGCCTTGCTTTAAGTTATGATAAGAGGGAGCTGCATGCCAAATTTGGTGGCCCTAGCTTTTACCGTTGGGAGGAGTTCTTGAACAAATGGACTCTCAGGTGGATGGACAGACAGACAGAAGCACCTTTTGAAAATAAATAGTAAAGATGTTCCCAAAGCTCATGCCTCAGCATTTCAGACAACTGCAGCAGAGATCAGGAAGGGAGTTTTCCTCCAAATCTATTCCAGAAGGGTTTTTTATCTTTCTCTGAAACACCAGGAATGACAATGGCTGAAGATGAGACTTTGGACAGGGAGGACTAGGGATCTGAGGGGCACCAAGCATTCTTTCTCTGTCAGGTGCTTGGCTGGCTGGTTCCTTCTTATACTCTCAGGGCACATCTATACTTACCGCATGATTGACGCCCCGGAGGTCAATCTTCTAGCATTTGATTTAGCGGGTCTAGTATAGACCTGTAAATCAAATGCAGAGGGCAGCTCCAGCCAGTGTCTGATGCTCCTCCTTTTGTGAGGAGTAAGGGAAGACGACAGAAGCATTTGCTCCCATTGGCCTCCCATGCTGCCAAACCTTGGCTTAAGGTAAGACAAGTCCAGCTATGCATTTTGCATAGCTGGAGTTGCATACCTTAAGCCGACCTTCCTGGTCTAATATAGACCAAGCCTTAGGGTCTGTGTCTTTGCCATGTGTAGAGCTGGGAAGGAACTTTCACTGATTGGCAGTGACTCTGGGGAGGTTTCACCATCTTCTGCAGCGTCTTCATCATCTTCTGCCAGAATTATCTGGGTATCTCTCACTTAATCCTTCCCTTGCTATTGCAGGGGCCTCAGGCACTGGCGCACGTTGCTTCCTCCTATTCTTGCCTGTGTAGTGTAATAGTCTAGTCTCCTGTGGGCTGTAATATTTCCATCTTATTTTAGTTGCTTTGTTTAGTGTGTAGGATCTTGGTGGTCTGTGCTAAACAGAAAGTCAGATGAGATAATCTGGTGGTCCCTTCTGGCCTTGTACTCTAACTCTAAAAGCCTCTGATATTACCTACAGTATTACAGCATTCAATGTAGTGTCGTTTAATTCAAATAGTGCAATTCTATGTGTTTTGAACCATAGCTTGTAATTTTTAAGTCTGCCCCTGCATATATATATATATATAGTTGAGCTGATGTCCGCATGTTTGCACCATGCAAGAGCATCATTCCAGAGGATATTCATTTCCCCTAAGCAATAACTATCAATCTGTGGATGAACCTAATAGCAAGGTTGTAGTATTTTCCACTGCTGCATTTTGGGCTAACTACTATTTATAACTGCATCTTCTTGCTCCCACATACCAGGTATGTGCTCCCTGCATAAATACAGTATTACCCGGTGCTGGGGGCAACGAGAAGAAGGAGAGGCAGTATGCCAGGGGTGGGCAATAAGTGGCCTGTGGGCAGATGCAGTTCACCAGGTTAGCCCTTGGTGAGCTGTTGGTGCTTTTATTACCCACACGTCAGCAGGTACAGCCACTTGCCTCTCCGGTTGGCCACGAATCGCTGATTCCTACTAATGGGAGATGCAGGAAGTGACGTGCCAGTCCACACCACTTCCAACAACTCCCATTGACCGGGAACAGTGATTCATGGCCAATGGAAACTGCAAGCAGCTGTACCTGTGGACACACAGGTAAATACAGCACCGGCAGCCTGCTGGGGCAAACCCTGGCAAATGGCCTCTGGCTTATTGCCCAAATCACAGTTTCTGCTGTATGCCATGTCTCTGTCATCTGCTAAAACTGTAACTAAAACGCATTCTCTTTCAATGACATCTGAAAGTTAAGAATACAGGAGAAAAAGCAGATTATTTATGTTAAGTATTTGTTGCTGAAATATTATTTTTTTCTCCTCGGTCTCATCATCCAAGAAGTTATGAAAGGAGCCTTATAATATACTGCAAATGTTGGCAAAGTTATTTTTGTTAATAGAGCACCAGTTTGAGTTTAAGATATTCATTAATGCTAGGCCTTTGGAACCAGTTATACTCACTGCACTTGTATAATTTTGGGGTAACTTTACTGCAGTTTGTGATGGTTTGGGATAACTGTGAAGGATGTGGGGCTGATCTGTAATAATTAATGAATTCTGTATATGACCTGCTTATTGAGATAGTTATTGCAGTTATATTAGTTTATTGCAGGGGTGGGCAAAATACAGCCCCAAGGTCATATCTGGCCTGCTATGCCACCAGATCTGGCCACTCACTCAGGCTCCCTGCCTGCCTCACCCCTGCATGCTGCTCAGAAAAGCCAGCTGTGGTGCGATGTGCATCTCTGAACGCTGCAAGCCTGGGGAGAGGGAAGTGAGAGACTTTGCACGCTGTCCCTGCCCCCAGCACAATTTTGCAGCTCCAGTTGTCCCATGTTTAGCCAATGGGAGCTGCCTGTTTGCAGGACAAGCAGCGTGCGAAGTAGCCTTCCTCTCCCCTGGGGCTTACAGTGCTCAGAGATGTACATGGCCCTTGCAGCTCAGCTGGCTGCTCTGAGCGATCTGAAGGGACCTGGAAAGCAGGGAGCCTAGCTGAGGGACATACTGGGCTGCTGGCAGCCTGCCTCTGGCACCCCAGCTCCTCCCTTCCTTCCCCCAACCCTCTGCCCCCTCCTGCACCTCTGCCCCATGTAACCCAAACCCTCTGCATCCCTCCTCCTGCACCAAGACCCCCTCCCAGACCCTACATTCCAATCCCCTGCCCCAGGTCACAACCTCCTCCTTTACCCAAACTCACTCCCAGACTCCAGACCCTCTCCTGCACCCAATCCCTTGCCCAAAACTCCCTTCTGTACCCAACCTTCATGCAGACCCCACACCTCCTCCATTAATATCATGGAAGAGTGCGGCCCTTGACCACTTATCAAATTCTTGGCGTGGCCTCCCATCAAAAATGACTGCCCACCCAAGTCTTTGGAATGTGACCTGCACGTGTATATTGAATTTAGTTAAAAAGCAGGATAGTTTGTGAAATAGCAAAAAGGCAACATATCTCTAGATGAGCAACTTCTTAGTAAATACAGCAGGGGGGCATTAAGAAACAATTCTGAGCTATTAAGATGCTAAGACACTCCTTCCTGGGCTCCAGCCACAATTACACATTTGTTTTACCAAGGCAGGGACCAGGGATCAAAATAACTTGAAATGGTTAATTGACTTGCTAGAAAGAAGGCGAGGCAGTTGTCAGAAGCTATTTGTGAAGCACCACACTGACACGGAGAGACGCCCTGTGAACATGGGCAGTGAGTTATATGGGCCCATGGTACCTAGGCATCAGGAATATTCCTGGCTCCAGGGCCATGCTCCAGCAAAATTTGGGATCTAGTCTCCCCCCCCCCCCCCCCCCCCCCCCCCCCCCCCCCCCCCCCCCGGCTCTTCCTGCCAATACTGCCACCCCTGCATACTCCCCCAATACATCCCCCAGACTCGCCTGCTGTCCCCAGGCAATTTAAAATAAGGCAGGGGTCCCTGACACCACCACCAGCACATCACTGCAGCCCTGGAGGGGGGGGTGTGTGTGGCAGGGTGGTGTTTGTGCATGCTGCTCCTGCCCCAAGTGCCTCTATGGCCAATGAGAACTGTAGGAGCAGTGCCTATGGGAAGTAACACACAAAGACCCCTGGCTTCCTCTGCCTAGGAGCTGCTGCCGCGGGGAAGAGGGGTGTCCCAGGTAAACGCCCCACTCTCAACCCACTTCCCCAGCACTGTCACAAACCCCTCCTAGAACCTGCACCCCCTCACTCCCTTCTGCACCTCCTCCCCTGCCCGAGCCTGCAGACTTCATCCCAGAGCCTGCATCCCAGGTCCAACCTGCACGCAATCTCCCTTTCAGAGGTTTAGACACGTGAGGAGGAGAGGGCTAGAGAAGGGAGGGGTGTGGGCTCTGAGCATTCCAGGCACTATTAAAATTTCTGCAAACCTGCTGCCCATACCTGCGAAAGGGGGTCTGAAGCATTTGGGCCTCTCTAAGGTTTATACACACAACTGAAAGCTTAAGATAGATATGCATATACACTGTTATGTGGTTTTAAAATTCTTCCCTTTTGCTTTGCTCTGTTCTTAGAGTGAAAACAATATATTTTAAGTAGGGTTGCCAGGTGTCCGGTATTGATCCAGACAGTCCGGTATTTTTGCCTCCAATCCGGTAAAAAAAATTTCAGAAAATACCGGACACCTAAAATGTCTGGAATTTTCTGTTTTTTTCCCCTGCCAGGAAGCGAAAATACTGGACACCTGGCAACCCTATGACACACTCAGCAACTGGGCCCAGCCCCCGGACCTTCCCGACTTCCCACTGGGCCCAAGGTGCTAGAAACCGTAAGTCGTTTAACAGTAAACCTGGTTCCGGTGCCTTCATACCTTATCTGATTTGTGGTCATCGGGGGCTCTTAAAAGTCTATGGTGTTGGCTACCTGCGCAGAGCCTGCACAGCATTCGGAAAGAGCACAAGTATTCGGAAAGAGTACACGCACTGCATATAGCCAAATGGTATCAATACTAAAGGGAGCAAAACAGATGCCAGAGCACCACACCGATGGCAGCGTCTAACAACACAGTTCTATAGATTTGTGAGCTGTAAAATCACAGGAAACTGATCAAAATTCTCAGAGGGGTAGGTGTGTTAGTCTGTAACTTTAAAAAAAATGATTAGTTCTGTGGCACCTCAGAGTGTGTCTACACAGTACCCTTACCTTGAAATAAGCTGCATAGTGCAAATTGCATAGCTTATTTCAATCTTACTTTGAAATAAAGTGCTATTCCAAAATGTCTCTTTCTCACCCATCCTCACTCACTTTCACCGGGCTGGGCTAGGAGGTTGAGGTGCAGGCTCTGGTCTTGGGCCAAGGGGTTTGGCGTGTGGGAGGGACTCTGGGCTTAGCCCATGGTGGGGGATTGGGGTCTAGGAGAAGTGTTAGGGTGCAAGGTCTGGGAAGGAGTTTGGGTGCAGGAGCACTCACGTCTGAGGCAGGACGTTGGGTGTAGGAGGTTCAGGACTGGGATAGGGGTTCATGAAGCAGGCTCTGGCACCATTTAACTGAGATGACTTCCAGGTGGAGCAGTGAAGTTGAGTCAGGCTTACTTCTGCCCTGGCTTTGCACCATTCCTGAAAGCAGCTGGCATGGACAGCAATGGCTCCATGGCACCATGTGCTGCCCTTCATCTACAGGCACTGAGCCCACAGGTTCTACTGGCCATGGTTCCCCATTACTGATCAAAGGGAACTGCAGGAATGGTGTCTTCAGGCAAAGACAGCATATGGAGACCCCCTGCTCTGTCTTTCTCAGAGGCTGCAGGGACATTCCAGCCACTTCCAGGAATAGCAGTTACCATGGGGATAACTATGCTAGGAATGGCAGGTTAGGCATTTTAGAATTCACTACTCAAAGAATTATATTTATGCATAAGAGAGAAATTGTAGAATCCCAGGGCTGGAAGAGACCTCAGAAGTAATTGAATCCAGTCCCCTGTGCAAAGCAGAACCAACCCCAACTCAATCATCCCAGCCAGGGCTTTGTCAAGCTGGGATTTAAGAACCTCTAAGGATGGAGATTCCACCACCTCCCTAGGGGAACCCATTCCAGTGCTTCCCCATCCTCCTAGGGAAATAGTTTTTCCTAATATCCAACCTAGACCCCCCCCCCCACTGTAATGAAATGAAAATTATGAAATGCACAGAGCAGTCAAAACCCAAAAACAACATGCTTTGCAAGCAGTAAAAGAAGTAACAACCCCCCACATGTGTGTTGGGTCAGAGATGAGAGTGAAGGACAGTGTGTGATTGTGAGAATGTCACTCATACACTGTGCGTGTCTCTTGTCAGAGATTTGCATTGCCAAGCTCCCTCCATCCCCCTTCTCTCTGTGTGGAGATAGGGTACAGAAGTGAGGGGAGGAGGGACAATCTGACCTCAGCTCCCCCCCCCTCCCACACCCTGCACAGTAAGCAGCAGGCTCCTGGGGGGCAGCTCCAAGAAAGAGAGCAGGAGCAGCATGACAGAGGGTGGAGGGGCAACTGAAGTGCCAGTGCTCCATAACTTCCTGGCCAAACCTGTCAAGATAACATGTCAGAGGCTCCAAAATCTACTGGTAGATCACAATCTACTGGATGGTAACCATTGATCTAGATGCTGGGGCGCATCTCAGTGAGTACCCTACAATAGTTTCCCCCAAGACTTTTTTGGAAATGAGCCCAAATCTGACACCATTCCCAGAAACAGGATGGTTGGCATCAAAGGTGCCATCGTTCTAATTTTATAGCTGCTTAAACTAATCCACCCCCCCCACACACACACACACACAAAATTTGGCACTAAAATGGCTGGCAGGAACTGCAGAGGCCTCATGCACTTGAATGGTCCTGGAGGGGCTCTCCAGGTAGGTACTAGACTTTGGCAGGGGCTGTGAAGAGAAGTTTGCAGGGGCCACTATCCATCTGGCTGTCCTTAATGTCCCTCTCCAGAGTCAGTTTCACCTGCTCTGCAGCCACTAAGGCGAAAAAGTGGAACAGGTGCCAGTGGGTGTAGTGTTGTGTTCTTGTGGGCAGGGTCGTGTGTGTGCGCCTGTCCTTCACGTCGTGTGTGTGTGTCCTTGTCTCGGTCCTGCAGGTGTGTGTCTGTCTCTCTGTGCCCTGGCCCCGCATGAGCTGTCAGTGGGGG
>CM057847.1:67831273-67843985 GCA_030068395.1 Apalone spinifera | reverse complement strand
TTGATCTGAGGAAGTGGGTCTGGCCTACGAAAGCTCATCACCTAATAAACCATCCTGTAAGTCTTTAAAGTTCTATATAGTCCTGTTTTTTGTTTCTGCAATTAGAAGTGTGACTGCAGCATATGTAAATGGACCCAGGCTAGCTTTCAGGTAGTTAAATAACTGTAGCACTGAAGCCATGGTAGCATGAGTTGAATAGCCCTGCCCAGGCCCCTGGTATATGTACCCTGCTGTCAGAGCTTCACTGGCTGTTATCACGTTAGCTAAATCAAAGCTAGCTCTGGTATGTCTATCTGCGCTGCAGCCACACCTGATTGGAACATAGACCAGCAAATTCAGAAAAAAGCAACACAAACACCCCACACATCCTCCCCTACTTGGCAAAATAATTCTACTGCAGATTCCAGTGCTGAAAAAGTCTGGGAGGGAGAGATCATTTCTTAGTGCTAATGCATATGATGTGGCATGAGGCATAAGAGAGACACAGTCAAAGACAAAATAGATATGGTCTGCAAGAAAATGTGACTGCATATAGGTAGCAGGACCAAGCATGTAAGTTCCTGTACAGAGTTCTTGTGCAACTTATTTCACCTCAGATAAGGAATATGAGTTGGGATGTAATGACAATAAATTAATTGACATTTGTGAATCACTCAGTGCAATAGCAGCACATGCTATAAAGAAGACCATGAGGAAATTAATAATTCTTTATTCATTGCAAGGGTTCCATGGAGCATAACAGAGAAGTGTGGGAATTACACACTGAATGATTAAAAAGAACACAAATTGAACATTGATTTTTCATAAAGCTAAACATCACATGCAGTTGTCTCAGTCACTGAATGCAGTCCAGTGTATGCATTGAATTACATGTGATCATGTAATAATGGATTTCACATAAAAAAATATGAATTAAGGTTTAACGGACAAGTCTATCTGTCTCAATTCTGGCATATCCAAACTTTGAGTGATTGATTCTGCAGTCTGAATGTGTTTTTAATGTAATGTTATATCTGGATAATAAGTTGACCCTTTAGTGCATTGTAAATGTTCATGGAAAGATGTCCACATGGCTTTCCACTGAAAAATGAATGTAGATGATTAAGAGATCAACATTCCCTCTTCCTTACCTGTGTGTGAATATTTTAAACTGTTTAAAATATATAAATAGTTATATATCCTTGTTCCTGTACACACGTGTATGGCTTCATTTTTTGGTGTCTTGGGCTACATCTACACTGCAACGCTATTTCAGGATACCAGAGTATCCCGAAATATCTATCCCGCATCTTCACAGCAAGCCCGTTATTTCGGGCTCATTATTTTGACATCCCTGTAAACCTCATTCTACAAGGAGTAAGGGACATTTCAGAATAGTGCTTTGTTTTGAAATCTGGCACTGTGTAGACAGCATCAAATGAGGAATAAGCTATTTCAAAATAGCATCGAAATAAGATACACAATTTGCGAAGCTCAAATTGCGTATCTTATTTCAAGCTAGAGTGCAGTGTAGACACACCCTCGATGTGCAAGTGATGCACAAATTTTTTAAAACACACCTTGTGCTTAATTGGGGGTCAGAAAGGGAGGTTTCTTTTTCTCTGTCATCACAGTGTTATTAGATGATATTACAGTTACCTCATATCAGGTATTTGGTTGTTTTTTTTTTAGTTCAGTAACACAGAATGTACTAGTATTGGAGGAAACCTTTGGTCAACATGTATGTTGGCTTGCACATATATTAGCTTATATCATTAAACAGCAAGTCAACATAGTATAAAGTTTTAAAGAGACATACAGATTGCATAATCTCTTCAGTAAAAAAGATTTGTGTATGAATGTCCCATAACCTGGCTTTAAATTGCATAGTGATACATACCCATTGCTCTTGATGCTAATTCTAACCTGCAGATGCAGTGCAGCATTGTGAAAAACTTCTGTTTCCACTTTTCAGTGTATTAAATGACCTGTGAAAAAAGCTTTCTGGATTCCACTTCTCCACATGAATTAGCACTTCATCTATGTTCAGAATGAATGGACTTAAAGAGATCAGCTTTTAAAATGAAAACACTGCATAGCAGTATCACATGCAGGTGAACAGTTTCTTAAACAGAGATTGGATGACTTTAGACAGAGAGCAGAAAGCTCATTAGGGGCCTGGTCCTTCAGGGAGCAGAGCATTTCCTGAAATATGCTGACGACCATCAATACCCACTGATTTTAATAGAAATTGAAGGCATTCATCAGCATATAGGATTGATCTTTAGTTCAGAAGATAAAAGTACAGCATCTGCTGGTGTGAATGTGGTGCCTGGATGCTTACTCGGGGCAAATGTCAAGGAACAGGGCAAACAATTCTCGGAACTGGTGGTTTATTCTATAATTAATTAGATTAACCACGTCAGTAACCAAATAGCTTCTGTAATGTCACACTGGGTACCAAGAAGCCACACTACAGTCCCCTTTAAGCAATCCAACCTTTGGCTTCCATCCAGGCAGCCAAGTCTAATGTAGTGAGTGAAGGGTTATTGAAAGCATTAGCCAGGTTTTCAAATTTAGTCATGTAATTTCTATATTGTAATGATATATTTGATCACTCAGATGGGCACACAGGTGCCAAATGACCAAGTTCCATTAAGATCTCAAATGGTTGAAAATTGGTCTCCCAGAGCTAAATTTTGGATGCAGTTACACTGGTGTAAATTTGAAGTCACTGGGCTTATTTGTCAGGTCAGTCTGAAGCTTGGTTAGTACAGCACTCAAGGAGGTAAAAGCTAAATTGGCCTAGTCCTTAGTGCAATTTAAAAAAAATCACAGAGTCTGCTCTAAATGTCACCAGATACTAACAGCCTCATAAAGGGGAAGCTAGGGTTTACAGGCATTCAGCCGTGCTCCAGCCACACCCCCAACTACACTAGCCCATTGCCGGTACTTCAGAGTAATGCTAGTGTAATTGAAAGAACACATTTTTTTCTGTTCCCTCTTTCATAAGAACCACCATGTTGCATAAAATTATGTAGTTCTAAGACTCCCAAGACAGTACTGATCGTGAGTGTTGCTGTTATTCTCATTGCTCTTTCATACAGCTAAACAGCATTCACTCATTTGCATGTTTGTAGAAGATTTACAAAATTACCGATAACGCTGCTGACATAGTGATTGCAGAACAGCATGTAATTGGACTTTCCATTTTGCCCAGTTGCTTCCAGTCATAGAGATGATAATTATTATTAGACTGCAGTTGTCCCCAGAACACGTTAGGCGCTTTAGTGTGATACGAAACAAACTAAATTTCTGTGTCAAGTTCCTTATTTAATTGCAATCGATGGTAAAACTCCTTTTGACTTCAAATGGGCCGAAGATTTGGTTCTTGGAAAGGAAAATATCGTGTAGAATTCTTTATTAATTCTTGTGTGTTCATCTCTTCAGGGGATGAGCGCTCCCGGGAATCTCCAGCCCCAGCAGAAGCACAGATGCAGGCTGGGGTGGAAGGCAGTGGAAGGGGCAATCGCTGCTGTTGGAAATGCTCAGTGACCCAACTCAAGAAATTTTTGTGGGGCGTGGCAGTGGTCCTGGGTGTCTGCTCCTCCTGGTCAGGTTCAACCCAGCTTGCAAAACTGACCTTCAAGAGATTCGATGCGCCCTTCACTCTGACGTGGTTTGCAACAAACTGGAACTTTTTATTCTTTCCTTTGTACTATATTGGACATGTTTTCAAGTCAGCTGAAAAACAGTCTCTGAAGCAGAGATACAGGTAAGAGAGCCTCGTGTTTTCAGTTCTGCTCTCATGATACTTGAATGTTGCTGTACCCTTTGAGCTAATGTTTTATTCCAGTCACTTTGTTAAATAAACATTGACTGCTTTTCTCTTCAGCATTGTTAGAGAGGGCAGTTCATTCATTGCATAAGGCTTGCCACCTGAGTATATTTTTATTCTTTCAATGGACTTATTCCAAAATTAAGACTTGCAGGTTCATTTCCAATGCTTGTTTTACAAGACATTTGATTGAAGCATGCACTTTATTTTGTTACCTTTCTGGAAGTTTTCCATCTTATCCTTTTAAAAAAAATTAGTTCTTCTTCTACTTTACAGCTCATTTTCTTGCAATCTCTCCCTCCTAGTGAGATGAGAAAGCAGCTTCTTCCAAAACCTATGCTTCTGTCGCACTATGGATCACCAGCAAAGCATTTTATAACACTAGCATGGAAATTTTCTTTCATCTCTAGATAATTAGAGCTGAACTCTGACCCCATTGACACTGTGGCTATCCCATAAATTTCAGTGTGGTAGCACAGGTGTAGCTGAGGATAAAATTTAGCCCTTAAAGTACCCATCCTGTAAGATGTGGATCACCTCATTGGAAGTGTTGAGCACCTAACTCCCATTCACTTCAGTTGCAACTGAAGACGCTTAATCAACTTCAGGATTTAGCTCATTGTGAAGTTCTTCTCGGTCTTCGAAGTGCATCTTTCACTCCTTTTCCAGCCTTAACAAATGTTTCTTAGATGTAATGCCTAAATTGAAGATATACTCAATGAATACAAGTTTCTTCTATAGCCCAGTAATGCTTAGTGCAACTTGCTTCTATGCCAAAGTCTAGTATTACTTCATATAAATATCCTCCTTCACACTTATGTTAAAAAGGTAACTTAGTTAGTCCTGTATCCGTCTGACATTTTTCACAAACATTACATTCCTTTTATAGAATGAGAAATCTAATTTGACCCTGCAGGCATGAGATGACCTTGTAACAGACCAATCTGAAAAAGCGTTTAACCCAACATCAGGGCAACAAAAAACAAGACTTGAGAATACTCTCAGTTATAGCTAGTGACTGAGACTAGTGACTTCAGATGTGACAATGGATATAATTTGCTCCTTCTTTAATTTCCAAATGTGTACTAATGGGTCAGGAAACTTACTATAGAGCATACTTATGAAATCAGGATGCTCAAGAGGTACTGTACTCTATGTTACTATGATAAAGATTAAAAATCATGGAATTTAAAACTGGTTCATGTTAGTATATAGTTATATTTTCTTACTATTATAACTTCAGGGAAATTGTGGGTGAAGAAACTTCACCACAGTTCTTCAGTTTATATGGCAATACCAAGGAGTTTTAGGATAAGGTTTAAGATGACACAGTTCAGCTTTGTGAGTTATATTATCAGTGAGTAATAATGTCAATGAAATATATTTCCATTAGTTTTATCCCCTTTTGACAAATTAGAGAGCCAAAGGTTAGAGACTGTGGTAGTTTTCTCCTGAAGTGATCATGAATGCTAACATGTTATAGTACTACCAGATTTTATTCCTTTGGTTTATATTCTTTTTTTGCTTTCAGTTTGCTGCAGAAAACCTCAAGTTTAAATACTTGTGCATCCTGGTGTGAGATACTGTAGCTCTTCTAATCGTAAAGCTTAAAAGCAACACATTAATTCTCTTCTTCTTTGAGGTTAATTATTGCTGCTGATAGTCTTATGCCTTCCATTCAGTTAACTAATGACTGAGCTGAAGAAAGGATGCAAATCCTAAATTCTATTTGAGAAGTAACTGAGATTTCATTTCAAATGAACATGTAGTCTGCATAGTGAACAGTTGTGAAGATTGTACATTTGACTAGCAGAGGGCATTATGATTAACTAAGTATACCACAGGGGTTTAGTGAATAGGGCACTGAACTGGGTGTTAAGAGACCTGGGTTCTATTCCTGCCACTAACTTGCTGGATGATTTGGGGCAATTCACTTCACTCCTGTGACTCTCCTCCAGATTAGATTGTAAACAATTTATGAGAGGAATTGTCCTTTATACAGTGCTTATGACAATGCATCCATGATCTAATAATTATTAACATATATGTAAAGCCCCTATATTATGCCTGAGGAAACACAAGGGCATGTTCCTGCATCAAGTGTTATTTGTTGGCTTTTTTGCATATATGTGGTAGTACTTCGCGTAGTTTCATAGACCAAAAGGGATCACTCTGATCAACTAGTCTGAGCCCCTGTTTAACCCAAGCCATAGAACTTCCCTGAAATAATTCCTTTTTGAACTAGAGCCTCTCTTTTAGGGAAAACACCCAATCTTACTTGGTACATTGTTTCAGTGGTTAATTACCTTCATGGTTAAAATTTATGAGACCAAAAAGAGGATTATTATATAGGTTGGTGGCTAGAGTAAAGTATTCAGCTGGGAGGTGGGAGAATTAAGTTCAAATCCATGCTCCAATAAATATTGGAACAAGCTCCAACAGGAGAAGCTGAGAAAGACTCAACCCGGATTAGCCCATAATCTGATGGCTAAGGCACTCACCTATCATAGGAGAGTGCTTGGATCAAGTCTATGCTCCAAATCAGGTGGAGAATGGATTTGAACTCAGATCTTCCACATCCCAGGTGAGTCCCCTAACCACAAGTTGGAGGATTATCTAGTCCAAGTGGTTCAGGAAGAGATGCAGTGTCTGCACCAAGGGATACCACAGATGATGACAGTGCCTGTGCTAAAAGAGAAGTCACCAAGGCATTGTTTCCCACTCTTACATCCTTTAAATTCTCCTCCCATCTTCCTCCCATTATAAGTTTTGGTGAAAGCTGTAGATTTCGTAACAGGCCAGAGATGGTAAATCATGTAAAATGTCACATTAACAAACTTTACATTTTAAACCTTTTATACTTAAACATTATAGAAAAGAAAAAGAAAATGAGAGATCCTAAAAGCATCATAAGAATGGATGGATGGGTTTCTCCCCTAGAATATTTTTCAATCTTTGAGTAAAGTGCACCATTCAAAGATAAATAATTGAACTACTTACTCTGCTTTTAAAATCCTCCTGTACTGTATCTTCCTTTATATTTCTAGTTTACCTTGTAGCTTCCTCACAAAAGGCTAAGTCTGTCCCACACACAAACTTTTTTTCCCTTATTAAGGCACAATTAATTATTTATATAGTGATGTGTTTAGCTTTAGGGAGACAAATTTGAATTTTTTTTGACTAAAGCTTTATTACATTTCTTGACATTTAACAGGTTGCTTGGTTGTATTCTTTATAAGATTTTACAATGTTTTTCCATAATGTGGATTAATCACTTTTTATGGATATTTAAAAAACTTATTAAAACAGCCATACTATTTTACTGAAAACCAGCTGATGTACAAGTTGCAAACAGACACTTACAAACTACTTGGTAATGATTACTGGATAGGATGCTCTTCACCAGCACAGTAACATTACAGGACTTATAAAAACCCCATTGAGAATTCCTTTTTGGAGCACAATGGGAGTATCAATAATCGTTCAATTCAAACAGTATTGATTCGTGTCAAATTATATCCAGGTTGAGGGACTCACAATGAATAGGATGCTGTTCTTCAGCTGTACTTTTGCAGATGAATCAAGATGAATCTGTTGTCTTAAGAACTGCAGTGGGCCTAATTCTTCCCTTAAACTATAATCTATATAACCTCATTGGAGTCAATGATGCACAAAGTGTAAGAGGGCAGAATTTGGCCATTAGTTTTAATGGCAGTGTCATGCGTGCTTTGAATGAGACTGCTTCAGAGTAAAATGAAACAGATCTGGATAGACCACTGTAGCCCTCCATTGTCCTACTTTCTGTGTGAGTGTTCACTAGTTCTGTTTAAATACAATTACAGTAAATTAGAATTACATTAAGTCAACTGTTGTCAAGTCCTGTGATAACTCATATAATGATTTATTATCCTAATGGGTCTTCTTTAAGTGCATCATCTTTGCTTCCTACCTGTTGCTTTCTAAACTGCTTTAAAATATTACATTTTTAAACTGATGAGCTACCCTCAATCAAACTTACATTATAATTTATTAAAGCCCGAGAAACTAAGAGCACTACAGCCTAAAGCTCCCTAGCTACAGGAAAGGTACATTTAGAGCCTTTGTAAGATATTGTTTAACTATGAATTTCTCCATGGGAAGTTAAAGTACCTCTTAAAAATTCATTTTAGACTTGTTTACAAAGAGACACTCAGGAAAATTAAGCCAAATTCAAATTTAAAGTGGATTAGCTAAACTATATTAAACCCCTGTGTGAACATTCTTATTTAGATTTAAAGTGTCCCTAATTTGGTTTAGCATAACTTGCTGTTAAGAAGTCTAAGAGAGGCAGCCATGTTAGTCTGTAACTTTAAAAACAGCTAGTACTCCTGTGGCACCTTAGCCCTGATCTACACTAGGGAGTTATTTCGAATAACTCCCCTTAATTCAAAATAACAAGTGGAACATCCACACTACCAAGCATTTTATTTCAAAATAAGGGGCTGGTTATTTTGAAACAGCTCCTGCTTTCCATGAGGGATAACACTTATTTCGAAATAGTTATTTCAAAATAGCAGTAGTATGGACACTCCACTGCTGCTATTTTAAAATAATTACTCCCCAGAGTCATTCAGAGTAATTAGTCCCCAATGCTTCCTGGGGCTCTAAGTTGAGGGAGCACATCCACATTAAGGGAGCCTGCCTCGGACTTATTTCGAGGCTTCCATGTAATGTGGATTCACTATTTCAAAACAGTTATTTCAGGCTTGCCAGATGTTTTCACCCAAAATCCTGAACATGACAGGAAAAAAACTTGGTTGAGCAAAAAAAAAAAAGGAGGGGGAAGACCAAATTTATCGAGCAAGAAAAACAGGAAAATTGTTGAGAAAAAAAAAACGCTGCACCTTTAAGACTCCCCGCATTCCTCACTGCCCTCTGTCTGAACCAGACGTGGCAGGGGAACAATGTCCCCGCCGCCCTTCTGCCCAAGAAAAACAGAAAATACCGGACATTTTACATGTCCGGTATTTTCGGGGGGGTTTTCTTTGCCAGACAGGGGCCAGAAAAAATGGATTGTCCAGGTGAAAACCAGACATCTGGCAACCCTATATGTATAGTTTCATGAGCTTTCGTAGGCAAAACCCACTTGCTGTCAATATGCGTCAGCAGTATCTACTGGGATAGTTTGACCACAGTGGAATAGTGTCATTTGACCACAGTGGGATAGTTTGACCACAGTGGGATAGATTTGCTCCCTCACCATGTCATGAATTAAATGTTTGTGTAGACAAAGCTGGAAAATGCTGCTTAAATGTAGGTTTATATGGCACTGGGCTAGAATATTGGAGTTAGTGTGCAGGGCCAGGGCCAGGGCCATGGGCAAGGAGAGGGGACCAGATACTGATCTCATTTACCCTGATATAACTTATTGACTTCATTGGAGCCACTTTGATTTACATTTATATTGAATTAAAATTAGGCACAGGATCTTTAAGGACCAGAAGAAATCAGTGCCTGCCAGAAGAGATCAGTGCCTCAGTTTTATATTACACTCAAGAAAGTGGATTACTATAGATTTACACCAGCATAACCAAGGTCAGGCTCTGACCCAGCATCTCCTGTAACCCCCACAATTTACTGGAGCCCATTAGTTCAATATTGGTTGACCGGGAGGAGCACTACTCTACACATTGACCAACAGGACTTCCTAGGCCTGGATTCCCCTTAGAAATCTCCCATGCAGGAACAGACAATCACCTGACCATGATGAATTTAGGAGAGCTGATGAGGACATAGTCTGAAATGATACAACCTGGAAGCTTTTTGCTATTGATTTTTAGTATTCTGTGTTCATGAATCACTCTTATCCAAATAGCATTAAAATGCTGCAGTGTGGTTGGCTATTGACATTCTACTAATTTATATTCCTCCTTATATATGAGCATTACCACCAGAGAACACAGCATCAATAAAGCCATAAATAAGACAGGAAAACATCAGGACATGATGAATTTAAGCATATCTAGCAAATGTCATCCAATGAGGTATAATATATTTTTGCTTTTTTAAAAACTTCCATTTATAAATTTTACCACTTCTAGTTCAGTACATTAGCCTTAAATGAATGCACTTTTATTCCACATTCCTACAAATATAATTGCTTTGCAATTCAGTTCCACATTAGCAAATTTAAACAAATTCTATTTAAAATAAAAATACTTTGGGCCAGATTCTGATTTCAGTTAGCTAAGACAGGTGTAAATCTAGAATAGCACCAAATAAAGTCAATAGAATGACAAGGAGTATACCAGTCTGACTGGGATCTCTCTGGCCTAATGGGCATACTCATGCAAATCAGTTAATTGGGATAACATTTGAATACTGCTACCTTAGCAAACTCAGGTCTCTGCTGTGGAAGCATTCTTGGTGTTCTGTGCAAGTGGGTTATCATAATCATAGATAGCTAATTCTCAGCTGAGGGTGTCCCTCCAGGTGAGTTATTTTTTACCACTGTCATCTTGGGCTCTTATCCCACTACTGAGATTGTTTTAGTTGAAACTGTCCTTTACTTCTTAAACATTTGACTCAAAGGAGACAAGGCAAGAATTTCAATATTATTCATAAATAGGACCCCACCAAATTCATGGCCATGAAAAACACAGCCCAGACTGAAAACTGATCTCCCCCACGAAACCTGGATATTGTGTGGGAGGGAAGCTCCTACTACGTGCTGGTCTCTAGCTGTTAGTCCCAGCTGGACAAGGAGGGATGGACTGAAGAGGGGGAGGTCAGATCCACCTCTGGGAAACTCCTGCATAGCTCCTTCTGTCAAGTCAATATGAAGTCTCCACCCTTGCAAGGAGACAAGCCCAGTTTCATCAGTCAAATCCCGAATGTTAAACCCTAGAGACCTTAGCTTCAGGGGGTAGCCGAGTTAGTCTGTACAGGATAAACATAAAAAACAACAAATGGTCTGGTAACACTTTCTAGACTAACAAAACATGTAGATGATCATGAGCTTTCGTGGACTGGTCTTTCCGTAAAGAAAAGTTCTTTCACTAGCCCAATTGCTTATGCATTTTTGGTAGCATTATCTGTAGTGGTAATGCATATCTATTACAAAACTTATGTCTGGTAACATCTGAGTTACATATAAGTTCTGTTTTTTTACTATGGTTCTCTGACTGTGATGTAAAAAATTTTCCTGTTAAAGGTCAGGATATTTCATTTTGCGCCCTGAGCTAAAACAAACAGTAAGTGAGCTTTTGAATCCTGGAAGTGGTGGTTTTAAAAAAAAAAATAAGAATAATAAATCAGCTCAAGTAGCGTTACAGCTCTTTTAGCCACAACTTCAATGTTTGCTCCCACGTTTTACCACTGTACCTCCCACGTAACCGCTTCTGTAAACCTCGTTTCATGAGGCATAAGGGAGCAGTTGACAAAGACTTCCCTTGTCGACCGATCCGCGTATAGACTGCCACGCTGTGCCGGATCAGCTGATTGTCGGCACAGTGTGGCGACCATTTTTATTTTAACAAAGCGGGGATTATTTAAATCCCCGCTTCATTGACTATGTCGGGTAAACTAGTTTACATGGCTCCGTCGACGGAGGCATGTAGTCTTGTCATATACCCTTAGAGCCCACAAGTAGTTAAAAATCGCTTGTATAAATCCAGGATATAGTGGTGGCCTTTAAACTTATTGATTGCCTTAAATAACCAGATAATTCTACCCCAGTATTTACAGTATTCCCTTTATTTTCCTAAATGAATCATGCACCTTATCCTTAGTTGATTTTAATGGGGATAGCTCTGTTAAAACAAATGGAGCTATGCTGATTTACACCAGCAGAGGATTTGGCCTGGTGAATATTGCAAATACAGAGATGACACTTCAAAGAAATGCATCTGTCTTTTAAGAGGCACTCATGCTTTCATGGGCCCAAAATTTAATGTACCTCACCAATAATCTTCAAAATAATTCTCCTTGATGTTGGAAAACCTATCACAAGTCCTTAATGTTGTCATATACTAACACAGCCAGGCAAGCTATTAGCTGCAAGCCTCAGATGATGTTAGGACCAAAGTTAACAACTGTTTGCAAACCTGCTTTTTCAGCCATTTATGTCACCCTTTTTGTTGGTTTAATGGAAAATTATAACCATTCCATGACTTATTTTTAGAACAACCAATAGAATTATTTAGCAGGGGTATAATCCTCTATAACATTCTGTAGGTTTACGACTAATTTCTAAAGAGCTATTGTTTTTGTCCTTATTAAATTCTACAGGATTTTTCCTCATGAGAGAACTTAGGTGCACTAACTGATCGATAGGGTCACCATTTTGTGGTTTGTAAAGCTTTGGAGATGAAAGCCCTGGGCAGTTTATTTCTGAAATAAAACAGCTTGAAAATTCATTCTTAGAAATGGTAAAGCAGATTCCCTTCAAAGTTTTATGCTGATGTAATTCCAGATGGAAGTTGCCAGTAAGCTAGGCCAGTAGTGGGAAACCTGTGGCCTATGGGCCATATGCAGCCCATTGGAGTGCTGTGTGTGGCCCATGAGACATTTATTTTTTTGTTGCCCATGTGTGGGCTTGCCAGACTCTGTTGGTTTTGGTCCACCTAGTTATTTTCCTACCAGTATTACTAAATTGACACACACACAAAGCAAGGGCATGGGAAGTGAAGAACATGCTGCTTGCATACAACACTGACTGTGAGAGCCATGCGCTCCCTCTGCATCCAATCAAAGCGCTGCTGTGGTTCAGTCGGCATACCCTGCAACTTCTCAGTGTGCAAGCGCAGTTAGCAAAACTAACCTACCTTGGAGACTGTCTTGGTTACAACAATCTTTTAGAACATAAGAACGGCCATACTGGGTCAGACCAAAGGTCCATTTAGCTCAGTATCCTGT
>CM057847.1:67817644-67831173 GCA_030068395.1 Apalone spinifera | reverse complement strand
GTCTTTAAAGTGCTACATAGTCCTGATTTTTGTTTCAGCTAGACTAGACTAACATGGCTACATCTCTATTACTATTCTAATTGCAGTGCAGACATTTATTTAAGCCCAAGTGCTCAGTGTCACTCTGTGTCTTGTGTCAGATCCAAACAGAGTGCAAACTATGTGAGCTAGAAAGCAGAAAATAAACACAGGGGGCTGTTTCATATCATGGGGCTGTGGCCCGAGTGCAAGCACAGCACAGATCCCCAACTCTGGGAGGGTGGCCAGGTATCTGGTTTTCTATTGGAAAATCTGGTCAAAAAGGGAATCCTGATGGTGTCTGGTCAGATGTATTGACTCGAACTCAAAGCCCAGTTATTATGGCTGAGAGGCAGTGCTTTCTGTAAGCAGAATGTTTGGGTAGCCACCCAGGAGAGATTCAGGCGCTACCCCACTGATTAGCAGAGCACCCACTACTGCCCACAGCCAGCAGCCTGTGTTTCTACTGGTGGTGCACATCTGCACATGCCTTAGTGCACCTAACAAAACATATTCCACACAACTCAGTGGAAATTAGATGGAAAAATTAGAGGGGACATCGGTGGAGGAGGGGGGGAGGGGCCCTGGTTATCATCCATGCCAGGGCCTATGCACCCAGTACTGCCTCCTACCTGCCTTAGGCAGCTGCAGCTCCCAGTCCTGGCTCTGCAGGTGAGTCCCTCCTAAGCAATGGTAGAAGGGGGAAAGAAGAGCAAATGGGGAGGGGGCTCAAGGGAAGAGGTGGGGCAGGTGCGAGGCCAACCTTGAAGAGCAAAACTCCACATGGGGAAAGGAGACAAGGTTATAGTGGTCAGTGTCTGCTTCTCTTCCAATACCCTGCAGAGGTGGCTGTAGCTAGCTTTGAATGGAGGGGTGGGAAGGGAGTGGATTGGGTGCTTTGCATGAGAAGCAAGGGGAGATACTGAGACTGAGCTTGGGGGTGCTGCTGGATCTAGGCTGGGTAGAGGGAGTGTGGCAGTTTGTGTCTCTTTCTGGCTCCTGGAAATAGTTCCTGCCTGACCCCAACATCCCAGTTCCTACCTGCTCCCTGGGCTGAACCTGGGTGCTGCAGGGGCTGCTCCAGCGACAGCAGGTCTTGCTCTCACATACATGCATGCAATTTACAGGGAACAGTGGTTCCCAGAGTGCATAGAGTAATGATGCTCAAGGACATAACATAGGTCAGCCCCACATAGCTCCTGCCCCCATTTCTGCCACCCCTGCCAGGTATCGAATGTTGGGTTAATTGTCCAGAGTCAACTGCCCATTTAGATGCCTCATATGGAAATATCAGACTCTTTAAGATACATTCCATGACAATTACATCCTATGAAAGATACCAAAATGTTGCAGGTTACAAATAATTTCATAGGCAAAATGACTCATCCATATGTACCTAGATCTTTGTGTTAAATACACCAGTAGAGGTGTTCACACTGCACAAATGCAGTGAAAGACAATACTTTACGTATCACTTTACTTTGAAAATGATCTCATAGATCAGGGTTTGAATTTCTACGATGCTCATCTTTTGGATCATCTAATTTGCATGCTGGATGGAGTAAAATGTATGCCAGTCAAAATGAGCCACAATGTTGGAGAAAAAGAGTCCTCTCTTCAAAAAACAAACAAACAAACAAACAAAAAACCCCCACCATATTGCATAAGAGTTCTACACCGTGGTTTCTTTTAATTTGGCTGTAAGAAAAACTGCACCATCCATCTTTGATTTCCTATATGCATAGAGGGTTAGACTATGTCTCATAGGTACATCCATCTAGAAGGGAAATCACATTGCTAGGGCCCTGCCAAATTCATGACTGTCTTCCTCACGAAATCTGGTCTCCCTCGTGAAATCTGGTCTTGTGTGTATTTCACAGGGAGACCAATGTTTCTCAGACTGAGAATTCTGACCCAAACGGAGTTGCAGGGGGGAGGTGACCAAGGTTATTGTTTGTGTGGGGGTGTCATGGTATTGCCACCCTTACGTCTGTGCTGCTGGCTTCAGAGCTGGGTGCTGGGAAAGTGGTACTGTTGGCCAAGGGCCTCGCTCTGAAGGCAGCACAGAAGTAATGGTGACAATACTACGACCCTTCTACAATAATTGTACACCTCCACCTCCTTCAACCTCCTTTTAGGTCAGGACCCCTACAATTACAACATAGTGAAATTTCAGATTTAAATAGCTGCACTAATGAAATTTATGTTTTAAAAATCCTTTGACCATGAAATCAACCAAAACTGACTGTGAATTTGAGGCATTGCCCTTGAGAGAGACTCAGTGTTCCAGAACAGATTGCCCCTTGGAGCTGCACACAGTGCACAGGAGTATACGAAGTGCAACACCTTTTACAAGCATGCACAGATTTCCTGCTACTCTTCTGGTGGGGTCATAAATGGGATGTATAATAGGCAGAGCTACCGCTTTGCTTACTTTCACCCTTTCTTGTCTCATTAGGGACTGTGGTTCCTCAGGGAAATCTCTCTGGACCAGTAACCTGACTGGAGTGGAGTGCATTTCTGGCCTGCTTCTGTACAAATGCACAAGGAGGAGGAGAGGCTCTTCACTTCCTTTGTACACCCGCACATCAGCACATGGGCCAGGGAGAATCTGGCTCTGAATCTGTATCATGACAACAAAATGTCATGTAAATGTAGGACATTAAAGAAATTCTATTTCCTGATCTGTAGATTTCCAGTATTTCTGCTCCCTTTGCTCCTTCCCAGCAGCCTGAAATGTATGCCAGGGGCATCCAGCCTGAAGGGGTCGACGAGTATGTGGACAAAAGGGATTCAGTGGATACAGAAAGCCTTTGACAAGGTCTCTCACCAAAGGCTCTTAAGCAAAGTAAGATGTCATGGGATAAGAGGGAAGGTCCTTTCATGGTTTGATAACTGGTTAAAAGACAGGACACAAAGAGTAGGAATAAATGGTTAGTTTTCAGAATGGAGAGAGGTAAACTAGTGGTGTCCTGAAGAAATCCATACTGGGACCGATCCTATTCAACATAATCCTAAATGATCTGGAGAGAAGGGTAAACAGTGAGGTGGCAAAATTTGCATATGATACCAAACTGCTCAAGGTAGTTAAGTTCAAAGTACACTGTGAAGAATTTCAAAAGGATCTCACAAAACTAGGTGACTGGGAAAGAAAATGGCAGTTGAATTTTAATGTGAATAAATGCAAAGTAATGCATATTGGAAAACATAATCCCAACTATATGTATAAAATGATCGAGATTAATTTAGCTGATACTACTCAGGAGAGAGATCTTGGAATCATTGTAGATAGTTCTCTGAAAACATCCACTTAGCGTGCAGCAGCAGTCAAAAAAGCAAATGTTAGGAATCATTAAAAAAGGGATAGAGAATAAGACAGAGAATATCTTACTGCCTCTATATAAATCTACAGTACACCCACATCTTGAATACTGCGTGCCGATGTGGTCGCCTCATCTCTAAAGAGACATCTTGGCATTGGAAAAAGTTCAGAAAAGGGCAACAGAAATGATTAGGGGTATGGAATGGCTGACACATGAGGCGAGATTAATAAAACTAGGACTTCATCTTAGAAAAGAGGCATCTAAAGGGGATATGATAGAGGTCTATAAAATCATGACTGGTGTGTAGAAAGTAAATAAGGAAAAGTTATTTACTTATTCCCATAACACAAGAACTAGGGGTCACCAAACAAAATTTATAAGTAGCAGATTTAAAACAAACAAAAGGAAGTACTTCTTCATACAATACATAGTCAACCTGTGGAACTCCTTATCAGAGGATAGTGAAGACCAGGTCTGTAACAAGGTTAAAAAAACTGGATAAATTAATGGAGGATATGTCCATCAATGGCAGGAATGGTGTTCTTAGCCTTTGTTTGTCAGAAACTGGGAATGAACAACAGGAGGTTGATCACTTGATTACCTGCTCTGTTCATTCCCTCCAGGGTATCTGGCATTGGCCACTGTTGGAAGACAGGATACTGGGCTAAACAGACTTTTGGTCTGATCCAGTATGATTGTTCTTATCTAGTCTTGATCCTACAGCCCACTAGTTTCTCAAAATGTTGACTTCATTTGACTGTTGCTAGTTAAGAAGATAAAGGACTAAATACCCCCTGAAACAGCCACAAAACGTTGTGTATCTGCTAGAATTCAGAACAAGTCACTTGGAGCAGTTGTTGTCTGTCAATTAGTGGCCAAACACTTGAGAAGACTTGACAAATTAATAGAACCTATGCTGGCTGGACTCACTGTGTGAACATGCAAGTCCCATGTGATATTGCAGCTAAGAAGAACCCAAGAAATTGTGATCTGTAGGCAATGGCTTTACTAGAAGAACTAAAAAGAAAAAGTTGCACTCTGGCAATCTCACTAAGACTCCTGCTGCTAGACTTGCCTTAGCAGGAAGTCCTTTTGCATAGCTGAACGCATACTTACCTGCAGGTACCCTGGCTTTTGTTTTTATCTTCAATTACTCTCTTCTTTTAGAAGAAAGAAAAAGAGAGAGAGAGAGATTGACTTTTGTAGATGTTTAAAAAAAAGGCCTTTATGGTTCCCCATTTGGGTTCATTCCCTTCTTCATTGAAAGTTGCACTGTGGAAGTTGAAGTGACTATGGAAAAGGCAGATGCTGGTGTTTTAAAATGATATTTGATTTGTTTGGGCTGCACAGCTTTTATGTTCCCTGTGGGTGAATATCTAGCCCAGCCACATTCATTGCTGATTCTTATTACTATCTCATATGTGATGACTCATGGGGTCATGCTGGTTAAACAGCTGGACATGATCTCTCAGAGCAACACTGTGGACAAAAGGGCTAATGCAATTCTTGATGGGTAAGCAGGGGAATACTGAATAGGGAGGTTATATTAACTCTGTATTTAGCACTAGTGTGATTGCTGCTGGAATTCTGTGTTCTGTTCTGGTGTCCACAATACAAGAAGGATGTTGATAAATCAGAGAAGACCAACAAGAAGGATTAGAAAAGATGCCTCTTAGGATGCGTCTACACTGCAGGGCTTAACTTGAAATAAGCTACGCAAATTGAGCTATGTCAATTGTGTATCTTATTTCGAAATAGGGAGTGTCTACACAGCACTTATTTCAAAATAGAGCACTCTTCCTCCGACTTCCCTTATTCCTTATACAATGAGGGTTACAAGAGTTGGAGTAAAAAGTCCTCCAGCTTGACAGTATTTTGACACTATTTCATATAACTGCATGCTGTGTAAACGCAGACTAAATTATTTCGGAATAGCACTAGTTATTTCAAAATAGTGATGCAGTGCATCCCCTAGTCATAGGTCCAAGGATGTCAATCTATTTAGCTTAACAAAAAGAAGGTTAAGGATGACTTGATAATTAGTTGTAAATATCACTATGGGGAACAAATGGCTGGAAATTAGACAAATTCAGGTTGAAATAAGAAATACATTTTTAATAGAGAGGGTAATTATCCACAGCTGGGGGAGGAGACTTTGCGCATTCCCCCACCCTGGCTGGGGGTCAGGGGTGTGGCAGGGTGGGCTACAGGTCAGATGAAATGGCTGGGCAGGCTGGATCTGGCCCATGGGCTATATCTCACCCATCCCTGAGTTACTGGCTCTGGGATAGGGTTCAGGGCTGGGACTTGGGGTGCAGGAGGGAGCATGGGGTGCTGGCTCTGGGAAGGAGGTCAGGACTAGGACAGAGTTGTGGGAAGAGGTGCTGGCTCTGGGAGTGGTAACAGTTGGGGCAGGGGTGAAGAAGGGGGTTAGTGCTGGTTCTGGGAGGGGCAAGGGCTTGGGCAGGGGAGCAGGATGGATGCTGGCTCTGGGAAGGGGTTGGGAATACAGTGTGGGCTCCCGCCAAGCAGCACCTTCTGCCAGTGGCTCCAGGTAGGTGGTGCAGCAAGGCCAAGCCAGCTTCCCTGCCCACCTGCAGAGAGATATCTGTATCTGCTGATCCACAGGGCTCTGTTCCTAGGAGACACTGCAGCCAAAAGAGAGGAGTGTCGTGCTGCTGCTCCCAGGAGCCAGTGCCCCATGCTGGCAGCTCCTCTCAGCCCTGCAGTTGTACAGCCCCAAATCCCACAGCCATCTGCATCCCTTCTCTGGGGTCGTACAACCCTGCTGGCAGCAGGGCTGGGGGCAGTATAGCCGCATGGCTGGGAGGAGCTGCTGCCAGAGAGCGCCAGCTCCTGAGAGTACTGGCGCCATACACCTTTCCTTTAGTCACAGAGCCCTGTGAGGGAGCAGAGCCCTGCGGAGCAGCAGAAACCAATGATATCCACGCAGGGCTCTACATGTTGGTTCCTTATGTGCTCCTATAGCCCTGGAGGTGGGGGCACCTGGCTCTGCATGCTGCCCCTCTCTGCGGGCACCACCCCATCAACTCCCATTGGCCACAGTTTCCTATTCTCGGTCAATAGGAGCTGCAGGGAGAAGAACTTGAAGGGAGGAGCAGCGTACTTAGAGTCATGCCCCCCTGTCCCGACTCTTCCTCCTCCACATACACAGGGCTGTCTGTGCTGGCCACCTCCAGGAACAAGTTGCTGGCATGGGGCTGTGGTAAGCAGGAAGCCTGCAGAATGCCATTTGCAATTGACTGGAAGACTTCCCAGGATCAACCAGTCGATCACGATCGACCAATTGGTGACTACGGCTCTGTATTATCTGCTGAGCCCAACATACAATGTGAAAACACATCTGCTACATAATTTATGGCTACATCTACACTGGACCCCTTTTCCGGAAAAGGGATGCAGATGAGACAAGTCGTAATTGCAAATGCAGCGGGGATTTAAATTTTCCCCGCTCCATTTGCATGAACATGGCTGCAGCTTTTTTCTGTCTCGGAGCTTTGACAGAAAAAAGTGCCAGTCTAGACGCGGCTCTTGCGGAAAATAAAGCCTTTTCCGCAAGATCCTTTATTCCTTTTTAAAAAAAAAATTTCATACTGTAAGTCATTTATAATGCTCTATATACTACACAGTGAAATGTAAATACAATATTTATATTCCAGTTGATTTATTTTATAACTATATGGTAAAAATGAGAAAGTAGGCAATTGTTCAGTAATAGTGTGCTGTGACACTTTTGTAACTTTATGTCTGATTTTGTAAGTAAGTAGTTTTAAAGTGAGGTGAATCTTGGTGGTACAGTAGTCTGGAAAGGTTGAGAGCCACTAGCCTAGAAGATATCCCTAGATGAATAAGGAAGTAAGTGAATGAAACTGAATAGCCTGTGATAGACTGGAGACCAGACTAGATTGTTTAATGGTCCATTCTGGCTTTAAACTCTACAAATCTAGTAATCTAAATGAAAACACCATTTGTTCAAACTGCCTACGTATTCACCCATGAATTTGTCTTTAAAAGTGACAATGCATGAAGAAATATTCAGTAACTATTATCATCTGACTTCACAATGCAATAAAGTTTCTGCTTTAGTACTGTAATAAGAAATTTCTATTTATTTATACACCCATTGCATAGAAATGGTCCCATTTATATTTTATATACATGCTAATTTATGGCAGATACATTATATGTAATTGGTCTTCTCTGTGCCTATAACTTAGAGTTTATTTTCTTAAGCAAGGTATGACACAGTTATAAAAAAACAGTAAAATGTGGTCAAAATCAAATTGCCAAGAAGTGAGCCTACAGCAACTAGAAAGAGCTTGTTTTGAACCTTTTAAGGACTATGAAAGTCACTTGGGAAAGATAGCAGGTGTTGTGTAGCACATAAATTGATCTCTGTAAAGGGGTCTTGACCACCTGCCCAAAAGGTATTATGTTATTAAGAAGGAACATAATGGAGGGACTGGCTGCCTCAGACTCTGTACTCATCCAATTTCACCAGTAAGGTACTGGCTTAAATCCAGTCTCAGTTACTGAAAGTTGTTACCTTCCATCAGTGATATATGCAAATCAATTTGGCAGTTTTAGTTCTGATCACAAATACCACATCAGAAAATCCACTGAAGTTTCAAAATGGAGCCTTCTTCTGAGCAAGAAATTGGTGTGAACTAAAACAGACATTTTGCAAGTTGCTCACTGTAGACCCAATCATGCATTTCTTGTGAAGTCAGTGAAAATTAAGAATACCCATGGAATTCAGGATTGGCTTCCGTGTATGATATAGCTCCAACTCCAAAAGCATTTGCCTTGACAAACATACAGAACCAGGGGCATCTATGATTGGCTATCTGTTGCTAAGTTTTCTAAAGTATAGGATGTTTAAAGTGAGAGCCATTCATATCTCTCTTTTTCACACCTTTGGCATAAAGAGGTTAATGTCTGAAAGAAATATTAACTCTCTGGTTGAGTTCTTATGAGGCCTGATTCAAAGCCCAATGAAGTCAATGAAAGTCTGGAAGAATCTTTGTATGAGCTTTATATCAGACCCAAAGATGGTCCTTCTACAGCAGGGGTGGGGAACCTCAGATCCGGGGAATAGATGTGGTCCTTGGCTTGCCTGGATCCAGCCCCTGAGGTTCAGCCCCACCCAGCATTGGGGAGCTCTGCTCCCACCCTGGAGGCTGGAGCACACAAAATCTACTAGGCTGACCCCTCCCCCACAAGGTATGCGAGGGAAATAAGGGGAGTGTCTTTCTCCTCCTTAGTCGGGGGCCACAGTGAAGATTTTTCCCCCGCTTCTCACTTGTATGTGGCCCCAACTGATTTTTTTGTGGGTTAGTGGCCCCCACCTAAAACAAGTTCCCCTCCCCCCGCTCTATAGTACAGTGTTTCTCAACCTTTTTTATAAAGTATCCCTTTTTCAAAAAAAAAAAAAATACCCCCAATACCTACAGTTTTCAGACACACAAATTTTTTTTCTACCATTGCAACACATTTGTTTAAACAACTTAATCACAGCCGGGTGGGTGATGATATTTTTGGGTGTAAAAAGTACAAAAATAATAAAGCGCTGTAAAACTTAAAACAAAAATTCAGTTCTCCAAATTTCAGTTGTAGTGATGTACCCCCCAAACTTCTCTCGAGTACCCCTAAGAGTATTCGTACCACTGGTTGAGAAACACTGCTCTAGTATTCAGCCTGAAATATATTTGTGCAACAGCTGAGGTAATTCCCCGAAGAAGAAAAATTATTATGAAAATCAAAACAGCCATTAAGTCTAGGGTTGGCCTATGTACACTGATATCAGTGGAAAGAATATTATTGCATCCCAAAGCATCCTTTCAAAAGGAAGGATGTGGAGGTGGGGGATTTAGGTTTAATTCTTGTCCATGTGACAGATGTGCTGTTATGAATTTATGAAAGTTGGTTTTAATTTCATAATGCCTTGGTTGTTCCAACTGCAAAATGGGAATAAGCTTTACCTATTTTAAGGTTTTAAGGTGCTTTGAAATCTTTAAGTAGCAAATAATATGGAAGTGTTATTATGACAGTGATTACTGTGTTTTTGCATTTGTGGTAAATTAATTTAACTTGAAAATAATCAACACATTAGTGTCAAATTCTGGCCTGAGTTATGTTTATGGAAATCCTGAGTAATTCCAATGGTGCTGAAGGAGTTACTTCAGATTTGCACAGATTTGGCCCTAATTTACCTAAACAGAAATAGGCATAAGCAAAAATGTAAAGCAGAGAAAATTAACTTGTGATGTAAGCAGCATTTGAACACCACTAGTTGCATTTCCATAGCTTCATCTAAGCTTCCAGAAAAAGTCAATGTTTCAATGTTATTTAACAAGAATGTAAAAGTTTGAATGATTACTATAAATGTAATTAGAAAGGACTAAATGCTACACAATAGAAATGTATATTTCCATATTTTTCTGAACAATTATGTTTAGTTAGTCTTTCTCCCTCTCTTTTTCTCTCTCCCCACATACACATGTATTGGACAAAGTCTTCAAAAATTCAAGATTTATTATGTATTACAAATATAATGATTCACAGCTCTGAGTTTTAAGATGCAATAAAATTGTCAAGTGTTTTAATAGGTTAAAAAGTTATAACTTTTTAAATCTTTTTCTTGGGAAATTTCCAAAGGAAAATTAAACTTTAGAGGAAAAGGGCTTGATTCTGAACTCCATTACACTGATATAACTCCATTGTCTTCGCTGAAGTCCTAATTTACTTGACATGAGATGAACGGAAGGTTCAAAATCTGATATAGCCAGATATCTATCAAGAACAAAATAAAAAGAGAAAGCAATGCCAGTGTATATCTGTGCACAACCAGAAGGGGCAGTTGCAGCAGCAGAAGATATAATTGGGTGGCATCTGTCAAAGGTGGGGGGGAGGGCAAAAGCAGGACAGCTGTAGGACGTAATGATAGTGATTTGCTGTATTTACTTTGCACAGAGGCTGTCTTGGAGCTTTTGGAGACAGTCAAAGCTGTTCTTCTCTGGAAGACCCCAGATGGAGAGTAGGAGGACACGCCAGTTGCCCTCTCCTGGAAGTGAATACAGACCTCAGAGTAAATTACACCTCCATGGATCAGTTAAATGAAGCTAGCCTACTGGCTAGAGACACAAAGCACAGTTTTAAGATGACCACTGCATTGCAGAAATTGCCTATAAAAACAGCAGAAAAATGGACAAACATAAGCAACGGACACGGAGTCTATACTTGGCAGGAGCTACACAAAAATAAACAGGTGCAGCATTAGATTCAGGAGAAAGGGGTACGGTGACTGCCTCTTTGAATGATATGTATATGTTTTTCAAAGTGCTGATACAGCAGGCTGGATGCACAGTGATGATTCAATCTCTGGGATAATTTGAAATGGCAGTCACGTTTCTGAAAAAGCACAAAGTCCTTATCTCCCTTTTAAAGCAAAGTAGCAACTGTACAGACAGAGAGGGAGGGAATGCTGAAAGGCATTACAGTAATGCATATCAATGAAAGACTCCTCTTGGCTGACTAAAGAGAGGCACATTCCCTCAGGCTCCACCAGTTCCAATTCCTCCAAGTAGCTTTGGTGCTGGGCCAGGAAAGGGTAATCACTGCTGAGCTGAAGCAGGGCAAA
This sequence comes from Apalone spinifera, assembly GCA_030068395.1. Lineage (NCBI taxonomy): Eukaryota > Metazoa > Chordata > Testudines > Trionychidae > Apalone > Apalone spinifera. Next base: position 67,820,172 of record CM057847.1, on the reverse strand, counting down.
CTGTGTGTGTGTGTTGCTATTTCAGAATCAGCCTTGAGTCCATTACACAGCTTGTCAAACTTCAGGGCTCCCAGCCTGGGTTAAAGGGATATCAACTAGCAAAACAATGGTATACTACACTTTTGCAAGTGGCAGCAGCAGGGCTGAGTATCAAAGCTTGTCTGCAATATACTTTAGTTTATTTATATCTAAGAACTATGTCCTGTCTTTTTCATGAGCACTGCAAGCCCACAGTTTGCAAGAAAAGAGGCTCTGTGTCATTCGTAATCCTCCCAAAAACTGCCCTGTTGATTAATTTAGGAAGAGAAACACTAACACAAAGTTGGTCTATCTCATGAAAAAGATATACAGTAAATGCCAAGGGTAACTCCAGCTATTCCCACAAATCTCTGGGCCATATGCAGAATAATTTATGTACTTTAATTTTTGCCATTTCATTGTTTCAATGGAAGTAGAATCAGGCACAGAGTAACTAAAGCTGTAATAAGCCAACTAGGTCAGCTAAGTTCTTGGTGGATGGTAAATATGGTCTCTGAAAGTTGGTACAAAGACTGGCAGGGATGGGTTTGAAAGATTCAATTTACAGCACAAGGAAAGAGCAATCAGTCTAAAAAGTCTTCCATCAAGAAGTGGCCAGGAGATTGGCTACATACGGTCCTCAGGAGGATTTCTGCCTGGGAAATAGAGCAACATGTATTCTGAATAAATCGAATAGCTAACCTTAATGTTTTTTCTTGTCTTGATTTTTTTTTGCCTTCTATTTATTTATTCTGTTTTTGTTCTCTCCATCCTTTCTTCCTCTTTCTCTCCATCTCTGTTTTTACCATTTTCTCTCCCCTCTAGTTTTCTCTTTCAGTATTTCTGCTGTTCCAATTCCACTGTTCCTCCCCACTTTACTGGAGTCCCCGCGTTTTATTTCTCTTCCTAGGATCCCTCTATCTTTTTCCTCCTCCTCCTCCTCCTAAATCTCAGTCCCTATTTCCTCTTTTCTCTCTCTCTCCTTATTCTGATGAGCATCCTTACCCCTCTTCTCTCCCAGTCCCTTTTTCTTCTTTTCCTCCCAGTGCCAACAGTGTCTATATTTTTTTCCAATGACAATTTCTCCTTCTTCTTTATCCTTTCCTGCAGTGACTGACTCGCTCCCTCTAGGACTCTTTCTTCTTCCACTGGCTTATTCCCTTCTCTGCCTCCTCATCTGTCATTCTCCTTTTCCACATTTTCCCCTCACTCAGTTTCCTCCCTGTGCTCCAGTACCTGGTCCACAAATCTCCATTGCTCTGATGCCTGCTGCATTCCAGATCATTGCACCTCATTCCTAACTCTCCCAAATGCCATGCTACACTCCAGGTACATTTCATCTGGAGCATAACCTCTTCAGGTTTCCCTGGCTGCTTTCTTCAGCAACTGCTGCCTCATTCTAGACCAGAGCACCCATAGCCTGATTTCTGTGTGTCTGCGTGTCTCCTCTTCTGGCTGCAAATGGGCTCTTGGAACTCTCTGCACTTCTGCTAATCTCGGAGCCAATCAGTGGTGCTGAGAGCCATGGAACAATTTGTATAGTGGGGGGTGCTGAGAGCCACTGACCCAAGTTGTAAACCTTGTATATGATGGAAACCACTTCAAACTGGAGGTACAGCAGCCCCACTAGCACTCCTAGCTCCAGCCCCTATGAAACCAGTGTGTTTATTATTTCAGGTCAACAGAGCACTGTCAGCTCAACTGAAACCCTTACAAAGCTCAGCCTGGAGAACTGCCAGTGCTTCCCTTGGATTCACCTGCCACCCTGGACAGGCTCCCAGCCATTAGCAAGAAGGTCCAGTGTTAGGGTTCTGGATATCCAACACTGGTCATCTGAAGAAGTGGGTTGCGCCCAGGAAAGCGCATGATACCATCTACATGTTTTGTTAGTCTTTAAAGCCTACCAGACCATTTGTTGTTTTTTTAAGTTTTTCAGTGTTAGGGTGTGAGCCTGGGACTTGAGAAACCTGGGTTTAAGTCTGGCTCTGCCACTGACTTTCTTCGCGACCTTGGGTACGTCTCTTAGTCTGCCTCTCGCCATCTGTCCAAAGGGGTAAGCGCAGTGCCCTGCCTCACAGGCGTATTGCCTGAGCCATGCACTTAAAACTACGGGTGCGGCAGCACCTCCGCACCCCTAGTTCCAGCACCTATGGTGTGTGCGTGAGGGGGGAGAGTCACTGACCAATGCGGATTAAGGGCTTGGGGGTCCGCTTTAGCTCCCACTGCCAGCGCAGCTGGAGGCAGAGTCTGCTTCCCGCTCGCCAAGGCTTCAGAAGCCGGGGCGAGCCGGAGGAGGGAGCGGGGACAGCAGCGGCAAACACACAAGGTCTTCCCCGCAGCAGCGCAACGCACTGCAGCCTCAGACCCGGCTCCCGCAGGAAAGCAGAGCAGCAGCCCCGGCAGGGAGCGTTCCGACGCGCCAGCCCGCCCTCCCCAGGGCGCAGCAGCCTCTCCCAGAGCAGCCCGGCCCCCGCCCGGGAAAAGTTGGCGCTAACTCGTGCCCCGCGGGG
>CM057847.1:67788516-67803365 GCA_030068395.1 Apalone spinifera | reverse complement strand
AAGCAGATGATTTTCCGCAAAAACTGGCCAGTCTAGACGCAGCCAAAATGTTTGCTCAAATATGCAGTGTTGCTGATCCCATCCTAATACTTACAAAGATCCCCTTAGCCTACTGTGTGAATATCAGAGTATTATCCACTGCAAGAGAGTGAAAATATCCTCGGTTCAAACTGGTGTAACTGACATCAGCATTTAGTCCTTACCACGTATGTTCACAAAACTACTCCTGTTTCACAGCCAAACTGCATTAAACATGGCAAAACAACTGGCTTCTCATTCAGGGCTGTAACAGGGCACAGGGAGGCCCCTCAGCCTGTGGCCACTTCTGCATCTACAAACTAGCCAGAGAGCTCCACTTTCGTGCAGTCACTCTTGCTCTTTATTGATAGCATCAGTTCCCACCACTTTCTATTTACAAAATTTCAGACCTGCAGCTAACGGGGGAGAACAGTCTTACACTCGTAGGCTCCTCCCTTTCCTGCCAGCCCCTTGGCTAATGAGGCCACAGCTGTTCCCCATTTGCCCCTTGGTTTGGGCTTACTCAGCCAATTCCAATTAACCTTTCCTGATGGAGCTGGCATGACAGAGCTCTGGCTCAGGCTTCCCAGCCTGTCACATGAACTTACAGACATGCCAATTTTTGTAAAACATTTGCTACCCACAAACCAAAATAATCTGAAAAATGTCTTCACTTCTGTTGAATATTTCTTCTCCCTCCACAGCCACATTCAGATACTGCATGAAACCTCAAGTTGCTGAACATTTTTTATCATTTTTTTTTCAGAAAAAAAAATCACTTCTGGGTTGACAGTAAGTACAAGAAACATTATTTTAGAAGCCTAACTTTTAAATCCATATTTAGAAATCTAAATATGTGGCCCCACTTTCAGAGATGCTAATCGCCCACAGCTCTCTTTGAAATCAATGGGAACTGACAGTAGTCAGACCTATGAAAATGGGCATGTAGTCAGGTGCCTGAATATTAATTTATGGTTTTGAGTTAAGTTCCTCTGAGCTCTTTCATGTTAATGCAAGGAAATGAATTCCTTGCAGCACAGCCCATGTACCCTGTATCTTTTACGGTTTTTTTAACAAGACTATTGTATATAATATTCATGGTAATTCCCTTGAATCTCATCTGACTGAAGTAATGTTTCTCTACTGATTCAGCCATTTTCATTGTCTACGTTTTTTATTTATACATTTAAGAAATGGCAAGCATTTTCTTTGTATAGTGTTTAAATGGCAATTTACAGAGATGACACGGGACATCCAAAGCTTTATTAAAAGCAGCATGTAAAATACAGTGACTCTCATTAGGGTGAGAAAGACAGAAAATCCAGATAAAAAGAGCTTAGTAAAATCAGAGTTTACTTGTTATTGTTTCACAAACTTCTTCATAATTAAGTAAAAGCTACCATTCATTATGTAGGTTAACTAGAAAATTAATTAAGTATATAGATATGTCATCACAAGGAAACAAGTCAAGAATTATTCCAGGAACATACAAATAAAATAAAAGGATCATAATTCAAAATTGGAGAAAGTAGAAATTTTGCGAGTTTCTTTTCAAGTCAGTATTCTGTAGAATTTTGTTTTGTTCTTTTTTTCTTGAAAAGCTAACAATTTTTTGTTTGAAAAATTTCATTGTCAAATCAGTCAATGAACATGTATTATCCACTTAAACAATCTTAGTCTTGCTTAGAAAAATCTTATGGTTAAGCTTAGATAGAGCTATAAACTATCTCCAATGCAGTGAGTTAGTAACTGCATTCGTCCCCTTAACATATTCCTCAAATGTCATTAGAAGATGAAATTAACAGTAACTGATACAGTGTTCACCTTACTCTTCCTTATTTCAATCAAAATCTCTCTCCTGGACTAAGACCATGATTATAGGAATGGGTCTATGATAGGGTGCACTCATCACTGGTGGTTCCTCCTCCTGGCTAGCTCAGGGACTAGTTCTGCCACCTGTTGTGCCCTCATCTGGTGGTGTCTTCACCCATCCTATCTCACCCTGCAGCCCCACTCACTCCAGAAGCTGCAGCCTTCTCTTCATGACTCATCCCTCTGGCTGGGTCACCATACGTATCCCTGTTCTAGAAGTGATGTCACAACCTTTTTTCCTCAGACAAATCATTCCAGTTAGTCTGTTATCCTCTGGCCCTGGCCTGTGCCACATCCCCAGTGACTGGGAGGGTCAACTCCAAGTAGCAACATAAGGGCTCTCAGATCAGCAAGCAAGGCCTACATTATCCTATCTTGCTGTTCCCCTGAGGCTTTTCCAACCTTCCTGGCTTCCGCCCTCTAGGTTCACCAGCCTTTCAACTCCCTCCTCTCAGGGAGCAACTGTGAATAACCCTCTTGCCCCTAACACACCTCCTGGGGAGTGACTGTAGCCTACTGCCCTGCAGCACCCTTCTGCTGCCAATTACTGGTCTTTACCCAGGCCCTCCCTGTTCCAATCAATCTGCACCTGGTCTTGGTCAATTCCCTTCCTCCTTCAGGTGGAGCCTGTGGAGTTAATTGTGTTGCTTGGCCATCTTAATCCCTTCTAGTCTTTCATAAGACAGACACCCTATCACAGGACCAAAAAGCTATTTTATATTTTTGTAATCCATTGGCAAAAAGAGAGAGAAAAAACACACAGAGAATCCGGGCATTAATAATCAGATATCTAAAGACTATTGTTCCTGGTGGGGGCACTCAGAAGAAGTTCCCTCTTACTTGTGGCATTCTCCCACACATCTTTGGTTCATTTTTATGTAGTAAAGTCATAATAATCACCCGAGTAGTAATATAACCAGGCAAAATTTCCAGTGAAGTCAATGGGTCTGCTCCCTGAGTAAGAATTTCTCATGGGAGTAAAGATGCCAAGATCAGGTCCCAAGTTTAATGAAGTAATAGGCAACTTGTGAGATTACCGGAAGAAGTTGGGGGGGAATAACCCTGGTACCTTCATATCTGACAAACACTTGAATAGCCCAACAGCTGTTCCTCTTTCTGAATCAGCCACGAGGGTTTGCTCCCACTGTTCAGCCCTTCCATACTGGCTCAGAATCTTAGTTCTCGAGCTACCCTGCACTGCCTTTCAGATATGAAATCCAAGAGAGTGCTCTAAAATCCAGCCTTCTGCCCTTGAGCTCTTTCATTCGAGTCACAATGGTCAAAAATAAGTATTGCAGAGGCAGATGAGCCAAATCCTCAGTTGGTGCAATCTGGGCATAGCTTCATTGACCTCAGAGCATCTACACCAGTTCACATAAGCCTAAAGTCCGGCCTGATATTTATAAATTTATTTTCTAAATACCCTTAAATATGTCTGTCTATGCTGCATTCAGTCATATGGTATCTGAGCATCTAAACGTAAGCATCTCAGTTAACAGGCTGTATTCCAGACACTTTATTAAAAAAAACATTTATTATCAGAGCCATATCAAAATTCAATAAACATGACAACAAAAAATGTCTTGGATAGGTTTGGCACGAAATACATATAGTCTATACTATGTAAAAGATTAAAATTGGGCATGTCAGCTTTAAATGATCTCCCATTCCGTTTCACATTTCTCAGTACCACTGTCCTCAATCACTTCAGCTTTATCATTAACAGCAAACTTCTGCAACTATAAAATAAATGACTCTGCTGCCAAATTTTCCCCAGAGTCTTGCTGAATAGAGTAATCCCCTGATGGATAGTCCTGACTCTCAATAACTTTTATTCCTTTCTTTAAAGGGATACATCCCCAGTAAATCTTAACTTTCATATTAGGAAACATCATTTCAGATGCCATGGATGTTTTATCTCATAGAAAGGTGTACAGAAATTGACAGAGCAGCCTGCCAGAGAGAAGGCATAGATTTATTCCCCGTATCCTTCTGGTAATCTCTGGGCTGAGGTAAGCACACTGATTCCAAGGAGTCCATCCCAAAAGTTCACTTAATCATTTCATACACAAAAAGTAATACTTCTACTTTGCACTCATACCCAAGAAGCTCAACATGCTCTACCAGCATTAATTAACTCTCCCTGCTCCCTGGCCAAAATGTATTATACCTATTCGATAGATGGATAAACTCAGGGTTGTTGTGGTTATAATATGCTCATCGTGAAAGGGGGAAAATTAGGAAAGGGAACCAAGATGTACTGATTTCCAGCCCCATTCCCCTGTACAGCACAAAACACAGTAACATTGTCCAGTTCCATCCCAGTCATAAACACCTGTGAGTGAATTCCTCCCTGCCCTAGTTTTTGTAGAATATATTATTGTTTCAATCATTTTCATGCTGAAACATGAGTGAAGCATTTGGACCAGCTGATGTGTTTTCCAGTTCATTACCTCAGAGCTCCGCCTGCTTCATCTTGTTCAAAAGAGTTTCCATGTTGTTACTGCTTACAGATAAGAAGTCCTGGGTGGGATCAAGTCTTTTATGAAGTGTAAGTCTGTCCACTAGGTGATGGCTGAACTGAAATCCTGAATGTAGATTCACAGCCAAGATTAGAAGGGCACAGTAAAGCATCTGTTTTCTAGTCACCATGGTGGACTTTTCATCATGCCTCTCTGGCTGGAATTGTTCTGTCTTGGACGATCACATAAAACAAAGCAATGAGAATGTCTGTTTAACAAATAATAAAACTGTAAAGAAAATGTAGAAAGTGGGAACACCTCTCAAATAAAAACGGGGAGGGGCAAATGTGCTGCAAGGGCCTGATCCAAAATGCATTGAAGTTAGTGAGAATTGTTTCAGTGACTTTGAGGGACTTTAGATTAGGCCCTGATATTTTACAGTTCCATAATTATGTGGCATCGGCAGCTGCTCTTGGGCTTTTCATGTCTTGAACAGCTTGTTGACAACTCTGCCATCTCTAGCCTGGAGTGTTTTAAATTTTTAACATATATTAAATATTTTATTATACATTTTTTACTTTTATTTTTAGAGTGAATCTGGAGAAAATGTCTAGATTAGGGAGAAAGTCCTTCCTTATCCCTACAGAGCAGTTAGCTACCCTGCTCAAAACAAAGAACTAACAGAATATAACATTCCATTCTATGCAGCCGTTAGAAGCTTTTCATTAGTGGCTGCAGTTATTAACACTATTCCACTTCACCATCTCAAATGCAAGTCCGTTCTATTTATTCATCACTCAGTTCGTAACATATGGAACCTCCTTAAATTCTTTTATAGATAATTCCTGGTTATCTTAAACCTCTGCCCCTATTTCTGGTCTTTCCAATGGCTTCAAATAGATTGTCAACCTCAAGTTTCTTATTATGTGTACGTAGTTTAAGTACTTTGGCAATATCACTGCTAAGTCTTCAGTTTTGAAGACAAATCAATCCGAGGCTTCTCACTTTCCCCTCTATATTCTGTTTAACAACTTTGTTGCCTTGCTGCATATTCAACAAGGTGGTGAAGCACTAAATGCATATCATGTCATTCATTTATGTATTTATCATCTTTCACCTTAGCATCAATTAGAAGCATCTATACACAATGCCAGGGAAATGGGGCTCAGCAACAGGCCCTAAAAGTCAACAAATCCAGCTTTTTTGGACCAAGGCGGGAGTCCTCAAAAGCCTTACAGAGAATGGTGTGCTAGCCTCCCCCTCTGCTATATCAAGGGGATCTTTTAACTAGGCTGCTTCTATGCCAGTTAGGGCTTCAAAACCAACAGGCATACAGGTAGCTATTGCAGGTCCTGGAGCTCAGGTGTCATGTGCTGTCTGTAGGACATCCCATTTACCAAGTGGTGGTTGCTTCTTGCACCAGTTCCAGCTTCAGAATCAATTTAAGATGTAGCTCAGTGAAGAGTACATGGCAAGAGCCCCACCTTGAATTGACAAAAGCATGGAGACTGGGAAGATACAGACACAGGCATCTCACCAGGCAAAGATGGTTAAATAACTTTTAACCAGTGTTACCACCTGATTTCTGACAGCAACTCTTGGTCTAATCAATTGCTTAAGGTGTAAATGCCAGTTGCTGGCGGCTGTAGAACATCCTCACTCTAAGAGACTTACACGTTCTGTGCCATTTCTTCTAGTTGTTTCTCCTAAACCAGGGTTTCTCAACAAGCAGTCCGTGGACCAGTGCCAGTCACTGAAATCTCCTGGATTTGGCTTAGGAAGGCAGAAAGACGGACCTGGGTATCAAAAATGTTCAGAAACACTCTCCTAGCCTACCAGAATCTCCTTCCTCTTCTCTAGGTTCAAGCTTGCAGCCGCTTGCTCTCATCTATGCTGCCAAACAGTAACTGCCCTAAAATTGTTTCCCCTTTGCAGAGTAAAACCATTTTACATGCCAGGACCCCACACAGGTCACAGAATTGAAAACAGAATGTTTGCCTTTATTATTTTTGTTCTTTAAATATTTGTTCTGTGTTTCTATTTTAGCACTTCTTGCATTCATCTTTGCTGAAATGCACTAATTTTTGTTGTCCATTCCTGATATTTACAGTAGATTTGATACAGTATCAGCTGCTTTTCAATATTAGATTTTTTTTAAAAATTCCATTGCATAAATACATTCTGTACTATTTCCTAGTTTGTTCTTTTAAGCCTGCCAACTTGGTTATTATGTGGCTATTTTTTTGGACAGTGCTTTTCAAGCATACCCTATATAGCATTTTAAATGCACTACTATTGTTAGGTTTAGATCACACATTGCTCTGTAGTTAACTAACATCTACCTTGTTCATCATACACAACTTGGCTCAGTTACTAGCATCCTGTCCAGAATGAGCTTTGGTTTCTAGTTTGCTTTCAGAGTATGTTCATGTATTAGCTGCCTTTTCCATAAGAGTGACTCAGCATCTCTTCCATTATGATAGTATAAATACAGTCACAGCTTGCAAACCAGTATTTATCAACCAAATGCTCTAAGGAAGCATATCATAAAGGTTTATAGGACTGATATTGCTTCCTTTGAAATTAAGGAGAGTAGGAATGGACTATTCAACTATGAGGCTTATAATTCTGTCCCTGGAATGTTTGGCCCACAAGTTTCTGGCATGTTACTAGCCTAGTATGTTATCACTTCAAGTTGCTTTGTAGGGATTTTTCATTCCTCTCTTTTGGTTCTTCCCCCATCTCAGCAACATGCCCTCTAGTCAAGAAGGGCTGCAAGTGGCTCTCCCCATAGCCTTTCTACTGTTTTGGGTACTGGGAGGATTGTATTGGAACCACAGAAGGACTGGCTGCATTGCCAGTTACACATATTGGTAACTTTGTGCATTTTCTGTAGTATCATGATCTCTCTCCATTTAGTAGGTTAGAGCTGGTTTCAGTTAAGCCGCTAAGAGAATTGATGAGAGCTATACAGGACTTTTCTGTGTGGTCTCTCTGTCTATCCCTGCATGCTGTTTGTCTGGCCAAAAACAGCAATAAAAATGTTTTGTAGCAAAGCAGAGTCTATTCAGGCAGCAAAAGGGTAAGACTGGACATGAATAACAGAAATGCTCAGCTGTGACATAGCATTTCTCACTCATAGCTCTCAAAGCATTCACCTATTATCCTCATTTTACAGACAAGGAAACTGAGGTGCAGGGAGGTGAAGTGGCTTACCCAATGTCATTCAGCAGTCCAATGGCAGACAGCCACAAAAGCTCTGGTCTACTGGCTCTCATGTCATTGCACTACACTGCCTCTTCCTGCATGCTTGGGGTAAAGAGACATTCAGTCTCCCTGTGTTCAGGGAAGTACATCCTGGTCCCTCTCTCTGTCCATTAAAGGTGCAAACCATCCTCTTATCAGCTCACGGAGTTGTGCTCAGTCACCCTCTCTCACCAACTTTCTCTTGCAACACCTTGCTCTGCTCCCCCATAGGTGAAGAAGCAACAGAGTCCTCAACCCCTCCCAGGTCCCAGTTTGTGATGTTAAAGGGGAGCAGTTTCATGCTTTAGGTCCTAAAAGCCAGTTGGGGAAGTGGGAAGGACACAGACAAGAGAAAAAAGATAACTACATTGCTAATAAGGGTGTTGTTATGGCTAGCTGGAGGCTGGCAAGAGGTACACTGGGTTGCTGCCAGTCTGCAGTACTAAGACTGGAAAGGCAGAGAGCACTGGGGAGGCATTGAATCCTACAGGCTCACCATCTTGGGATGGAGGGAAAACTTAAGACATTCCAAGCTGGGCAACTGGCTTCATTTTCAAAGATTGTATCCCTGGTCTGTGGGGCTCTGCATAAACTGACAAGCCCGCTCTGTGGCTCTTGTTGGTGCTGCCAGTCCAAGTGTTTTCCAGCCCCATCTGCTTCAGAGCATAAAGCCATGTTGCTGTTGCCTCTCCCACCTTGGTCCTGCCAATCCTCCCCCCTCTGGCAGTAGTTGAAGCCAAGGGAAAATTAGCACCTCTTGCTATGTGAATATGCTTCACAGAGCAACTGCTCCTTAGCATCATTCTCTCACTAGCACATCCCACACAAGTTGTCTATTCAGATGTTATGGCAATGAGAGGGAGGCAAGTGGGACATACCACAAAGCCACCTATATCCAGCCTTCAATGAGAATCTTCTCCCCTCTACACCATTCACCCCAAGGAGCAGAGCGGCCAACCTCCTGCCCAGGAGACCAAAGATTTCTTACTTGTTTAAGAGAAGGGTGGGTGAAGATCACAGTTGTTGTTGTTGTTTTTAATGAATGCTAACAGGGAGATTTGTTTGGGAAACTGCAGGGCACTGATGAGAAGCAGTGACTCCATGCTGTTCAGCTATAAAGAAGTCTAATGGAAGTGTTCTAATTCTCGGATAAATTAAGCAGTTCCTCTGCCACAGAGAGAGAGCAAGCAGCCACAAGAGACATTACAGAAGCTAGTCAGGAAAACATAATTCAGTAAATACTTTTTATCTGAGGATAGAGCTAGTGTTAAGCTCCACTAACTCCTTTCATTGCAATGTGAGGGTGTAAAGAAGGGAAGCCAGTATCTTTAAGGAGTGTGAAACTCAATGATCCGTCTACTAAATCAAATGAAGGTGAGCTGCCAATTGTTCCCGTAGGGGTAAGTAGGGCTTGAGCAATGAATTATGAGGATTTAGGGGAATTTTTTGAAAGACAAATGTAAAAGGTTTTTCTGATTTTGCCCTAGGTACCTAGCAGGGAAATGGAGAGTAAAAATTTTGTACTGTATACCCAGAGGAAAATCTTTAAGAAATGCTTTGGTTTGGTATAGCAGCATCACCAGAGTTTTTCAGAGTCTGTGGTAAATTGAAGAGGCAGGGAGGAAGAATTCCAGATAAATGAGGCAATTGAATGGGCAGTTCTGTAGTCTCCATGATGGGTTCCAACGCTATGCTGTCAGATTATAAATGTGAGTCTTATATCTCTATTGAAGGGCCTTTGTACCTCATTATTTATAAGGAATACTCCAGAAAACAAAGCACATGGTAAGGAAGGGTAAAAAGAAACCCCAACCTTATAGCTTTGGGGGGAAGAGTTATTTCACATTTAATTGACTTACGAGGAGAGACTGAGGGATTTGGCTTGTTTAGTCTACAGAAGAGAAGAATGAGGGGGGATTTGATAGCAGCCTTCGATTACCTAAAGAGAGGTTCCAAAGAGGATAGAGAGAGGCTGTTCTCAGTAGTGACACATGGTAGAACAAGGAGCACTGGTCTCAAGTTGCAGTGGGGGAGGTCTAGGTTGGATATTAGGAAAAACTGTTTTACTAGGAGGGTGGTGAAGCACTGGAGTGGGTTACCTAGGGAGGTGGTAGAATTTCCATCCCTAGAGGTCTTTAAGTTCTGGCTTGACAAAGCCCTGGCGAGGATGATTTAGTTGGAGTTGGTCCTTCTTGGGCAGGGAGCTGGACTCAATGACCTCCTGAGGTCTCTTTCAACCCTATGATTCTATCATTCTATGATTCTATAATTGTTTCCCCATTGATATTGGCCATAGATGCCTTTTATTCAGTAATATTGAAAATGTGTTTATGGGGCAAAAAAAATAGCAGAGGGGTGGTTAACAGAGTTTTTCCATCCTGCAAAATTTTTTTGAGGTTTTGAATTTTTCCCCCTTATGAATCAGGACAAATTCAAAATCTTGAAAATGTTTGTGAATTGAAAATTTAAAAAATTAGTTCTAAACCGTTGAAATTTTGTTTTGCTTTTAACATATTCATTTTTAAAATTCACCATAAATTAACATCCTTTTTGAACCAAAACATCATTTTGAACCAAAAATGGAACTTTTCATTTTGAAATGTCATTTCCACAAATTCAACATTTTTTTCAAAGTGCTTTATGGAAATAGGAACATTTTGGTTTTGACAAATTGGTATATTTTTGACAGCAAAACAATGAGTAAAAAATTCCCGATGAGCTCTACTGATTAAAAATGTAAGGCTTCATTGACACAGAGCCCACGGGATGATGTCTCCAAAGACATGACCTCCTTTAGATATTCATCTTTCTGAAGATTAAATTGCATCACTCATCTTTTGTGAAAATGAATCATTGGGATTTCAGCTTTCGTAGCTCCCTTTCTGTTTCGTCTATTATTCCTTAAAAAAAAGAGTACGGATGTCAGTGTTTTCAACTCTGCAAAGTTTTGCCTGTCTTCTTTCCAAACTGAGAAAACACATTGACTCATATTGGGAGCCAAAAATGACTTATTTCTGCTAAACAGCAAATCATTTATTTCCGAGGTGTCCTTCTTCAGAATGCAATTTTAATGAACTATGTGTACCAGCAGTGAAAAGAACAGCTATTACAAATTACTCTGGTTAGAGCTTTTCTACTGAGGTTCCTCACTAAATGAAAGCATTCAGCTTCAAAAACATATTGTACAAAAGTGTTTATTGGGGAACTATCCCGTTTGAAAAAATGATCAAAACAAGTAAAGGCACCAGACCAAAAGAATAACAGAAGGTCTTTAAATCAGTATTTTATAACATGACCCTGTTGACACCTAGCCTGTTGATTGGACCCCTTTATTTAGTATGTCATAATGAAGGTAAATTTCTAGGATTCTAATACTTTATTGTTCCTATCCTGTTGCAGTCTAAAGCATACGGTGATCTCAGGCTTTGGAATAAGAGTAGCAGTAGTTATGGGGCCTGGAGAGCTCTCACTTCAGATGCCTTAGGGAAGTTCAAAGCTCAGTGCCTTCCTTGCAGTGCTGTTCTATTAAAGCCACTATTGCAGAGGTTGGGATGCATGTTACTGACGCTGTACTGCAGTACAGAACAGGAGAGTTGCATGGTTATAAAGCGCAAGATCTGACTCTGTCAGTCAAAAGCTAGAAGCCTACCGTTGACATCCTCTGTGATTATGTTCTTATCTGGTGCCCCCAGGGGTGAAAGTACCTTAAATTTCTCACAGGTACTGTTGTATCACCGGGGCAGAGAGTTGGCAGGGGGTAGCAATAGGACAGTACCTATAAGAAATTCAATGTGGGATGGAGTGCGGGGGTGGAGAACTCAGGGCAGGGGCTTGACCATGGGGGGGACTCAGGACAGGGGGCTGAAGAGTATGTGGGCTCAAAGCAGGGTTTGGGAATGTGGGGGGTGCAGGAGTCAGAACAGGGGGTTGGGTTAAGGAGGGGGGATGAGGATGGGAGGTATGGGGACTGCGCTTGCCCAGCCATCAGATCTCCAAGGCTAGCCAGAGCAGCAAGGACCTGCTGCTCAAATACCAAGATTGGCCAGGGCAACATGCACCATTCTGCCCAGCTGCCAAATCCCTGGAGATGGCCATGAAGGTACAGGCCACACTGCTAGATCACCAGGACTGACCAGGCTAGCAGAGACTACGCTGTCTGGGCACCAGGGCTGGAACCTAGGTGTGCTGTGGCCATGCAGCCCAAAGTGACAGCAACATCCCAAGCCCTACCCCAAGCCTCTTATTGGAGCACCATACTGGGGCACACCGAGTTACTTTCATCTTTGCCTCTTGCTTATTATCTGAATAGCTCATAAATATACCAGTCAAATTGCCTTGTGAAGTAGAGAAGCATTATCTCCATTTGACAAGTGAGAACTGAGGCCCAAAGAAATTAAGTGACTTGCTCACTCACACAGAAACTCTGTGAAAGCTGAAAAGCTGTACTGAAAGCAGCAAATTGGAGCCAGGTTCAATCTCTTGAATCCCAGTCCACTGCTTAGGCACAAGATTCTTCTTCCTTTTAGGTGGACTGTTTAACATTGTGTAAGGTTAATCTAAAAGTAAGTGAAAGCTACTGAATAGAAAGAATTGCCCAGTCCATTCAGGCAACGTTAAAAACAACAAACTGTTTTGCTTCAAAAACAAGCACCAGTTGGAATTAATTCAGCTTTTAAGGGGAAACATTTACATTCAAATTCAGATATGAAAACTGGCCACAAAATTAACATTGAATATTATTGGCCTCTGTGCAGTTTCACTAAGTACTGTATTTGCATTTATGAATTGGCAAATGTTGTATTAGGCAGATTTTTCCTTGTCAGATGGCTGTCTCGTCACACTTTCCTATTGAACTCTACTATTATTTTAGATACTGGATGGTTTTGAGAGCACATAGTCTTTCTGTATTAGAAGGAGAAAAGAAGCAACAGTCCAATTTTGTTAGCTATGAATTAAGGTGTGAATCATGACCCAAAAGCAGTCATGTACAACAAACATCAATGTCTTGTTAGATATAACATGCACTGTCTATATACATTAATAATAAGGGCTGAGGACTGTTACCATTAAAACACACTTAAGATGTCACTAATCAGGGAGGAGGGATCAAATGGTAAACATTTAAACATGCAGAAAGTGACTTGGGGCCTACTTACAGGAGAGCTAGTTGGTATTTTTTATACAGGTTCAAATACTTGAGTAATAGGAGTTAATGTTGGATCTGGCCATTGGTTCTTCAAGTCTGGTATCCTACTTCCAGCAAATTCCTGATGCCTCAGACATAGGGAGACCTCTTTCCCCCTTCCCAGAAAATATGTGGGCAATTTTGCAGTCAAAGTGGTATTGAGGGTGGATTCCTTCTTAACACCCACAGAAATCAGCAGTTACTTTGAAATATGAGATATAATTATCTGAAGGACCAAGAAGAAGAAATCTGCCCCCCCGCAAGAGGGTTGGCACAAAGCCTACTAATTCCTATTTGGGTCTGATTTTTGAGGGATAACAGGCTTGATCCTGCTCTCAGTGAAGTCCATGGCAAAAGTCTCCTTTACTTCAGCAATGCAGAATCAAACCCTGACTGAAGGATCATTGGTGCACAGGTTTTGTACAAGACTGGTGTTACAAGGGTGTGCTTCTATGCAGACCTATTGCTTTGTAAGTATTTGTGTGATACCTGAGTGCTAGTTCTATTTTTCCATGACTGCATTTTCATCTATATTTTAGCATTAATGTAAAATACTTTGAACCACTACACAAGAGGAAAACAATTTTAAATGTATTTTCAACAACACACCAAATGTGTCATGCTAACAATGCAGAAATGAATGGGGCTTTGGTGACATGGCCATAAAGTCAAGAACATCATTACAAGTGACATGGGAAGTGTACTCTGCAATCGCAGGACCTTGGGACCTTTTGTTCACAAGAATTTGGCACTTGTTTCTCTGATCATTTTAGTTTAAATTAGTTTTCCTGTCATTCCTCTTGGCACAACTTTGCAATGAAGTGCAATACTATTTTCAAGGAGGTTTATACTGGCATAAGGCTTGCTAGTGGAACAATCAGCATCCATCCTGCTCTTCCACAATAAAACAAGGAAAGGGTCTCTATTGCAGGAGCTGCAGTGGGGCAAAGGGATTAGAGGATGGGAATTTATTTATGCCTCACTGTGTTTCTGTGGGCGTGGGTAGTTTAGCTATGTACCCAAAACATCAAAGAGTCAGAAGAAGAGAGACAGGGAGGGAAGAGTCTGTCCAGAGTGGCTGATCCTTATGTATTCATTTAGTGCAGAAGAGTGGGGAGAATGTTGGTAGATCCAGGCCTTATTTGATCCACCTCGTTCCACAGGTCAGGTACCAAAAACAGGCTACCAAGGCTGCTGCTTTAAGAGAATCTACATAAGTTCCACTCATAGTGCTCATGAGAGTGAATTCTTTTGGCCAGCAATGTTGGTTGGGAATTCTTTTGGCCAGCAATCTTGCATCCTGTGTGTCTTCCTGCCCCATTCTTGTGCCTGCCACCACTGCCGCATAATGGTATTAAGGGCATTAAAAGGCATGTAAAATTCCAAACTTTGTAACAGTTGATAGGCTAGCTGCCTCAGCCCCCCTGTGCAGGGGCTCTAACCACCATGTCCAAAGTAATAGCCATAGGATTTGAAAATTGCCTTCCCCGTGAGAGTGCTATGCTTCTAAATTATGGCATTCTTGATGCCTATTTTATTTAGCATCTTTACTTTGGCAGTGTGGATGCTCTCTTTCGGAAGAAGTTTTTCCGGAAGATCTCTGCCAGAAAAGCTTCTTCCGAAAGAAGCCTGCAGTCTAGATGTAGCCTGAAAGTCCAACCAATCTACCCACAAAAATGTATGCTGTCTTCTGTAACTAAAGTTCACATAAAGGAATGAAATATCCATCCTAATGTAATTTAAGTGCCTATAATCTTTGAGGCTTCCAAATATATTTAAGGGTTTATGGGAATACCGCTATACATTTTAAATGAGTTGATATACACAAAGTGAGCCAGATCCTCAGCTGGTGTACAACAGTGTAGTTCCATTGACTTCAGTGGCACTAACCCAATTCACTGCACTAAGAATCTAGCCAGTGTTTCTTTTTTATAGTGATAAGTATTAAGCATCCTTAGAATAAGGACACTTTGTCAGTCAGAGCACGTCTAGACTATGTGGCTCCGTCGACGGAGCCATGTAGATTTGTTGACACGGCAAAGGGAAATGAAGCAGCGATTTAAATA
>CM057847.1:67768952-67788416 GCA_030068395.1 Apalone spinifera | reverse complement strand
GCCCACAGAGTAATTTGAACAAATTGGAGACTGCATCACAATATTTTGGTGAGCAATCCATCTCTTTTTATGATTATTGTTTACCTTTGCAAGTACTATGCATTACTACAATAGACCATTTTCTAGTAGTTACAACAAGGTGGGGTGTTTGAGATACCACAGGTTTTCCCTTAGAATTAAAGGAGGAAACAAGTATTTCTTGAATACTGTTGCTTTGTAACTTGCAGTAATAGTGACTGCAATATATTTGTGTTTTAATCAATATTGCCTCTCCATCCTTGCATCCTACAGTTGTGACCCAAAGCACCCTGAAGTCAGTGGAAGCCTTTCTATAGACTTAAGTGGGCTTTGTATCAGGAATTAGGTCCTGAAAATTTAATGAAGCATGAGACTGTAATTTTACCAAATCTTAGGTCTCCATACTCCCCTCTGCTAGATTTTAGGGTGGGGAGGAGAATCAGAAATTTCCTGCAACAAGGTTGGGATGGTGCACCAGCAAGAAAGCTATATATAGCATTATCCCTTTCATGTTAGCTCTGTCCTCTGGAGTTCTGGACTCTAGTAGACCAGAGTAATGAAGAGAGATCAGAGAATAGTTGCTCTGCTCTGCATGTTGAATTTTCAGGGCTCTGAGCAATATTAATTCACTCTCTGTGCATTTGAGTCATGGCCATGAGATACGCAGGCGTGGTTGGTGAAGTAAGGAGCAGGCATTGGTAGTAGGATTGCTGTGTGTCCAGGAATTAAACATTATTCTTTAATTAAAGATTAGGTTGTGTTGTGCAACCCCAATTGGCAGAATGGCAGATTTTGCAGCTGCTGTTCAGGGAATCCCAGCTATTTTACTCTAGCAGCCTTGTTTTCAACAGTAAAGGTTGCAGGTCACATCTTGTTCATCACATTTGAAGAATCCTTCATCAAACAAGGTTACACCACCAGAGATCACATCATAGATCAAGCCACCGAAATACCCTGAGAGAAACTGCTTCAATAGGGAAATAAAATTTCCTGACACCCTTTGTTATCACCAGCCACTCTAACCATGGAACCCCTATGGAGGATCATCAAACAGCCTGAAGCCATACATGATGGGAGCCCCATCCTGAAAGAATTATTTCCTGACTCCATCCCACCCCCCACTTCCAGCCTTCAAACAACTCCTCAGCTTCTCCAAGCTCATCATCAGAAACAAGCTCCTCACAGAGCAAGCCCCACCAACTCAAAGCAGTACCAGGTCCTGCCGAAACAACAGATGCAAAACCTATAGATATACCTACACTGCCACAGCGATCAACTCTTCTCACAACACACTTTCAGATCCATGTATCCTATATATGCCTATCGCAATGTGGTGTACTTCACCCAGTGCACTAAATGTCCCCAAAACACCAATGTAGGTGAAAACAGACAGTCACTGTGCTCTCAAATGAACCCACACAGGAAAATGATAAAAGACAGAAAGACTCTACTTATAGGGGAACACTTTTCACAAAGCAATCACTCAACATGTGACCTATGAGTATCTATTCTTAGAGGAAAACTGCACAACACTTTCAAAAAAATTTCCTGGGAGTTTAAATTCATTACTCTGATGGACACCAAAAATCATGGACAGAGACAATAGATTTATGGCTTGTTGCAATAACCTGAAACCTACTAGCTTCTTCTCTTTGTCCTTTGACTGCAGAGGTGTTATCAAGCTACACTACCTTGACTGGTCCCTTACAATGTGTGCTATCTACTTGTGCTAATCAATCTGTTCCACCTTGCATTTTTGCTCTGATCCTGGGAGTTCCTTTCCTAGACCTGAAGAAGAGCTGTGTGTGGCTCGAAAGCTTGTCTATCCCACCAACAGAAGTTGGTCTAATGAAAGATATTATCTCACCCACTTAGCCTCTTTCAAATAGTTATTTATAGGTTAACATCCAAAAAAGAACCCGGAGGACAAGCTTGAGAGCATGTACTCCTGCTGTTTTTCAAGCAGTTGCTCTCATAGCCCTTCCCTTGAGCATGTGTTCAAGGAGAAGGAAGCCATGCAGGAACTAAGCCTTTGCCTGCTATGCACTATGCAGTGCTCTATAGCCCATGGGCATTTTTCAGGAATAGTCTCAACAGCACTGGGCATCCACACAGCTTTACCATCTTGTTTAATTCCTAAAACCAGCAGGGCTGGCCTTACCATGAGGTGAACTGAGGCAGCCGCCTCAGGTGCCAGATTGTGGGAGGGGGCGCCACTAGGACCCAGAGTGTAGAAAATTGTGTCCGCTGGTGGTGCATATGTATTCTTTCTGCAGTACCATGAGAGGAATAGAACAGGAAGAAGGCAGAATTGAGACCTTTCAAAGTTTTGGTCCAAGCGATAGGACATGGGGGCGTCATTTGAGCGCCCCGCCTCAGGTGCCAAAATGTTGTGGGCCGGCCCTGAAAACCAGCAC
This sequence comes from Apalone spinifera, assembly GCA_030068395.1. Taxonomy (NCBI): domain Eukaryota; kingdom Metazoa; phylum Chordata; order Testudines; family Trionychidae; genus Apalone; species Apalone spinifera. Next base: position 67,785,981 of record CM057847.1, on the reverse strand, counting down.
TTTGGGAGTGACATGCACTGTGACCCAAACAGGGTGAGTGTTGGGAGGGGGAAACAATCCTTGTATGTTACGTTTTAAGTGATTTCGCTGGCTGAGACTCCATCCAGATAAGCCCGAGGTGATGTCAATGCACACTGTGTACAAACCTATTTTGTTTTCCTTTAATGTTATGGTCACCAATTATCTAGCAAATGAGTTTACTGACAGCCGTGTTCACTGAAAGAAGGCATTTTATGCAAATATCACAAACTAATTTCCCATTGAAATTTTTTGGGACTGTAAAGAACACAGGAGCAGGCCCAAAGCCTGATGGCATCTCTTTGATCATTGTATTGTGGTTTCTTTCATGCCTTCATTGTTCTTGTCATTTGTCCATATTTTGATGGATTTTAATTTCTTGCCTATATTTTTACCCTTGCTGAAATTTCTTTAAAAAAAAAAAAAAGCTTTAGCTGTGTCATTTGCTGTCATTACCACTGATTAAGAATCCAACTGAGTCTGTTTGTTCCCCCGGTAACATAAACCAATGCATGTTGTTTTATATACTAACCCTTGCTCTTTCTCCTTAAATGGGTTTAAAAGTGTTTAGGGAGGCCAGAATTCCTACTATCATTGAAGCTTGCATGCTCCTATTTTAATGCAGTCAAAATAGCAAACTGTTCTAAGTATATCAATAATCAGTTCTCTTGGGGCTTTAGCCAGTGTCTTCCCTGGTACATGGAAGACTGCCTGGGCATATCCTAGCTTTAGATCAGGGCTACTTAACACTGCACACAGTGTGGTTTGGATTTACATAGGGATCAATATTTGGCTGGTGGGTGGGATCCTTTGAACATGGCCTCCACTGGGAACATGCTCCACAATGGCAAGGCGTCTCCCAGGTGAGGTAAGCACTGAAAGATGTAAGCGAATGGACTGCCTGGAACAGACGGGTACAGGATGTCGGCGTTTCTAGCCCCCAAAGGATTTCCCCACATGGGCAATCTCTCTTGGACAGAATTAACCTTAAGCTGCTGACTCCTGGTCCCCCTTGGCCTAATTGGCATGTTGGAGACACACCCAGAATACTGCAGGGAGTGCCAGGGCATTGTGGGAAGTGCTGGCTGCTTAGCCTTATGGGCAGAGCCTGAGAGGCTCACGCTGGCCATGTTTGGAGTCCTGCCTCTGTCCTGCATGGAGCAAGAAACTCCCATGTGGGGATGTCAGCCCTGCTGGGAATCCAGGACGGGGTTCCCGGGCACCTGTACTTTTTTGCCTCTCGTGTCCGGCCTGACTCGCCCAGCTCCCTGTCCACTTCAGGTTGGAGCACTCTGGCTTGGAAACTTTTTCTGAGTAAAATCACTCCAAGAAATGCACAACCTGAAGCTTCAAGCTAAACACCCAAAATATGGGTATACAATTTTCTTTTTAAAAGTGCTGTCATATGGGTGGAAATCGGGTAAATATTGCATTTTATTCATATCAGCAGAACTAACTTAAATGGGGCCTGCATGTTGTGTAGTCTTGCCTTAATCATATTCATGCCTATCAGTGTGAAAGAAGCTATTTGCATATATTTGCATATATACTTGCATGTATATGCAACCATACTTAAGTTGCGACCCTCGGCCTGTGCTGTATCATTGTGGCCCCCAGGGCTTCCAAAGTTGAGTAGCCCTGCTTTAGGTTGTTTGATCCAGTAGTGCAAGTATCCTCAAAACAATGCTTATTTGCTCCTTTTATCATCTGCATATTACATACTGAAAATTATTATTCTGTAGCAAAGTTGTAACAACATTATGGGCCTCATTCTTGCAAGAAGTTGTCATTTTCACTCTGTGTAATATGAATGCCAAGCAGTTGTGAAATGCATCTATATAAGACTTCTGCATTTTTTCACACTACTCAACACTTATGAATCAATGACTGCACAAAGTGCAAGGCAATGGAGAGCCCAGCCATTAGAGCCAATTCTGACCCAAAATACAGCCTCTTTGCACCCACTGATTTCATAAAGGAGCCATCCAACTGCCGTGAGCAGCTGGGGATTCCCCCCACATGGGCAATCCCTCTTGGATAGAGTTAAGCTGCTGACTCCTGCTCTCCCTTGGCCTAATTGGCATGTTGGGGACAGACCCAGGATTCTGCTGTTCTTTCTTCTGAAGCCCCAACCCTTCCAGGAATGCGGAGCTGCCCCCCACCCTGCCCAGGGGCCCAGCAAGTCTGTTGGTCACTCGCAAGTGAAGACAGTGCCTCCCAAGCTTCCGTGTGAGTCATGCAAGGTTAGCTCGGTCCTTGGATGCATCCTTGGCTCACTAGCCCACATTGAAGCCCGTGCTTCATTTTCTTCAGTGCTGTTGTAACCTGCACAACAGTACTAGCTCAGGTCGGCAGGCCTGAGAACAGCTTTTGCTGCGTAGACATATCCCTAATGTCACTTGTTGATAGCAATGCAGCTACCATTATATCCCAGTGATGTATGTGATGCACATAGATCTTTAGTGAGAGAGGCTGTAGGAAGAACCTGTGATGGATCTACAGAATAGATCACTGTTTATGCCATAGACTCTAGCTAAATTATTTACTACTTTAATATTTTATGCAGTCATTCTTGTTTTCCTCCTATAATCTTTTTATGTATATTTTCATTAACACAGTAAATGGCAAACTAATTGATGCATGACAATAACACAACCAGCTCATCAAAAACATTTCCAGACACTGGGGGCTTTGCATCTCCAAGCGAGATAAATAAAAAATGGTTACTGCCTAAATTGCATGCTAAGGAAGTAAAGATAGTCATATCAAAAGCAGGTGCTGCAACTAAATAAAACTTCTAAATGAAATGATAAATTAAAATCATTGCCTCTAAGCATCTTTCCCTTCAGTCTCACAGTTAAAGTTTTTAGCATCATGCATCTTCCATTGCCTTTTCAGCCTTTAATTATTGTTACATAATTGGTCTGATTCTCCAGTGCTGTGCATTTTGTGCAGTCACTTACACCAGAGCAATATGTGCATCAAACTCACCAAAAAAGAATGGATTCCTGTTACAGCCACTTTGCACAGTTGTGAATGATTGCATGGGACAAAAGGTAGAGGAGAATGAGCCCCAATATCTATGTAGTTAAGTAGACCAGAATGAATACGTGTAGACTTGCACCAGTGCTGACCTGAGTATCTGGCCAGTTGGTGCTACAAGCCAATAGAAAAGATGAGTGCCTCTATGGTTGGAAGTTGAAACCTGCGTATGATGTATCACTCTCTATGGCTACAGTCCATAGACTATATGTAAGCCTTAAAGATAGGATTTTCAGAAGTCCTCAGCATTAGCTTCATGTTTCTTCTATTGAAGTCAATAGGCAAACTCCAAATTAAGTGTTTTTTGAAAATCCCACTTGAAAACAAGCCGAACCTCTCTAGTTCAGCAACACACATAGTCCAGCATGATTTCAGTTTGCCAGATGTCCACTTACCATGAGTATGTCCAAGTTTCCTGTGGTCCCACAAAGTTTGTTTACGGCCATCTTTCCTGGCTCTCTGTGTTTTGTGCTGTTATTTATCTCTAATTTACCCCTAAATGTCTTCTAAGAGCCCAGAAAGCAGTGGAAGTGTTGGTATTGCTGTTAGATAATATTGACCTCCTGTCATTCTGCAAATTCTCTGGTGTGGCAATGGCCAGGTCCCAAGGATGCCAGACTAGAGAGGCTCAACCTGTACTTATTAGAATTAACTTAGCTCAAGTAACAGGGGCATTTGTATTGGAAGCAGAGTTCTATCCCTACTAATGTCCTTAAAACAAAATTAAAAACTATCCATCAAAATTCTCCATAGAATTCTTCAGTGCAGAATGGAAAGGAAAATTTTGTCCTGCATCTCTAGTTATGTTGGAAGCCTTTGGGTGAGAGTATATGCCCACAGATATATCTTTTATGAATGCCTGTATTCATAAAAAAATAAAAAATAAATCTGTCAATCGGGATCTCACTATATACAGCCCTAACTGCTCCACAAAAAGATTTCACTGCCTATTCTGGGGTTGCATCTCTTCTGCATACATACGCTTTCCTGTCACTCTCCTTTGTTACAGGTGAGAATCTAATCAGACTAGAGGCAAAGTTTTTGCCATTGGCATGAGCAGCTGCATTATCATTACTAGCATTGATGTTACACATGCTGGCAACTGCAGATTTAGCCCTTGTACCTATTTGATACCTTGTTCTTCTTCCCTTGTAATATATATCAGCTGTGATATATCATTCTTTGTTCAAGTGTAATGCCAGCAGACCCCTGTCATCTGCAGACAGACTGGGACTTCTAGAGCTTAGTGAATGAGTCTCTTCCATATGAGCCAGAATATAGTGCTTTATACAGGTGCCTTGTTTGTTTGTTTGTTTGTTTGTTTTCAAGAAGACACTTTTTTTATTTGCTTGTACTTTCAAGAAACCAAATACAGGTATTTTCTATGTAGAAAGAGTGAATTAAATATCTGGGGCTAGATTCGCCACTCCAGCAACACAAAACAACTGTAGACCCAGTCAGTTAAGTTGGCTTTAACATCTGCTTTGCATCACTGGCACTGAGCAAAGCAGCTGGAAGGTGCTGTACTAATAAATCTGGTTTCTTGATTAGATGTTAATGGGTGAATCATATTAAAATTATAGAATCCTAGAACTGGGAGGAACCTTGACAGGTCACCAGATCCAGTCCCCTTTACTCATGACAAGACCAAGCTCTATCTAGACCATCCCTGACAGGTGTTTGTCTAATCTGCTCTTAAAAAATCTCCAGTGGTGGTGATTCCACTACGTTCCTAGGCAATTTACAGCAGTGTTTAACCACCCTGACAGGAAGTTTTTCCTAATGTCCAGCCTAAGCCTCCCTTGCTGTAATTTGTCTTATCCTCAGAGGTTCAGGAGAATAATTTTTCTCCCTCCTCCATATAACGCCCTTTTAGGTAATTGAAAACCGCTATCATGTCCTCTCTCAGTTGTCTCTTTTCTAAACTAAACAAACCCAATTCTTTCAGTCTTTCCTCCTAGGTCATGATTTCTAGACCTTTAATCATTTTTGTTGCTCTTCTCTGGACCCTGGAGTGAAGCTTGTAGGAGAGAGTCCAGGGATCAGGAGTTCTGTAGAGAATTGCCCTTCACTGCAAAAATGCTCCAAAATTGCAATGGTTGAATAATGACTCTGCCCTGTGTGGGAGTACCTGGTATTAAATGAGGCTATTGATGTAATAGACCTTACAGAAATTAGGTGAAATGAGGATGCTCAGCAAGACACGATAATGCCAGGATGTATAATATATAGCAATGACAAGTAGGTCATGCTGGTAGGGGAGAGACACTATATATAGAAGTAGGAATATGCTACCAATCAGCTGACCAGGATGGTGATGGTGACTTTGAAATGCTAAGGTTGATTAGAGCATCTGCACTGGCAGAAAACCCAATAATAATGGGAGACTTCAACTATCCCCATATTAACTAGGTACATGTCACCTCTGGACGGGATGCAGAAATAACATTTCTTGACACATTAAATGGCTGCTTCTTGGAGCACCTTGCCCTGAAATTTACAAAGTGAGAGGCAGGGACCTTGTTATCTCAAAAGGGAGGAAACGATATAGTGGCCTGGATGGATGGCTGAGTCACAAAGAAATATCCTGAGTGATGGAGTGGGGGTGTTTCACACCATGACAACCAATGAGCACACCATAAGCAACCAATGGCAGGGGGGTACCAGAAGGTGTGAGAGCTGTATTCCAGCCTCAGTGAGGTACAACCTGCAGGGAGTGAGCAATAGCAAAGGAAAGCCATTAGCAAAAAAAAAAAATTAAATATATCAGAAGCAGAAAGCCTGCCAATTGGTCAGTGGGGCTACAGGATGACTGAGGAGCTAAAGGAGCACTCAAGGAAGACAAAGCTTTTGCAGAATAGCAAAATGAATTCTTTGCAGCAGTCTTTACTTCAGCTGATGAGTGAGGATCCCCACACCTAAATCATTCTTTCAGACAGCAAATCTGCAGAACTGTCCCATATAGAAGAGTCATAAGATTTTGAAACAAACTGATGAAATAAACAGTAATAAGACACAAGAACCACACAGTCCTGTGGCACCTTAAAGACAAACATATTTATATGGGCATAAGCAGGGCTTGACAAACGGCGGCAAAATCTACTCGCCAGCCCCACACTGCACATGCGCAAGATCCGCATTGCGCATGCGTGCGCCGCCGGTGATTTGTCGAGCCCTGGGCATAAGCTTTCATGGGCAAAGTCCCACTTCCGTTTCCCCATCTCAGAAAAGATATACAGGTTGGACCTTCCTGGTCCACCAGGCTTGGGATCTGACTGGTCCCAGATGAGGGATTTTGCCAGACCAGAGGAGGTCATTCCTGGCCCCCACTCTCCTGGCCCTGCCCTGCCACCCCACTGGACTTGTCCGCTCCCGCAGGCCAGACCACGGATGTTGCCAGACCAGAGAGTCCCAGTTTATAGAGGTGCAACCTATATTAAAATTGGGAAAGGAAGAGCAACAAAAATGATGAGGAGTCTGGAATAGCTTCCATATGATGAAAGATCAAAGGGACTGGCACTGTTCAGCTTAGGGGAGAGGGGAGGTACGATAGAGTTCTATAAAACCATACATGGTGTGGAGAAAGTGAATAAGGAAGTGTTATTTACCCCTTCACAGAACACAAGAACCAGGGGTCACCTGATGGAATTAATAGGCAGCAGGTTTAAAACAAACAAAAGGAAATAGTTCTTCATACCGTGCACACTATAGGTGATGGAACTAGAGGAGATGGGGGTGCTGACCCACCCCTGGCTTGAAGTGGTTTCCATTGTATACAGGGATTACAGCTTGGTTCAATGGTTACACACACACACACATACATATAAAAATTGTTCCCCTGGTGCACAGTCAACCCATGTGACTTGTTGCCATGGGATGTTGTGAAGGCCAAAAGTGTAAATGGGTTCAAAAAGGAATTAGATACATTCATAGAGAATAGGTCCACCAAATGACCCAGTATGGGCATTCATATGTTTTTATCCATGATTGTTGTAGGCTTTTCTTGCAGTTGCTTTGTGGAGAGTGTTATACAGATACAATGGCCACCTGCTGAAAGTCTGTTGTGTTCTTCTGTTAAAAAAATATACCTAATAGAAACAAAGTAAGGAACCAAACCAGGGACTGCATAGGTCAGCCAGCCATTCCCCAACATGAAGTGGGATACAGGGCTCTGAGAGAGGACACACACTCTTAATCTGCACAGAATGTGTCAACACAGAACCCAGTTACTCATACTGTGTGCTGGCACCACATTGTTTGAAACTGCAGTTGCATTTTAATTAGTGCTAACAACACAGGGGATATTCCTATTTACAAAATATTTATTTTAGTTGTTTTTGAAACTGTTCATTCAGTGTCCTAAGTGTATGTGCCCATTTTAAAACATAGCAATAATTTAGCACCAATATCCAAGAGATTGAACCCTCATTAAAGTAAAGTACCAGTGTCTCCATCCACCTGATCACCTTCTTCCTATGCCCCAGAAAAGCCAGTCTTGCAATGACCAGTCTTGCATCAAAACCAGGGGGAGGTGCAGGGTTACAATTTCAGGCTTTGGCAAATTGAAGCAAGTAGAGTTGCACAGCTGAGGACCCTCACTGAGAATGCCCTGCCACTAGCATCCTCACAATCACACCAGGGGATACTAATTGAAGTGCTTCTGGTCTTGTGAAGTGTTGGAAGCACATCACACAAGGCGAGTTGCAGTCTCCAATGACCTACAGTTGGTAGACAGACAAGCTGCATCCAATCCACTTAAAGCTCTATGGGCCTGATCCAAAGCCCACTGAAGTCAATGGGGATCTTTCCACAAATGTCAATAGCCTTTGGATCATGCCTCATATGAAACTCCATGACCTGTGTTGCATAGGTCTAGCTAGATGATCACATTGGTCTCTTCTTGCTCTGAATCTGTAAACAGTTGATATTTTTTTCTTGAGAAATACGAAGAATATTTGTTAGTAAATGGGATTGTTTAAATATTTTAAACAAGTCACCTCTTTCAATGTGCTTGAGTGGATGGCAGTGGAACAGAATCTCTGAGCATACAACTGAATTGATTTTTACTAAGCCATATTCATAAAACATGAAGATAAAAGCATTCAATGTGCATAATGTACTTGTGCGGCCAAAATAATCATAATGCACAGCATACTGCTATTTAAGAAGCAGCTGCCTCCTAAGTGTGCTTATGGGGTATTTTAATGAAGAGGTCATTTATTTCTAGGTGATTTCACATCCAGACTGTGCTGTGACTACAGTAATTCCAGAGGTCATGTCTTAGTCCTTTCTTGTTTCCCATAAATTCTCTGTACTGGGGCATTTATCTAACATTATTCATTCACAGCAGCCTTTGTCAGCTGCCTATTGGTAAGTCTTCACAAGTAATGGGCTTTTTCCTTTGAGGACGGTATTGTTTTGGTCTAGACACTTCTGATGACACACCAAGAAAAACAATGAGCTACTTTGAAAAATAACTGGGAAAATGTGGGGAGAGAAATCTATTGAGAACAAGCTGTCATACTTGGAAGAATTTTGAGTATAAAAATGCCACATTTACCTCTACTCACCTGGGGCTGTATTAGCATGATATTTAGAAGGCACCAAAAATTAATAAATTTAGGGGTGGTATTTTTTTCAACAACAGCCCCTTACTTATCACTTATTTACAAGCATATATTCTAATCCCAGCTGAACCACTGACTCACCGTAGACAAATTTCTTGACCTTCTTGTACCTCAATAAAACACAGCTAAAAAATTGGAAACTCTTCCAAAACAATATCAGCCCTTCTAAAAGCAATAACATTTCATCATTTCTGAAGAGCCCATTGTGGGGGGAATGCACCTGAATCAGATTGGGTCTTCTGTGTGCTGTGAAAATAAAGAACAAGACAGCAAAACACAGTCCATGCCCACAAGAGCTTGCAGAGTACAAAATGGAACCCAACTCAGGCAGGTAGTGGGGAAAGGGCTGTAGTACACCAGAGCAAGTGGAGCAATTACGGTGATGAATGGCAAACAGCATACTTCCTTCATTTTTAAGCTGGTGGTTCATGTAATTGTTTGATTTATATTACCAAAAATGTTGTTTTAAGGTTTTTTTTTGGTGAGGAGTGGGAGCTCAGGGTTGAAGTGGAGAGAAAAAGGGATTTTTTAAGTAAGAGAGGAAGATAGATAAAAGAAGGAAAGCTAAGAGGCAAGAGGGGAGAAGCATAAGAGAAAGGAGGTTGTTGGGGTACACCAGGGGGGAAGGGATGAGGATCAACCGACAGCCAATTGCAATACAGCAAATGAGAAAAACATCAGGCCATAATTCTGCAGGGCAGCACAAAGTGACCTTAGTAGACTGAGGCAACCAACCCCCCGAATCCAAGTTTCAAGAAGGAATTGATGTCACCAGGCTATGAAGAGTATTCCTGTTATCTGCTGCTACTTCCATGTGGAGGAGCACAAGAGTGGCAGAGGACTTAGTGATCTGGTGAGTCTCTTAGGCTACATCTACACTGCACCATTATTTCGGAAAAAGCTATTCCAGAAGAAATACTCCGAAATAGTATGTCTACACTACAGGGAAGCCTGAAAATTAGTCCAAGGCAGGCTCCCCTAATGTGGATGTGCTACCTCGATGTAGAGCCCCAGGAAGCACTGGGGAGTAATTACTTTGAATGGGTTGGGGGAGGAGTTATTTTGAAATAGCAGCAGTGGAGCATCCACAGTACAACTATTCCAAAATAGCTATTTTGGAAGAGACATTATTCCTCGTGGAATGAGGTTTAGAAACACCAAAGTAAGCTGCCAGTTATTTTGAAATTATTTTTAAATAACGGGCTAGCTGTGTAGACGCTTGCATAGTTATTTTGGAATAACATCCGGATGTTATTCCAAAATAACACTGCTGTGTAAGAAGCACCCTTAGGGTGCAGGACTGATCTAGAAGGCCAAAGGCCCTGACTTTAGTTGCTGTAGAGAATAAGCTCTGAGGGTCTAGTAAGGACTATAGCCTCTGCAAGACCCACAGTAGGTCCTAATGCCCACCTCAATGGTGTTACATGTTGGATTTTACGTTGCCTAATTTGACAAGGAGCATTCACACTACAGCACCACCTGTGTGATATGGAACATTATATATATGAGATAGCTATGTATGCACTTATAGGGCAGGCACATATTTTGGAGGGAGTAATATTTTCCTGTAAAATAATGAATTCTATTTTTAGTCATTCTGATTTAAGTGAATTACTCCCATCCCTCCCCTTTTAATCTTACTTTGGGGCATTTCATTTAAGCAATGGCTGAGGTTTTTCAGCCTGCAGTTTGATTTTCTTACTTTAAAGCCAATCTGCACAATGCAGGGGCAATCCTGCAGTTCTGACTCGGGCTACTAGTCAGTCCCTTAAGTGACATTTTGGGAGTGAGGAGTGTAGTATGCCTGGGCCCTCTGTTTCTTTCTAGCAAACTACAGCCCCCGATTTTGGGTCTTCACATATTTGGACATTCACTTAAAAGTTACTTCTGATCTCCTTGAGCTGTATTAGCTCCAGCACAAAATTAGGTCCTGAGTTGTGGACATTCCTTTGTCCTTTAAGTGGAGTTAGTGTTTGTGAAAGTCGTAGAGTGAATCTGCTATGAACCTGCACCACAATTTCAGCTGAGGCAGGAATTAGCAGCTATGTAAGCTTCTCTGTACTACCCCAATATGCCTCAAACATCCTCAATCAGGGGCCAGCTCTAGAAGAGACAGTATTTCCTCACATGGGGGTTTCAAAGTAGGAATAGAACAACATGGAGACATAGCTACTAGGTTCATTAGGGCCTGGGCTGATGCCATTTCATGTAAGACACAGGATACCCCTCTGCTGGTAATGACATTCAGACACTACTCACAGGCTGCTGGGAACCAATGATTCAGAGAGAGAAAAACCCATACATCCTCCTCAATTTCGTGAGTGAACCAGTCCTAGGATGGGCAGATTCAATGTAGCCTTTGGTATGAAAAAACAGAGGAAAACAAGCAAATACTGAAATATAAACAAAAATGTGTCTTTTAATGCCTGGGATTTCCCTGAGGCAGATGAAGCACAACTAGACACCAGTTCTGTGGTGACACCAGGGCTACTGCTACACTGCAGGCTTCTTGTGCAAGAACTTTTTGCGGAAGAGATCTTCTGCAAAAAGTTCTTGCGCAAGAGCGCGTCCACAGTGCCATGTGCTTTTGCTCAAGAAACCTCTGATTGCCATTTACAGAATGGCCATCAGAGCACCTGTGCTTTTTCCAATAAGGGTTTCTTGCGCAAGAAACCCTGTTATCCATCCCCACACCTTTTTGCACAAGAGCTTTTGCACAAAAAGGCTTATTCCTCGTAGAAAGAGGAATAACTCTTGTGCAAAAAGCCCTGTCTTCTGACAATCTACTGTACTTTTTCTTGCGCAAAAATGCACTTGTAGTGTGGATGCTCCGCGAGTTTTTGCGCAAAAACTCTGCAGTATAGACATAGACCAGGAGTGGACTTCTCCTCTGGTCCTGCGACAGGGTCTGCCAGTCTTTCCCTTGGAATGTGTCAGGCTCCCTCACCAGGAGCTGCCCAGGCAGGTGTGTGTCTGTAATCAGAGTGAGGGAAGTCAGGTTGAGAGGTAATAGTTATTGTCGCTGTTTCTGGGTATGGTGTGTGTCAGAAGATGTGTCAGTTTATTTGCAATCAAGGCCCCCTCACTGTGCCCAAAGAATTGCTGACTCTATGGGCCTCTACCTGTGTCTACAAGGGGAAACAGAATATAGCCATGTAGCTCCAAATTATACATATATTAAAGAAAGAGCACAAAGTAAATTAGCCTTAAGATTACATGTACCTTTAGTGACGGGGAAATCTCACAAGGTTCCATTTGGAAAATTACCCACTCCCTCTGAGAATAAGGATCAAAATGAGCCATTAATCTCCCTCCCAACATTCTACCAGTAAATCCAATCTAATCATGGGACTTGTGTAAAGTGATATGCAAACCTATTTTGCAGTCACCCTGTGATAAATTAGCTGTGTGCAAAATTTTATCAAAATATTTATTGCTCCAATTTCTTGGTGTTTATTGCCAAATTTGGAAACAAGCAAATATAGCATAGACAACAACAACATTTTTTACTGACATCCAAATATGTCATTAGGCTGCAAATTTTATCTTCAGATTACAAATCCCTGTGTTTCCATTTTGCATTATATTGTATTTGTATGCAAACAATTTGTTTGGCACATGCCATTTTAGTTTTGCAATTGTCATAAAACCAGTGACTCTAGATGATTAGCTTACAATGTTTACACCTGCAAAGATGTCCTACCATTGTGTTCTCGACCCCTCTATCCAATCCCGGCTTTATCACCACCTCTGCTCTCTGTTTGACAATAAACATCACATTTACATTGTTGACACCAAACTTTTTTTCCCATCCATCCATCCATCCATCCATCCTTTGTCCCTGCCAACAACTCCACTTCTCTGTGCATGATCTCTGTCATATATTCCTCAGTGATTGGCTCCACTCAAATTATCTCCAGAATATTGTCTCCAAGGCTGTGTTCCTTCTTTTAAACTAGAATAATTGCCCTAATGCTCTCTGATTTCTTCCATCTACCACCTTGACTCTGCTCTCTCCTTGTGAGATGTACCAGAAATGATCCATCAGTGTTTATTTTTCCATCTTGTCCATTATCTGCAGGACCTAATATAGCTGGGTTTGGATAAACAATACTATTCATTCCTGCCCTTATCTTCACTTTCTCTCTGTCCTTATCTACAATCCATGCACTCCCAACCTCCCACCTTGAGTACCACAGCTTCCTCTGGGCTGGTCTCCTCTCCAAATTTCAACTTGGTCCTGAACACTGTGACCATCAAGAACTCTCAAACATAAACTCATCGCCCTGACCCTTATTTACCTTCCCAGGCCCCATTGCCTCATTAGAGCTGACCTCACCAGCTTCCTTTTCCTCTCCTCCATTCATTGAACTAGTTATGGGCAAAGTTTAGTCCTCACTCTGAGTCTCCGACGGTGACAGTGCCTTTACCAACATTGCACCTGTCTGATGGAAAAGCCTTTGTCTTAAACTCAGTTTCAGTGAGTCTCCAGCCATTTCAGATCCTGCCTCATTACCCATCTCTTCTCTTTTCTGATTACAGGGGAGGCCACTGGCTTAGTAGCTAAGGCAACAAATTGGGCAACAAAAGGCCTGAATTCTGCTCCCAACCAGGCCACAGATCTGTGTGATAACTTTGGGCAAGCTATGGAACCACTTGTTTTCCCAGCTCTACAATGATAATAATGATACAAAGAACTTTCAGATATGTGGATTAAAGGTGCAAGCACCTTATTAATATTATAGTTATTCATTTTGACCCCCCGTACCTCCACCTTTCACCATACTCTTATGTGCTCATCATTTTTGGTTTTATAATCCCCTCTGTGTGTTCAATATTTTTGTGCAAATGATGGCTTTTGCAGCAGACTGAAACTTGTCACCCGTCTTGTAGGAAAGAGATGGTACCAAAAAAAAAAAGGCATTCTAATTGGTACGACGCATGCAGGACTCGTTCTCCACTCAGGTATAATAATATTGCCTTTCTTTCCTTGTTTTAGGGAGTGCTGCCGATTTTTTGGAGACAATGGCTTGACTATGAAGGTGTTTTTTACCAAGGCAGCACCCTTTGGTGTTCTTTGGACACTCACAAACTACCTGTACTTACATGCAATAAAGAAAATAAACACTACGGATGTCTCCGTGTTGTTCTGCTGCAACAAAGCTTTTGTGTTCTTGCTTTCATGGATCGTTCTCAGGGACAGGTTCATGGGAGTGAGGGTAAGTGTCTCCTTCTCTCTGTCTCCCTCCCTCCTTCATTTTAACCCGCTTCCATTTGGCTACTTCAGAACAGCATCTGACATTAATAACAGCAGGTTTCTCTGATCTTTTAGAGAGGTGAAGTTATGAGATGAGTCAACATAATATCCTTATGGTGCTTGCAATTCTCTGGCTCCGTAGTCTGTGCAGAAATGCATTTCATTACAAAACAAATCAGCACTGAGAACCATCACTGTGTGGATATCTCTCAACACTGCAGCCTCCTCTTCCTAGAACTTGCTCTCTTTGCTAACTGTTCCTTCCAAATGAGATAGCTTATCCCAGACTGTGGCAGGAAGGATAACTGGTACCCCCATGTTGTCATGAACATTTATCATCCTTTTCCTGTTATCTTTCTACTACCAAGCACTGAGCCTAAGGTACTTAGAAATTTTTAAAATTGTGAATTTCTCTGGGTGCTTGACATGTCCTTTTGAATTTTCGTCCATATTCTGTGAATACATGGGTGCATCTCACATCTGCCTATGACACAAGCCCTGTGGAATTAGAGTATTAAGTTCTGTGTCATGCCTGATTGTGGACAGCTGTTGATATAAACACAGATGTGGCTAATTCAGCTCCTTTTTCTTCAATTATCTGTGTTATATCTTGTTTCTGTGTGGAAATGGGAGGGAGGACACCAAAAATGTTCCTGCAGTGAGCTCAGCTATCCATTGCATGGCTGCACAATTTGGGCTAGCGTTCACAGAAATCTTGTGAATTAACACTACATACACAAACTGGCACTCTGGCAGGTGAAGAGCTGGAGAGAACTACCAGGTCTTAGTCAATATCTCACAGGCTAGCAAAAGAGGAGAGAATTCTGGGTGGGAGATCTCTGCGGTATAACATTGTGGAGGTTGGAACTTGCCAACATGGCTCCAATAAAGCACACCTCCAGTAAATTCTCCTTCTGGCTGTGGGCGCACAGGTGGGAGACAGAGCTTTCCCTGCAGTCTGCCCATGCTCTGCATAGACCCTGCAGCCACACAGACTGTGGTCCAAGAGGTACTACCAACACAGCTTACCCCTTCCATGGGTGACATGGAGGAGGATAAGCTTTGAGGGACAATCTGATCCAGAGTTGCCTTTGCAGTTGTTAGAATTAAGTCCTGTCTCCATTCAGCCCTTGGAGAACATTCCAGCAGCCCTTAGCACCAAAAGGCAGTTCTCATATTCCCCGCTGTCTACAGAGGCAGCTCTGATCAGCAGCTGTTACTCATGCCTCCTGCCCCAAGTTATTCAGTGGGGCTGAAAGCAGTTGCAATGTGAAGACATTGGGGATTTACGTTACACCCCGTTACACCAGCCGAAGTGGAGATGAGGAGTCTGCTCTCTTCTCATTAAGCCTGGACAATATTTCTCTTTTGTTTTCGGGGCAAGTTTAACCCCAGGATATGCTGAGATTAAAAAATTACTTTAATAGAAGAATTTATTTCTGTGTTATTGAAAATCTTGAACCACATTGTTATTATTGAAGCAGGGCCCTGAGGCTACAACAGGGAAAATTATAAAAGGTACCAGCAAATCATCCAGCTGTTGTCTGCACATTAAACTTTCTGACTGACTTGACAATGTACTTATTTTAACCATGAGGAAGGAAAGGAAGAGAGTAACCAATAAGGGAGCCTCAGTTGAAGAGCTGTAGTGATTTTAGGGGGTGACTATAATGCTTTGGGGGTGACTATAATGGTTTTGTTAGGGGGTGACTATAATGGTTTTGTTGTCTTTTCGATAAGAGAAAAAAACAATTGGGACTGTTAGTTAAGACTCCATTGTCCTGGTCAAACTCTAGTGGAGAACATTTACATCCTCCCCTCTTTAATTCTCCTGCATTTGCAGTTGGAGATGGCATTCTTAATGACTTTCCAACGCAGTGTGTAGTGTACTGCTGTACCCTGTTAAACAACTGATGTGTTTCATTCCTTTAGGTGGCTGCTTTTCTATGGTGAGAGAAGCAAGGATTGAAAACATACACGTGCAACAGAGTAGAGTACTTTGTAATCCTGCATGATGAAAGGCAGTGTGTAAATGGAAGATACTGGTAATGATGGATTCATGTCAGACAGTTCACATCTGGATACCTTTAAAAATCTGTCTGTGTGCATTTGCACTCCAGCATGGACGATGTTCTTTGACATCCCACTTGCTTGCAAAGAAACATAAGCCACTCAATACAGCCAGCTTTGGCCCCTAGCAGTGGTGTATCCAAAAGGGGACACTTGGGTGGCCCTGATTTCAGATGGGTGGGCAGTGATGGGAAGTGGGGGCAGGAGAGATTGGGCCGCCTCTCACCAACCAGCCTTGGAGAGAGTGGGATAGAAGGGAGGTCCTTGGAGCAGGTTAGGATGCTTGTTCTTTTGTACCTGCCCACTACTGTTGCTGGAGAGCAGTGGGTCGGGACACTTGAGAACAGAAGAAAGAGACTAGCGTGTGTGATTATTTCTATGGTATAGTGTCCTCGGGGTGGGTTTGTAATGGGGCTGTCTCTCCAGAGCTTGGATCCTAAGTGGGTGGGCCACAGCTCAACCAGGCCCACTTGTGCCTATGCCATTGGCCCATAGTCAGAACCTCTGTGTCCTCCTGCTTTCAACAGCAGCAAAGATGGAAAGCAGTCAGCATGCAAGTAACATCCTCCAAGGCTAAACTCACTCTGAACTGGGATGTGTTTCAGAGCCCACAACTCACATGGCCTCACACACCACTAGGAGCCTGGAAATCTTAAATTAAGACTCAGTTTTCATGTAGCAAGTTATCAGCTTTATTAAATATATGCCCTCTGGCTGGACAGAACTAAAACTTCTGGAAGTCCTGTGTGAGCATACACTGGAGCTTGTGTGAACCTATAGATAGATGGATTCCTCAGATTGTTCCCTTGGATGCTGGCTCTATTTGGTTGTTCCAAAGTTCTGGTCAAGAATAGAGGGGGCTTTCCCTAGACATTACAAGGACCAAGAGATCCAAATCTGGCAAGCCTTTCTAGTTCATTAGAAAACTGATGTTATTCTACAGTAACCTGAGGGCTACACTTTAGGCTACGTCTAGACTACATCCCTTTTTCATAAAAGGGATGTAAATTAGACG
>CM057847.1:67703594-67714250 GCA_030068395.1 Apalone spinifera | reverse complement strand
ACCAAGCCATTTTACCGAGAAATCCAAATCACTGTGGATTTGGATTTCTCCAAATCCAAACGAACCCCCGTATCCTCCACATCCAATGCAATTTGCAGCCAGGCCCTTGTTGTTCTGCAGTGGTGTTTCAACCACAATTTCAGTGTTCGACTTTAGCTATCTTCCAGTCATTGGGTACAGAAGCTGATTTAAAGGATAGGTTAAAAACTATAGTTAATAGTTCTTCAATTTCACATTTGAGTTCTTTCAGAACTCTTGGGTGAATGCCATCTGATCCTGGTGACTTGTTACTGTTAAGTTTATAATTTAATTCCAAAACCTCTTCTAATGATACTTCAATCTGTGACACGTCCAATTATTTGTCACTTACAAAGGACGGGTCAGGTTTGGGAATCTCCCTAACATCCTCAGCCATGAAGACTGAAGCAAATAATTCATTTAGTTTCTCCACAATGACTTTATTGTCTTTAAGTGCTCCTTTTGTATCTCGATTGTCCAGGGGCCCCACTGGTTGTTTAGCAGGCTTCCTGCTTCTAATGTACTTAAACATTTTATTATTATATTTGAGTTTTTGGCTAGCTGTTCTTCGAACTCCTTTTTGGCTTTTCTTATCACATTTTTACACTTAGTTTGGCAGCATTTATTATGCTCCTTTCTATTTACCTCACTAGGATTTGACTTCCACTTTTTAAAGGATGCCTTTTTCTCTCTCTCATTACTTCTTTTACATGGTTGTTAAGCCACGGTGGCTCTTTTTTAGTAGTTCTACTATGTTTTTTTATTTGGGGTTTACGTTTAAGTTGGGCCTCTTATGGTGTCTTTGAAAAGTGTCCATGCAGCTTGCAGGGATTTTACTTTAGTCACTGTACCTTTTAATTTCTGTTTAACTAACCTCCTCGTTTTTGCATAGTTCCCCTTTTTGAAATTAAATGTCACAGTGTTGGGCTGCTGAGGAATTGCAGGACTGCATGGAAGCCCTGGGCCAAGGTGCTACAGCAGACATAAGAAAGGATTGCTGTAGGAGCTTACATGCACCCATGGGACAGGTAATCCTCTCATTGCAGCTATGTCAGCTTTGTAATACTTTGTGTCAGCACTGGGGATAGAGTAACTACAGGGTTGCTGAAGATCAGGCCTCCCAACTCCATCATCCAAAAACTTTATTTCTATACACCAAACCACTTAGAAATGCTTACAAATAGCCTACAGTTTATTGAACAAGAAAAGATAGTAGACAATACAGTAGAAAGCAATGGAAAAACATCATTTTCAACACCACCAAACCAAATACAAATTCTCAGGACAATGATGCTTATGTTTTGAATATGTGGAATGAAAAATCCGCCCAGCAAAAATGGAGCAACAAACTTAAGTTAAGCCACTCTTACTTCCTCAATTCTGGCTGAATAAATGCTAATCTCATGGTCGTGCAATAATATAGCCAGGAACATTCAAATCACATTGATAGGTCTTTTGGTGGCAAAAAAAGATATATTATTTAGTGGACAATGAAGTCAAAGCTAGATATGCTTATTTTGACCATTCCATAATACCCTTTTGACTTGTGAGTACCATATATTTCAGCTAATTAGTATTATACCAACAGTATATACTAAATAAACATAGAAATTTACTTTATCAAGTAGTTTGGTGACAAGGTCTTCCATAAACATCTTGTGCAATGTATTTGATCCATCCAACAAGCATAGAAATTTGATGGCACAAACTCGCACATAATGATCATCTCTATTTGTACTGTAAAACATTTTATTAATAAAAATGAGAATCAACTAATTCAGTTATTAAGCAAGTGGAACCTTAAATTACAAAAAGTCACATGTATTTGTTGTCTAAAACATTCATTTGATATTTTCATTTTATTAAATACAAATATGAAGACCAAAGGAAGTTAGACGCTTGGGGAGATTCAGAGGACATTCCTAAAGGTTAATAAATTTTGCATAAATACTTGGAATTACATCAAAAGAATATAAATTTTATCACCTTATATAGCAAATGAAAATTTAAATTCCAAAATATATTCCAAACAGCAGGTAAATGTCTTTTACATTTTCCATGTTACAAATGAAACACTCATCAAATGTGGTAAAGAGATTTCTTCATCCATCTGTCAAGGGGGACTGGTTACTCGTATAGTGCTGAAGTTGTATGTACTGAAATTATGGGAATTACCCACACAGAGAACCACAGTTTAACCTGTAAACGACTAGTCAACTGTCCGATAAGCCTAGACTTATCAGGTAGTTGAGTCACTACTCGACTAGTTGCTTCCCCCACCTTGCATCCTCTGATACAGAGGCAGCAAGGGGGAAGCAGGAGCCAGCTTAAAAGTTGGTTCCCCCAGCACCATCTCTGCGAGGGGCAGGAGAGGCAGAGACACAGTAGGGGAAACAGTGTGAGCCAGGACTGAGGAGCCTTGGCCTGCACTGGGTCCCAGACGCTGCAGCTCTGCTTTTTAAATGTAGTAAGAGCCACCAGGCTCTTTTAAGTTTTTAATATGAGTAATGAGGAGCTTAGTAACAGTGTGAGGATGACTAATGGGAATGAGGATATGGAAGCATAAATTACCCATTCAGGGTGGAAGCAAATAAACAATTTAATGGAACAAAATCAGGGAGGAAGGGAGCTAGATAATCTTCATCCAAGAATATTAAAGGAAATGGCAAATGAAAGTGCAAGCCTACTATACAAGAATGTTTACGGATTTTGTAAATTTAGGGATCAGATCCTATGAACAGAGGATTGCAAATATATAAGCCATATTTTAAAAGGGGAGGGAGAGGTAAAGCAATCCAGGAAACTATGGACCCATTAGTTTGACCTCAATTTTATGCATAATCTTGTAACAATTTTTGAAAGAGAAAGTAGTTAAGGAAACAGAAGTAAATTGTAATGGGATTAAAATACATGGTTTTACAAAAACAGATCAAGCCAGACCAATCTAATCTCTTTCTTTAAGAAGATAATATTCCAGACAAAGGAAATGCAGAAGATCTAATCTATCTGGATATCAGTAAAGCATTTAATATAGTTCCCTATGGGTAATTATTAATAAACTGGAGAATCAAAAGGTAAGTAAAGAACTAGTTAAAGGGCAGACTACAGCAGGCATGCCAAACTGGCATTTGGAGGGCCGCATGATCAAAATTGTTTGTGGCCCGCCAGTACATTTTATAAAGGAATAAAGTGGCCGCTCGGAGCATGTGGCCAAATGCAGAACACAGCCAACCAGGCCGCTCTGCGCCGCAGCGACTGCTCACGGCTGGGGCCGGGGCCGCTCTGCGCATAGCACCCAGCACGTGCTCACGGACAGCCGGGCTGCTCTGCGCTGGGGGCTCTGCACACATGCTCACAGCTGGCTGCTGTGCTCACGCCACCCCAACGTGCCTGAGGAAGAAATGAGTGGCGGCAGCAACAGCGACTCCGGGACCCAGGTATTAGGTTGGGGGGGTTGGGAGTGCCTGGGTGGGGGGGGTGGAGGCATTACGTTGGGGGGGCCTGGCTCTGGGGGAGCAAAGGGGCGATTGGGTTAGAACAGGGGTATGGGAGTGCCTAGCTCTGGGAGTGTGTGTGTGTGTGGGGGGGGGTATTTTGTTAATATTTTGTTTTTTATTTATTTATTCCCAAAAATCACAAAATGTATAATTTTATATCAATAAATGTCATTTTTTTGCAATTGCACAAATAATTATATGTTTGTGCAAAATCTGAAACTTATAAAGTATATGAAATTTTCACAGAAGCATGTTCTATTTGATTAATCATGGTCTATTCTTGATTTTATTCAACAAAACAAGTTATATATCATATAAAAAAAGTAGAAAGTACCTTACATTTATATTTAAATTAAAAAATATTTTATATGGGCAAATAACAATTTTGCACATCAAATTATTGTAGTATATTAAAACAAGACCTGAAAAACTATTATAAAATATACCTAAAACATAATCTATAATAATAAATAATTACAACTTTCTGATAAAGTACATTTTCTTTGGTGGCCCTGAAAGCTATCAGTTTTCATTTGTGCGGCCCTCAGTAGGCTTTGAGTTTGACATGACTGGACTACAGTGTGTCATGCTAAAAGGTGAATTGTCATGCTGGCACAGAGATCTCAAACTCCTGGGCTTCAGGTCATCTATGAGCCAGAGCATATTCAACATCTGGCCTGGGAGACCCAGTGGCCTGGGGAGGAATGTCCAAACACACACACCCAAGCCCCGCCTCATTCTGCCTTCTTTCTCTCCCCACCTCCCCTCCCCCATAGACCCAGTATCAGGGATTACTGGGAGGGCTTGGTACAGGGCCACAGCAGCAGTCAGTGCCCCACATTCCACTTCTCATGGTAGCAGGAGCCACTGGGAAGCAGAGTCAAGACAAAGTTACTCACCTTGTGCAGTAACGATGGTTCTTTGAGATGTTTCTCCCCGTAGGAGCGCCACTATAGATGTTGGGCTCGTCCTGGCGCTGCAGATCGGAGTCTTCAATAGCACAGTCAGCCAGACCGCACATGCGCGGTCAGCATCTCGTGACGTCCGCGCCCTTTCTCTCATGCACGCAGTCTGACTCTTCTCATCTGCCCAAGACAATTAGCAACAGAGACTCCGAAGTGGGGAGGAAGGCAGGTAGTGGAGCACCCACAGGGGACACATCTCGAAGAATCATCGTTACTGCACAAGGTGAGTAACTTTGTCGTCTTCTTTGAATGATGTCCCTGTGGGTGCTCCATTGTAGGTGACTTTGTAGCAGTGGTCGAGAGCCCTTTGGACTGCAGGTCTCAGAGTCATAGTCCAAGGGCTGTGGAAAGCACTGCCAAAGCCACTGCTGAATCTGTGATCCAATGGTATAGTATAGCATAATGCTTCATAAAAGTGACATTAGAAGACCATATGGTTGAGCGGCAAATGTCCAAAAGATGAATTCCCTTGAGGAACGCTATGGATGTGGATATGGCTCTGGTGGAATGGGCCCTAAGTGTTGTCGGAAGTAATTTGTTGCGGATAGTGTAACATCTTTCAATGCAGGCAACTATGAGGTTTGAAATGCATTGAGAGGATAGTGAATGTCATTTAGAGTGATCCGTGAGAGATACCAGAAGGCATTGGGACTTCCTAAAGTCCTGAGTCCTCTGAATATAAAAGGCTAGTGCTCTGCACACGTTGAGGGTATGCAATAATGTCTCTTGAATGGAGGTATGAGGCTAAGAGAAAAAAACCAGATGAATGATAGGTTCGTTAATGTGAAACTGAGAACAGACCTTAGGAATGAAAGCTGGGTGTGGTCATAATATTACAATGTGCTTGTTTAAAACAGTGTATGGTGGTACTGCCATCAGGGCCACCAGTTCGCTGACCCTATGGACCAAAGTAATTGCCAAAAGAAAAATAACCTTAATTGTAACCATTGGCAGAGGTACCGTAGCCAATGGTTCGAAAGGTGGTTTAGTAAGAGTGTCCAGAACTAGGCCCAAGTCCCATGGAGGTGGTGGAGGCCTGTGGGAAGGGTTGAGGTTAGTTAACCCTTTGAGGAAGCGCTTGGTGGTAGGGTGTGAGAATATAGACATGCCACGCACAGGCTGATGGAAGGAGTAATTGTCACCAGGTGTACTTTTAGAGATGCTATACCTAACCCAGAGTGGTGTAAGGAAAGGATGTATTCGAGGATTTTGTGGAAAGGTACCAAATATGTATCTACCCGTTTGTTAGTGCACCAGGCCATGAATCTGAGCCACTTATGCTTGTAGGTTGTTCTGGTCATGTCCCTCCTGCTGTGTATTGGAATTTGTTTGACCGGAGAAGAGCAGAGGTTCTCGGCATCAGATAACCAGCGAGAAGCCACGCTGTCAAGCAGAGAACATGAGGCTGTGAGTGAAGAAGGGTCCCATGGTTCTGGGTCAGTAGGTCAGGGAGGCTGAGGAGAGGATAGGGTGACAGAAGAGATATTTGATAAAGAAAGGGAAACCAAGGTTGGCGAGCCCATGATGGCACTACAAGAATTACTTTGGCTCTGTCCCTTTTGCTTTTCTCTGGGACTCTAGGAATGAGTGTGGTGGGCGGAAAGGCATAGAAGAGTGGACCTGTCCAACTGAGAAGAAAGGCATCACCCAGAGAAATTTCTGCCAATCCCAGGTCTGGAACAGTACAGAACAGAACAGAACAGAATTTTGAGTTTTTCTGGGACACAAACAGATCTATTTGTGGGAAACCCCAGAGACAGAAGATGTGCAGAAAACATCTTCCTGGAGCTCCTATTTGTGATCTGGTGCAAATTGTCTGCTTAATACATCTGCTGTGGTGTTGCTGGTTCCTGGTAAGCAGGGCTCGACAAATCTGAGAATCTACTCGCCCATGGCAAGTAGATTTCAGATGGTTGCCCTGTTCACCGGCATGCGCAGTGCGGGGCTGGCGAGTAGATTTCGCCGCAGTTTGTCAAGCCCTGCCGGTAAGTATGAAGCTATGAGTGTAACACTGTTGCGGATTCACCAATTCCAGAGGCAAACAGCCTCTGCGCAAAGGGAGTGGGATCGAGTCTGTCCCCCTCAGCGGTTGATGTAGTACATTGTGGCGATGTTGTCGGTGAGGATTCTGGTCGTGGTACCGGAGATATGTGTTCTGAAATGTTTGCCAGCATTGAGGACGGTCCTGAGTTCCAGGATGTTGATATGAAGGGCAGCCTCCCATGGTGTTCACCATCCTTGAATGGACAAATTATCCAGATGAGCGCCCCAGCCATGGTGATCTGAACAGACGGCTGAGGCTGATGAAATGGGATTCCTGTAAGGAGGTTGTGTGGACTGGGCCACCACTCTAAGGAAGATATCACAGCAGATGTTTGAGTGACACGTTTGCCAACATGGTGCCTTGTGGGAACATACATTGATGCCAGGCATTGTTGCAGGCACCGAAAATGCAGCCTTGCATAATGGACCACATATGTTTGTGGCTGCAAATGGCCTATGAGCTGTATGCACGACAGGACAGATATGGCAGGGCTTAAGATAAGTATTCCAATCAGATCTTGTATGGCCTGGTACCTCTGTATAGGTAAGCAGGCTCTCACTGTCATGGAGTCCAAATGTGCTCCTATGAATTCTAGGTTTTGAGTTGGCTCTAGTGTTGATTTCTAGGTCTCATTATAAATGACCAGAGACTCGAACATCTCTCTCGCCATCACAACCACGTGGGAAGCTTTGTCTTTGGTTGGACCCTTCAAAAGGCAGTTGTAATAGGGAAAAATCTCTATGCCTTGTCAGCAGAGGTGCGAAGCTACCACCGTGAACTTTCTGAAGATGACTCTGGATGCTGAGGAGACTCCAAAGGGTAGAAGCTTGATATTGGAAGTGGTCTTCCCTGACCATGAAGAGAAGAAACCTTCTGTGGGTAGGGTGGATTGTTACATGAAAATATGCGTCCTGAAGGTCAAGGGCTGCAAACCAATCCCTGTGGTCTAGTGCTGGAATTATGGTCATGAGAGTCACCATTTTGAAAAGCTGCTTTCGCAGGTAACGATTGAGTTTTCGAAGATCGAGTACAGGTCTCCAACCTCCCATTTTCTTCTGGGTGAGGAAGTAACTGGAATAGAGGCCTCTTCCTCTGAACTCGCACAACACCCTTTCCACTGCTCTGATGGAAAGAAGGCGGTGGACTTCTTGTTGTAACTAGTGCTCATGAGAAGGGTCCCTGAAGAGGGACAAGGAAGGTGGGGAGGCTGGGGTTATTGACGTGAATGTGATGCGTAACCTGTAAAAACGATTTCAAGAACCCAACGGTAGGTGATGATGCTGGCCCAATGTTGGTACAAAGGTTTGAGCCGGTGATGGAAAACGGCAACTGCAAGATTGGGTTGGTTTGTGGTGTAAGGGGTTTGCAAGCCCTCGACCAGGTTGTCAAACGTTTTGCTTGTTAGCAGGCTGAGAGGAGGGGTGGCTGTTTTGGGTGTGCCTCTTTTGGGGCCTTGTCTCATTTGCTGGTCAAACAAAAGTTGATGGTATCTTGGCTTCAAGAAATCATAACATCTTTAGAAGAGCATGTATTTCTTGCGGCGGAATGGGGGTGTGTACATTCCCAGGGTTCGGAGACTGGTCATTGAGTCCTTGCTCGAGTGGAGGACCTCATCTGTCTTTTCAGCAAACAGCTTTTGTTTGTTGAATAGGTGGTCTTCCACCTTAGTCTAAACTCCCATGGAACTCCAGCATTTTGAAGCCAGGAGGACCTCCTCATAACCATAGCGGTGGCTGTGGAACGAACCCCCGTATCCTCCACATCCAATGTAATTTGCAGCCCAGTTCTGGCAGAGGCGTACTCCTCCTGGACAATGGATTTTAAAATGGGCCTTTTTGCTTCAGGTAGATGTTCCATCAATGCTGTGAGTTTAGCATAGTTGTCGAAATCATGATTCAACAGCAGTGCTACCTAGTTGGCAATGTGTAACAGAAGTGTTGAAGAAGAATATATCTTCCTGCCAAAAAGGTCCATCCGCTTACTATCTTTCTCCACTGAAACATTCTTATATTGTGGAGTTTTTGACCTCTGATGGGCTGCATCCACGACCAGGGAATTTGGTTCTGAGTGAGAGAACAAAAACTCTGAACCTTCGGTCAGGACGAAATATTTTTTGTTAGCCCTCTTGTTTGTAGGGGGTGCAGTGGCTGGGGTCTGCCATATTTCCTCAGCAGACTGCATAACTGCTTCATCGATCGGCAGCTCTATTTTTGCGCGCTGGGGTGGCTGTAAATTCTTAACGAGCCGGTATTGTTTCTCCCGGACTTCTGTTAACTGGACCTCATGGCTAGCGGCCACTCTTTTAAACAGTTCTTGAAACTGCTTGAGGTCGTCCAGGAGAAATGTATCTCCAGGGATGACAGCCTCATCTGGTGAAGAGGAGGATTGGTCTATGGGTTATGCATCCAGCTGTTGCTCCTCTGGTTCGGAAAGCTGACCTTCCTCCGGCTTAGATTGGTGTGGTGTGGGGAGGAAGGCACATGAGGTTGACTGCATTGTGCAGGGGTAGACAGAGAGGACGGTTCATGATGTCTGTGCCGGGATCGGTAGCAATAGGGGGACCAGTGTCTTGAGGGAGGGTGATATTGGCGCTGGTCATGTGACAAGCATAGTCTGTCATCATAGTACCTATGATGGTCATGATACCGAGGTCTTGGTGACGTCTGCCTAGAGGAACATGCACTTCTGCGTTCCTCCCAGCGCATATCATGACCCAATGTAGTTGGAGAGTGAAGTTGGAGAGCCCCTCAATGGAGGAGGAGAGAGACATACATATGTCTCGGGTGAACGATGTGATGAAATGCACATCCCGGTGTCAGTGGCAGAGGCGAGGGAGACCTGTGGTGCAGTAGTGGTGATCTTGATGCTGGTGAGAAGGTCGGTGAAGGACTAGGACTGAGTGGTCTATTTGATTCTGCCCGTGCCTTTTTCAGTTCTGGAGGTGTGTCCGGTGCCGGGGAAAGGCGAGGTACTTGTGTTGGCATGGCCGGTGGTGTTGATGCGGTGAGTTGTGGCACCAACGTTCATGCCGGAGCCTTTGGCGGTGCAGCTGCTGGTGCCAATGGTGTCGGGTGCCCGGGATCCTTCCATGTTGTCGGCACCAACGGTGCTCAGTGCCAGCTCTTCCAGTCCAAGAGTGCCCTGGGACTGGGCAAAGCAGTGCTGGAGGTACCTGGCATATCTGCGGTGCTGATCCTGGTCACCGGTACCATGGAAAGGAACGTGCCAGAGAAGAGCACTTCTCTGACACAGATCCCATAGTCAGGGAAGACGCTCTGTGTTTTTGAGCCTTAGGAGGCTCTGAGGAAGCCCTAAGTGGAACATTGTGTGCAGGTTGCAGCGCTTTATCAAAGAGGAGCATGCATAACTGCATCTCCCTATCTCAACGAGCTCTTGCCGTGAGCTTAGAATAATGCAGACACTTCTGAGGCACATGGGCCTTTCCCAGGCATCTGATACATGCCCAATGGCTGTCCAATGCTTGCATGGCCTCGCAACATGTTGCATTTTTTTAAAACCCGGCATTGTATGAGGGAGCTATCGGAAGTTCACCTCAGTATGTGTAACTTCAGTCCTTTCTCTCCTTATCTTCTTTTTCTTTCTTATTTTTTTAACCTCAAGAAAGAGGCACAACTTTTTTTTTGTAAACAATTAACTAGCACTAATTATTATTATATGAACTATGTGCAGGAACAGTAAACTAACAGAATTCTTAATTTTGTGATCAACAGCTGAGAAGAGCTCGCTCCATCTGCGACCAACGGCAGCAACAAAGGAACTGGCGGGATCCAGACCGTGCACATGAGAGAAAGGGCATGAATGTTGCAAGAGGCTGACGGCGCATGCACGGTCCGGATGACTACTGCTATTGAAGTATCCGATCTGCAGCGCCGAGACAAGCCTGACATCTACAATGGAGTGCCCACAGGGACATCACTCAAAGAAGCACGCCTGCCAAGCGTGCTCCGCTTTCCCACGGCTCTCACTGCCATGGGGAAGCCTGACTGCTGCTGCTACCCGGCACCAGGCCCCCCCCTCAGTAATACCTAGTGCAAGGTCCCTCGGGTGACAGGGTGATATGAGGGGAGGGGTGAGGTGGTGGTGGGAAGAGGCAGGACTTTGGGGAATATGT
>CM057847.1:67683238-67694196 GCA_030068395.1 Apalone spinifera | reverse complement strand
GTGGAAATCAGGTAAATGTTACATTTTATTAATATCAGCAGAACCGACTTAAATGGGGCCTGTGTGTTGTGGAGTCTTACCTTAATCTTTGTATTCATGTCTGTCAGTGTGAAAGAAGCTATTTGTATATACATTTGCATGTATATGAAACCACACTTAAGTTGCGGCCCTCAGCATGTGCTGCAAGTATCATTGTGGCCCCCAGAGCTTCCAAAGTTGAATAGCCCTGGTCTAGATCATCCGAGATAGATGTCTATCCAACCTGCTCTTAAATATCTCCAGTGATGGAGATTCCACAACCTTCCTAGGCAATTTATTCCAGTGTTCAACCAAGCTGACAGGAAGGTTTTCCTAATGTCTAACCTAAATCTCCCGGATGCAATTTATGCCCATTGCTTCTTGTCCTATCTTCCAAGGCCAAGGAGACTGCTTTTTCTCCCTCCTTCTTGTAATACCCTTTTAGATGCTTGAAAACTGCTATAATGTCCCCCCTCGGTCTTCTCTTTTCTAAACTAAACAATCCCAGTTCTTTCAGTCTTCCCTCATAGGTCATGTTTTCTAGACCTTTAATCATTTTTGTTGCTCTTCTCTGGACCTTCCCCAATTTCTCCACATCTTTCTTGAAACGTGGTGCCCAGAACTGGACACAATACTCCAACTGGGGTCTAATCAGAGCAGAGTAGAGCAGAACAATGACTTCTCATGTCTTGCTCACAACATTCCTAATAAAACTAAGAAAAAAGGTGTGAATAACTATTTATGTGAGGAGAACAAACGCCTGAGGTGAGAGATAAGCTCCATCTGCAACTGAGGGCAGTAAGCAAGGAACTAAAGTGTGGTAGGGGGAGGGGTTTGAACCGCGTGCACTAGGCGCCAAAGTGTGACTGGCACAAGACATCTTTCGCACATGCGTGACCCCACAGACAACTTCTAGAAAAGCTCCAATCTATGGGTTTGGGATGACCTGTCACCAACAGTGAAGACCTATGGGGACATCATCCAAAGAACAACCATAGGGATACTCTACAAGGGTCAATGGTAAGAGGTACTGCCGAGGACTGGGGAATGTACATAAATAGACACCTGCTTAGGAACTTTATCTTCATTGTCTTATGAAGGGACAGAAGGTAGGCTGGACTCTTGTACTGCACAGGAGACTTTTATTATCTCCTTGATGCTTGTGGTCATGGTATGTCCTACTGCAGACAATGGAATAACTGTCACAGAGACTCAATACTCTCAACACCTGTACAAATATAACTTGGCATGAAAATATTTAAAATACTAACACTAACAAAAAATTACAAATATTTAAACAATCATTAACAGCAAACAAATTTTAGCTACAGCTCAGAGGTTCAAACAACAATGCCAGGTGTGGAGGTCTGTGAAGAAAGAGACCAAACAGAGAGATCAGACACTGATTTCTAAGGCATCATCATCATGTCATCTTTCAGCTGACCCAAGCAAAGGTTACTATTTTTAAATGTGATTTAACTATTATTGAACCTAGATGATGTCACATGATAACATTTACTTGATAAAGTGGATTTCAAAGAGAATGCATTTAAGAATGAACTGCCAAAAAGAAAACCAATGGTCATTACTGTCTGACAGACGATGCTGTTTCAAAACTCAGCCCAATATTTATGATTTTAATCTGCCAAATATAAGCACAACGTTGTTTGGAGATTATTTAGTTTGCCCATGAGAACTTCCTGTTCTTTGTTATTTTGTTGCCTCTTAATACAACTAACTCTTCAGTAAGGTCACAAAGGGTATACTATCTTTCGACTGTATTTTCTACAATGAAAAATATTTGCAAGGGGGAATATTTCCTCTTTAACCAGAAGTAGGAAGCCAGTAGAGTAAAAGCTTTTTTCCCCTGTATTGACATAAGTCAAGAGATCACACAAAATCCTTCAAGTCCCTATTGGCTTAATATTGCGGTTGGTGGCATCAAAAACTCAATATTTACTAAGCCACTACAAAAAGAATCTGAAATACTATATTTTCTATTCTAAGCACACCCAAAAAAACTCCAACAATATTCTCAACTATCACTATGTGGCAAGTATTAAACAGTAACTTTTTAAATTCATTTATTAAGTAACATTAAAATAATTCATAAATTTGGTGAAACATATACACAAAGATAAGGAAAGGAGCTAAAGAAAATGCTACAATTTAGACCAGAATGGACTACAGTAATCTGATGCCAAACTATACAGCAATAAATTTGCATGATGAGGGCATCAAGGATCTAACAGTGATAAAAAAATCCACAAGCTTTATAATCAATACAAACATCCAAAATGATTGTACTGAAATCCAGGAAAATAGGGGCTTTCACTCAATTTCAAATTATACTGAAACTCCATCCCTCCACCCCATGTGGCTGAAATAACTGGACTTGTGGAGGTCAGAATATCATATACCTCACAAAATGACAAATAATCTAGCAATAAAAATATATAGTAGAACTGGCTCTCGTGTTAATAAATTCATCTTTCTTTAAGATGATGAAATCTTTGATTACAAGGTTACATTTTCTTCTAAGCATTCTGGAGTCCTGGGGGAAAATCTCTACAGCAGCAGCAAAAGTTGGCTGTTTCAATAATATTCTAACTTCACATCTAAATGTTTTCAAAAACAGATCTATAAACTATTGGATAAAGATACATGTAATAATGTACAGTGCATCTTTGAAATTATAGCAAAAAACTCACTAATCAGGCCAAAGGAAATTGCAATCATTATCATTAATTCATAAGATCTTGGATAGGCAAGGAATAATTTACAAGTCAAAGGTACCTTCATTACCCATATCACAGGAACCAGATGAATGAAGCAAATTGTAGTGAAATATAAACCCTCTCTCTTGTAAGTCACCATTCTTAAGCTAGCTCAGATTGGTAATAACCAAAAGTCATTGCCGTGTAATGATTCTTTGTTATCTATATGAAGCGGTCCTTTTCTGTGTAGTTAGTTCATAATAGACAATTCTCTCTCCATCACTCACTAGAACCTTAGCTGGCAGGCCCAGCAGAGATGGATTTAATGGACCTGAAAATTAAACAACCTTCTTACCCCTAGAGGCAGTCCCTCCTGAAAGGGTGGAATACTCTGTACTGATGTTCTGAAGATAAACAAAAATGACTCTGGTTCTAGTATGCTCAATCCAGCATCTTTTGTGAGGGGAAAAAAATCACTGATAGCTGAGAGAGGAAAAAATCATCTATTAAGAAAAGATGCCTTCAGTGCAACAATTTACATATATATGCAAAAAAGAGAAAACACTAATACTTACTTCCTTTATTTTTGAATATGCTTGACCCTTGCTACTTGCGGCAACAGCAAGAACTTCAGTGTCAAACACAAACTGAACAAAGCCTTTTAAATTAGACCAAAATATTAATTGAGTGTTGCTCAAAGAGGATATAACTTTCCAAGACAGATCAAATGCATCTATGCAGAGAGATTCATACGAGCCCAAAAGCTGAAAACAAAGGGAAGGAAAGCAGTGTTTAATTTCGGAGGTGGAAGGGAATCTTCATTATTGTTACTGACCACAGGTTTGCTTTTGTCTCTTACCTTGGGAACAAGCACTTTCATACAATGAAACACAGGTAGCACCTGGTTAGAAGGCAAAAGAGTTAGAGCTTCCAGAGCAGATTGTAGCATTCTTATTTGTCTTTGGATAGTACTGGATAGTTCCCGAGTCTCATCATTTGACAACGGTATAAATTTATTATACTTATTTAAAATGAAACAAAGGCAAACCCACTGATCATGTACATAGCTTGCAACGATTTTCCCCCATCCTTGAGAAGATGTTGATTCTTCAAATAAACTGTAACAAAGAACATACTTTTAAGTCCATATCACTTCAGCTTATTTACATACAAACTATAGTAGGCCATAGTGTAATGTCCTAACAGACAGCAGATTAGAATCAAAATCTAAATGCCAATTCTATTTCCATAAAATTCAGTGGAAAGATGTCTATTCACTTCAGTAAGCGCCAACTGAGTCCAAATTCTCTGTCTACTATGAAAAGAGCTGAGATGAGCAAATCCATTGTGTTTCCACCATGTACTGGATATGAAGAGTAAGAAGATTTATTTAGCTACTTATACATCCTGAATTCATTAAGGTTTCACTTATGAAATTTGCATCTTGTCAAAAATTACCAAAAAACAAAAAAAAGTTATTTTAATGTTACTTTTCTCTATATTAAAAGATTTATAGAGTGACTTGAACAGCAGCACAGACATACCTATTTGTTTCCTCAATACAAGAAGGCTTCTTCAATACTTGATTAAGTTGAACAGAGGAAATAAAACTTTTTAGGGTTTCCACAATATGCAGAGATTCAAGTTGCAGTTCAGGTTTCTGATCAATAATCTTACAAATCATAGTTATTGAGGCCATACTAACTACTTTTTGAATCTGTTCTCCAACCTTTGGTTCCTGGTAATTAAAAATTAAAAATCACGCAATCAGTAGTGTAACATATTAATAATTTATTAGGATAATTTGTGTGTGTGTGTGTAAAAATACCTTTAATATATACTATTATATATGAAAATCTGATTAGAAAGTAAAATTCAGGGGCAAACGGGGAAGGCAGGGATGTTATTGTGTATATATTACAAATTATAACCATTCCTTTAATCAGCACCAGCCCTATAGTTTGACTATGACATCACATTCAGTTAACTGAGTGAGCAGAAATTAGCTTACGTATTTTTACAAATAACGGAAATTGTAAGAAATTAATTTCATTCTAAAACATTACAGCACTTGTACCAATAAAAGTAAAGATGAATTGCAACTAAGGTCAGTCTTAATTTTATATTTTCTATTTTAAGTCACACTTAGTGTTAAGCACATACTCAAATGCATACCTGTCACAAGGATATTTCCCTCAAGTCAAATTCCTCATAAATTATAATCTTGAATTCTGTTTCTTACAGAAATCTGAACAAAAAGTAAAATAGCCAGAGCCCTCTAAGGCTAGTGGAAAGAGTAGTTATAGTAGTCCAGAAAACAACAATGGTCATTTCAACAAAGAGGGAATTATTGGGTCTTGAGAAGTAGAGCCAGCA
This sequence comes from Apalone spinifera, assembly GCA_030068395.1. Classification (NCBI taxonomy): domain Eukaryota; kingdom Metazoa; phylum Chordata; order Testudines; family Trionychidae; genus Apalone; species Apalone spinifera. Next base: position 67,689,085 of record CM057847.1, on the reverse strand, counting down.
GAAGAGACTATTTGATATCCTATAGCCGTTCTGTCCAACACACTAGCCACTAGCCACATGTGGCTATTTGGCTGGTTGAGTGTGGCTAGTTCACTATAACAGTAGCTACTGTAGTGGCTATTGCTTCAGAACTAGCAATAAACACCACGGTCCTATAGCATAAAATGTAGTGCACTCTCAATCAAAATATATTAACTTGTGTGTAAAATTATACAGGAACAAGTGTGCAGGGATGAGGTAGAGGAATGGAAGATTATATTTAAAAAATTATTGAGAACAAGTTGGACCTCCCTGGTCTGGTAACATCAGGACATAGAGTTTGCGGGATGAGAGAAAGTCAATTCCCGCCCCTCTGCTGATGGACTCCGGGTTCTCCTGGGGTCCACCAGCAGACCTAGATGAGTTTCCCTCTTGGCCCACAAGCTCTGCTGCTGGCCCCGCAGCCTGTCCTGGGGCCTCCGCAACCCACCCCAGGGCTGCCGGGCTCCCGGCTCCGCTCCCTGCCACCAACATCCTGGGACTCTCTGGACAACAACATCCATGGTCCAGCAAAATAATTCCCTTTTTGTTGAAGTGACTATTGTTGCCTTCAGGACTATTTTAGCTACTTTTTCTATTAACCTGATGGACCACAGATGTTACCAGACCAGAGAGGTTCAACCTGTATAGTCAATATGTTCAGCAATGTACAAAATACAATATTATAATGGATTATTTTCTAAATGCCTTCATCTATCAGAAATACAGAGAATGTTTTGAACTTCTGTCTGCCTCCTCTACGAAGAATGGCTATGAGAATTAGCTGCAGTATTTCACCAAGATACAACTAACACAGAGCCCCCTATTCAAACAATTATTACTCAGATAAACCCCCTACTGATTCAACTAAAAGTACTAACTGAGAAAGAATTCCTGAGTAGGGCCTCATACTGTTACAATATGCTACTAATCCACTTTTTCTTTTTGACAGGGTATTAATGCTTCTAAATCGAGAACTCCAATATACAAATCCCAAAAGTTAAAGTTCCTCTATCAATGTGAATTCAGAGATGTTTCACATCTAATATTTTATATTTCTCTTTCTCTTGAAAAATGAAAATATTACTCCACATATAACACATACATAATTGTGGGATATAAAACATGCAGGAATGCCAGCTTTTGGAATTTCTTGAGCTTGCAAATTTAACACAGTATTAATACTAACATTTGAAGTTGGGGTTTCATTTTAATACTATTTTCAAAGCTATCTAATATATCACCGTATTTTAGCAAAAAGTCGAGTAACTACACAATCTTATTTGAGGGAAAATGTATTTATTGCCACCAATAAATTGCTTTAGCTATATAGAAGCTGTAGACCACTAACAAATAACTACAGCAGTAAAAATATCCTTTGGGAAACTAAACTCAGAGTGTTTCACTGCAATAGAACACTGCAAATGAATTACATAAACGAGTTTTCTGTAAAGTAATATATTCATTAATATTTGTATTATATAGTTATGCCATTTATCCCTTGTAAAATTACCTGTTCGTTGCCTGTTTCCTGCAGATTTTGAATAGAGGCATTTATCAAAGAAGAAATGAAACTGCAAATGGAAGACCGCTTTTTCCAGCCAGCTTTTGAGCATAAATTCACCAGCTCTGACAATAATGCTAAGTATAAATTACAACGATCCAAATCAGAGACCTAAAATGAAGAATGTAATGAGTCACTAGAGGGAAAAAATTAAATTGAAAATGAGAGAAGTAGAAAAGGGCAGGAGCAGCAGCAACAACTGCAGTTCACCAGCTAAACACACTTCCTTCTCTCACTTCCTGTCAGGTTTCTCCATTCCATCCCAGGTCTCTTAAAGTAGCCAACAGCAACTTTGAAACTATGAAAGGTGAGACGGGATGAAGTCACAGAAGACCCATGGATGTGCTTCCCAGAGTGCTGACAAAGACACTGACACTTGCCTCCTTGCTCTCTGGGGTTTCCAACCCACCCTGTCCTGCTGGGACAGATCTCATGGTCACCCTCAGCCAAGGCACACAGCTGAGACACCACCCCACCAAAGAGCAATACAGACACTGAATCTCCTCAAGTCTGAGGAAACTGCAGTTTGGGGCCCAACTTTCTGGGAAACCACTCCCCAAATGGGATCAGAACCCCAAATAAATCATTCAGGTAAGCCCTTTAACAATGGATGTACACATTGATTGCTTCCCCATGTAACAATTATTTACACTGGGCTTGATAGTAAATAAAAGTGATTTTATTAAGTGCAAACAGTAGGAGTCAAGTGTTTGCATATGAAAACAGATAGAATTACAATTTGACCAAAATGAATTACAAATTTAAAAACAGAAAATGCATAGCTAATTCTAACACTAAAAGCTCAGTACAAACTTACCCTAAAACTGTTCTTATTTCAGCTAAACCTCCAAGCCAGGGAAGATTTTTTTCCCTTGGGTCACTGGTTCATTCTCCAGGGAGTGACATGCCAGTCAAAGACAAAGGAACAGATAGCTTCTCATTATTTTATAGATTTCACTTTGGGCAGGAACTTGGGGGTCCTCTCCCCTACCTTCTATGGAAAATTACCTGGTCAGATCCTACCAGTTGGGATGGTCACTTGTATTACGAAGACCAACCACTGCTTAGACTTAAAGGACAAAAGAGACTGTTTACAGATGATTACCGAGACATTGAGGGAAACCCTTGATGGCTTTCATTTGCACATTTAAAACCATAAACCATTCCACATCCCATATTTCTAACTTTACATACAAGAGTGATACATACACCAAAATAAGATAAACAGGGCCAGCAGACTGTGACATTAAGATTGATAGGTTACATGAGGTATTTTGTCATGTAACATCTTCGAGTTATGCATGTTTGTGTACATAAGTCAATTTCATAAAGCATGGGGGGGGGACCATCACAAAAGGAATCTTCAGTCTTTTTGTTATTCCTAGAAACTTCCTTTCCCCTCCATTTGACTTCCTTTCCCCTCTTCTTCTCTTGTTCGGTCCATCTACAATTTCAAGAAGTCAATGCAAAATCATAGCATTTTCTTCTGAAGAAGTCTCACTATACAGACCTACAAAAATAGCACACTAACTTCTCCCCGGCCCTAATATATTTTCCCACTACGTCTCTGTCTGTTCTCTGGCTTCTAACTATTGCCCTTCCCTTAGTTCACTCCACACCACATCATACTAACACCGCCATCTTTTTTTCCTTTCTACAACCACTGAGCACTTTCCATGAACTTTATCACCTTCTCTACTCCTGGAGAAGCAACACTTCCTTTTCTTTAGGAAGTATTAGGAAAGGGATAGAAAATAAGACAGAAAATATCATAATGCCACTATATGGTGTACTCCATCCATGCCTTCACTACTGTGTCCAGTTCTGGTTGTCCCATCTCAAAAAAGATATACTGGAACTGGGCAAAGTTCAGAGAAGGGCAACAAAGATGATCAAGGGTGTGAAATGGCTTCCATATGAGGAAAGACTAAAAAGATTAAGGGGTGACATGATAGAGGTGTACAAAATCATGAATGGTGTGGAAAATGTGAATAAGGGAATGTTATTTACTCTTTCCCACAATACAAAAAACAAGGATCAGCGGATGAAATTAATAGGCAACAGGTTTAATACAAACAAGAGAAAGTACTTTTTCCCATAATGCACAATTAACTGTGAAACTCACTGTCATGGAATGTTGCAATGACCACAAATACAACTAGGTTCAAAAAATAATTATATACATTAATGATTAATTCATCAATGGCTACAAGCCTAGATTGTCATGGATGCAATCCTAGATTAACCTCTGTCTGCCAGATGCTGGTAGGGGATGGATCAAGGCAAATCACTCCTAACTGCCCTTTTTTGTGCACTGCCCCTGAACTTTTTGTATGATCAGAGACAGACTGATCTAGATGAACCACAGGTCTAACACACTTGAGCCATTTGTATGTTCCTTTTCTCATTTTCACATATCCTCTTTTCATGTTAGCCTTCGTCTTTCTCTCAGTCATGCACATCTTTTGGACTCTTTCCATATCAGTCTCATTTCCATATTCCACACTCCCTTTTTTATTATGTTCCTTTGAACTCCCACTTCACTGCTGAAAAACTCACACTAATCCATAACTTCTACTTTCTTGTTACCCTCCCACCTCTTCATTCTCACTGAAACACAGCTATTTTCTGATGCCTCAACCTTTGTTGCTATCTTCCTGTTACAGGGACCACCTTTTTTACTCCCCCAAGTATTAGACGTGGCTAAGAACTCCTCTGTCCCTGTTAGTCACTTTCTGTCCCTTCCTCCTTCCAATACAAGTTTCTTCTTTGTAGTCTATACTGGCCAGTTTGACCTAGATTCACAAAAGACTTAGGTTTTATGGCACTGGGCATTGCTTTTAAATATCTATAAAATCAAGAGACAAAACTGCAACTCACAAAGCTAATTTAAGCACCTAGGCTCCCTATACAACAAATGGGGGAAAATGGCATCTTAAAATCAGATTTATAACATCCAACAAATTAGGCAGGGAAGTGCCTAAGCTAGCCAATAAGAGATGGTGCCCAGAGGAATGTGCACTAAATTTCATTCCTCCCAGAGAGGCAGGAGCCGAGTCTAGGCTGGAGGGAAGTGTCTATCTTGCTAGCAATTCACAGCCAAGAACCTCTCCCATGAAGTCAGGTGGCATAAGAAAGTGGTTTTTTGTGAAAATGAGCTAGGCAGGTGCCTAACTCTACCTAAAATGGCTGGCGGTGACACTGACCTTATAACTTTTAGCCCAATGGTTAGAGTATTCTTCCGGGATGAGGAAGATCCATGTTCAATTCCCCTATCAAGCAGAGGGGGAGAAAGGATTCAAACTCTATGGGATATTCTGATGTGGGACTCCCTCAGTCTCCCTTGCTGAGACTGTTCCACAGAGGGTAAATATTTAAAGGGTCACTGGGCCAGAGACAGAAAGAGAGAGGATGACTCTGTAGCCTGGTGCCTTAGAATAGGGAGACCAGCATTCCAGTGACTCTCTCGTTAGTTATCCACAGTGGAACAGATTCAACAGGAGAGGCTGAGAGCATTCCATATCAAACTATCCCAGGTCTCAGGGATGAGAGCACTCTCTTAAGGAGTATTGGAAACCCTTTTCAAATCCTTTCTCCTGCTCTGGCACAGTGTAGTGAATTGATCCTAGGACTTAGATATCTAAATGCTACTGTGAATCTGGACCTTCCTCCTGTTACCCTCTGATTAACCTGCTGAAACCTTGGCCCATGACCTGGCAATCTCTTGATTAGAGTAACCTCCTTTCTATCCATCTGCTCACTTCTCCCCCTTTATTCTATCCAAATTGCATCTGCTCTTGTACTTTTCATCTGCTCTTGTACTTTTTCATCTTCTTGTACTCACCTTCAAGGTCTCTACATCTTAGATCTCATTTCCTCCTACACCTCTACTGCCACTCAATTCCCCACACTTCTTCCAAACTATAATTTTTTTTTTTTGCTTTATCTCTTTCCTCATGCTCTAGCTTTGCATTTTTTGTTATATAGCTCTGTATGTCTGCCAAGCCCCTCTCTCCCCTCCTAAAAACCCAATGCTTCAGGACTACTATCTTTCTTCTCATCATCGTGTCTCATTTTATGTTTTTTTCCCCTGGACGAATTTTCATAAGTTTTGCTTTGTGTATGTCTGCTAAGTTCCTTTGTAAAGCTCTTTGTGCAAATCCAACACAGAACTAATTACCAATTTTTTAAGAAGTCAAATACTATCAGCACCTCTCAAGCCATCAAACTGACTTGAAATTTGGCACAGTGGGAAGTCTCAGCAG
>CM057847.1:67662039-67683138 GCA_030068395.1 Apalone spinifera | reverse complement strand
AGGAGCGTGTTCCAAGTCCGTCTGCGGCCGTGGACGGTTAGAAGGAACTGGCGCGTCGGACTGCGCGACTCAGAAAAGGCGCGAATGCCGTGGGATGCCTCAGCGCATGCGCGGTCCTCCGGAGGGGCCTACTGCTGGCGAAAGCTTTCCGGATTGCGGCGCCGGGACGAGCCCGACACCTGTAGTGGAGCACCCACGGGGACATCACTCGAAGAAGAATTACAAAAACCTGATGTTAAGAATCCCTCAACTCTTCTCAAGTGTTAATCTATAAACTGGAAGGCATTCACAGTTCCAGATCAAATCTCAAATTGGTAGGTCCCATTTAAAGGCCAGGTAAACCTGTAATTCATTGGTTTGCTTTCTATGTTTATCAGAAATCTATTTAATTGAATAAACCACCAGAGAGATCTCAAAATCAATGAGATTATTCAAGTGCTGAAAGAAAAAACACACACTCTAATGCTTTGCTGGATTAGAGCCTAAATTAATTAGAACACCTCTCAAACTTTATTATAGTACATTATAGTATTCTAATGCTCAAATTATGTGTGCGTGGTTGTTTGACCTTAACTACAAAAGTTTCTTATTCTTGACTCAACAAGTCTGCAAAAGAGGTTCCTTTCTAATTTAATTTTCACAATTTCATAACTTAGTGAAGTATTCATTACTGGGACTGAAATTTTCCATACTGAGCTTTACACGAATATAACGTTTTGTTCTGAAAAACTGGGTCAGACCAAAGTTCCATTTAGCTCAGTATCCTTTCTTCTGATAGAGGCCAATGCCAGCTGCCCCGCAGAGAATGAACAGAACAGGTAATTATCGAATGATCCATCCCCAGTTTCTCATTCTCAGTTTCTGCAGACCAGGGATAGGGACACCATCCCTGCTCATCCTGGCTAATAGTCATTGATAGTCTTATCCCCCATGAATGTATTTAATTCTTTTTTGAATCCTGTCATAGTCCTGGCCTTCACAACATCCTCTGACAAAGAGTTCCACAGGTTGACTGTACATAGTGTGAAGAAATACTTCCTTGTGTTTGTTTTAAAACTGCTGCCTAATGCCAAAACTATACTGTGCTTATTATGAATGTTCTCTATTAATATGGCTGAAAATGGCTCAGGTGACTGCTTTTGTAGGAGTTCACATGTCTAATTTATTCACACAGTTAAACAGTATAATTCAGTTGCCACATCAAATTATTTCAGTTGTAACAAGTTATCACCACCATAACACCCCTTGCATTCTGTCTAGTTCATGCCTTATCAGCAATAACAATTCTGCAAATGGAATTTAGTTATGGATTCTTTTGATAAATTATAAGCCAGAACACAATCCATCTGACTCTCCCATAGTTCTGTTGACGCTCAAAGATTATCAAGAGTAATAATTCTCATCTTTGAACACTAAAGTCTGCAGAATCAATAAACACAGATAGCAGATCCGTGTTGAGTAAAAATATGCCAATAATAAAATCGCCTTTCTGACCACAACCACATTTTAAAAATGATCATATGCAATTTTGTAAACAAAGCATTCACCATTGTCAGTAATATCACTGCACAAGCTTGAAAATTGAACTTTTTCACTATACATTTTCCCTTTTCAAAATGTTCTGATCTCCCTCTTTTATTTTAATAGTAAACATGTCAATACAGCATCTCTATTTATAATATTGCCCTGTTTGTGAATCGTTAGCAAGGGGGTCAGGTCATAGGTCTGGCAATTAAGTTTATTATCTGGCATTACTCTGCAGCACAGAAACGTTAAAACACAGCAGGTCGTGCCTAAACACGAAATTTTCTTTTCTTACATATCTCGATACAAAAACATTTAAAAGGAGGAAAAAAATGTATAGAGTTCAATCCTGCAAGGTGAAAACAGCCTCCTGGAAGATTCCACTAACTGTTAGGAACTCTCCAGACACAACTCCCAAATAATGGGCTCACATTTATTTATAATATGTTCATGTTATCCAGGGTGTAAATAACTGTAGGCCCAATCCTGAAGGAAGCCAAGTGCTTTGTTGGAAGCATTCTACATCTTCCACAAACAAAAGATGGGCTTCTAGAGAACTGGGCTCACAGTTTCTCATTTGGAGGGCATGTCCCCATTATACATGACTTATGAACTGACATTATTTGACAATATCCCTTTTTATACTAAACATACATAAATTTAGTATGACTATAAATTATACAGCATGCAATATACTGAAAAGATCACTAACCATCTTGTGGACTGGCTTGTTTTAATGAACAGGTCTGTAATAGTTTCAAGAGTAGCTGTAGACTTTTATCAGTTTTCAGTGTTGGTATGTAAGCATTAGTGCCAAGTTTCAGCAAAACAGCCAGAAGAGGATGCAAGAAAGCCTTTAGTTCAACCCGTTCAATGTTTCTTTTTTCACTGCAAAAAAAAATTGTTAAAAACAAATATTATGTAAAATTCTTTTAAGTATCTAAGTCACTTGAAAAACTAGGTCTTAGGCACCAAAGCTACTTACATGCTTTTGAAAATTTTACAAGTTCTAAGGCAACTGACCACAGGATTATTCAAAGTCTATTACAGTCAACAGGAGTGTTTCCATTGACTTCAGTGGACCTTAGAATAGGCCCAAAAGAAAAAAAAATGGTGGAAAATATAAGATTCCTACTTGCCTGCATTTATTCTTCATCTCCTCCACATCTGCAGCCAGCACAATCATGGTAGCAACAAGCTTAGCTTCAAACCAGTCAGGCATAAAACAGTTTTCTCCTGATTAAAAATAATTTATAATTTTCCATATTTAAAAAACAATTTCAGTGTAATCTTTTTAACTGTTAAAGTAGGTTTCTAATTCAACAACAGGCAGGGAACTGTAAATGATTCATGAATTCAGTGTACAAAATAGCATAAATAATAACAACATATTTTGCATACCTGTATATAAATTTAAATGAAACCAGTTTAATTTTCTTCCTCTACCTACTATACAAGAGAGCTTCTACCAGCCTCTTAGTTAAAATACATTTTAAGCTACAGGGGGGTTTTTTGTTTTTAAAAAAAATCTAAGTGGCAGGGATTTTCAAGGAGCTTAAGGGAGTCAGCTGCATAAATCCCACTGAAATTCAACCTACTTAGAAACCTTTGAAAATCCTATCCTGTGTGTCTACCAGCCAGAAGCTTCAGACAGAACATAACCCATCCTGTCAAAAGAGGAAAATGTATGAAGTTAAACTGAAATTTTTCTCCCAAATTAATCACTTATATGGACAAACACACTTACACCAATCTTAAGCCAATTATTTACTACCAGAAAAAATGTAGTGTGGACTTCTAGCACTGGGAATTCAAAAAGAAAGACCTGCTTTGGTGTTCCAGTGTACAAATAGATCTATATCTGACTGCATAATTTTCCCATAAATCTGCTTATAAAGTAAGCTGCAGTTCAATTAAATTAACACGAAACTCTCCCATAAGGCAGTTGACGTTTAACCCCAACGCAAGGGCTTGAACACACGTTTCAGGAAGAACTGACGTGCAAAACCAATTTTTAGGGAAGAATAAAGCTTCAATATTTCCAAATCAATTTGGTAACAAGTCTAGCCTAATTAATGATAAATGAAAGAAAGTATTTGCAACATCTCTGATCATGAAAATACAGGTTTTTGAAAATTTTCTATTGATTTTACAACTTTTCTAAAGATATTCACCAAAATCAAAATGTGATTCAATTTTTTGGTACCCAAAGGGATAACTATATACATGGCTGACTAATGACACGTTATATTTGGTATTATAATTTTTTTCAAGCAGTGTGTGCTTTCCTAAATTTGTAGTATTTAAATACCACTAGGTAAGTGCTATATAAAAATCAAAGCTCTGATAGATAAGTTTGAAAGACAATTCTTAAAAAGAATTATGAATATTTGAAATGCGACTGAGGCAAAAGTAAAACATTTTGTTCAGAATTTAGCTCTGTGTTTACACGATATGCATTCATTTATTACACTGCATGTTTCCTTTATTATAAGGATTTACAAATTCATCTGTTAAACAAGGTGAAAACTAAGCTCAAAGAGCAGTGTGTACAGAATGCTGTTTAGCTCCAAACTAAAAGTACAGCACAACACATTTGTATCTCCAAAAACAAGTTAGTCCCAGAGGATGTAATCTGTAAATTCTATTACTGAAAGCTGTGGATTTTGTAAACTGTTCAATCTGAACAGCTCCATATTTTTCCCTCTATACTAAATGGAGACTGGGAAAAAAGCAAAGAAGGAAATTAAATTCACAAAACTACTAGAGCTAATGCAACACTGAAGTTACAAATCAAGTACTCAATTGAACTAATTTCAAAATCTTAGATGTTTTTATTCATCTTTTCTTTGTTAAATACAAAAATTTCTTTTATTAAGCATTAACAATACTACAGGCTAGATAGGATTGTGCAATGTAACAAGATTCACATCATATAAAAATCTTTAAATTTCACGAATTAGAGTTTTAGGACATTAAACCTGCTATATCATTATCTCTGATTTTTACATTAGCAGCTATTAATTCATGAAGATTAATTTAACTTACTTTTGGATACAGGTGTCTTAAGGTAATCTTCCGCTATTGTACATACATATACACTTAAAGAAGATCTTTCTTGATGTTCAACATGGCAGTTTATGGTCTTTTGGAAGCATCTGTCATGAGTACACAACCAATTGCAAACCTAAATGAAATAAATGTTACTATTTAAACATTCGTGCCAATACAGGTTATATAGAGGAAAATAATTAAACAATACCATACACTTAAATTCTCTCAAAGCGTGTGTGTTTGTGTACATAATAATAAACTTTCAATTTTCTTACTTTTTCTACCCATGTATTTGTCAAAAAAATCGTGTGCTTGTTTAAGATTGTGGTGCATGTAAAAGTAAAACAGATGTTGAGTCATTACTTAATTTACCTGCTTTGCCATCACATGCAGCTATATCCACTTATGCAGCCAGAACGTTCTTAAGTCAAAAGATTACTTCTTCCATGTTTTTTTAATGGAAAAAAATTAATTCAGTGGCTGAACATGCTCCTGAAAGTTTGTGATATACATATATTTTGAGAATTAAAATTCAAAATGGAAAGCAAAAATTTAACTTTTCATGCAAATCTGTGTTCTTTTGGGTATGAAATGCTTTTAATCTTGTAAATGCTGGGTTTTGCCCCCCACACAAATATTAGGGGCAGTTCTCATACAATTTTTGGCACCCAAATACTGATAGTTTAAGACGCATCCAGACACCCACTGCCTCAGAGAATACTTTCAAAACTATGAAATACATGTGCAGCAGACAATCATTCTGAAGAAAAAGCAGATTTAAATATAAGACAAAACAGTTTACTTCTCAGCAAATACAGTATCCAGCAACCTTGTAACTGCTGGAAAACATCAAGTAGTGGGGAAAAAGGGTCAGTAAGGAAAATACCTAAAACAACAAAAAGAAAAACCATATAATACAGGAATAAATTGCGCGAAGGGCAGCTTCAGCTGAGGATTTTAAATTCATGTTAAATCATTAATAAAAGCAGAGGGAGATGACCAAATCATGACTCTGAAGATTTCATAAAAAGTCCTGCTTCATCCTCTCTCCTCCAAGTTACCACTGATCTAATGTAGCATGGATCCCTAAGGGGAAAATATTTTAGATACCCTTAGAGGCTTCCCAAACAGTTTCCTTAATCCCCAAGAAAGTGGCAAGGAAGGAAGCACACTGACACTATTGATGCCTGGAAGTCTTTTATGGAAGAAGCATTTAGGCACCAAAAGTCTGCATGAGAGAACAATTCTGATTTTCAGTAGGAAATCAGCTAATCTTGTAACATTTGTGTTTAGCCATGTTCCCTCTCTGGAGGATGCTGTGGCAAAGCAGGGCATACAAGCAGAGTACAAGCTTAGCTCCTGATCTTTAAAGTGCAGCAGAAGATCTGCCCTCAGGAGAGAACTTGTCTTGCGCAGAATTCAGGTGCTCTGCAGGAGAACAGAAAAAAAACAACCTTCCCCTTCTTCCTTACCTTTACAAACAATGGAGGTGCATATTAAATCTTCTAATACCCTGCTGGATAGCACGTTAAGGATTAAAATTAATCCCCCTCCTTGTGTTTCACATTATAAATTCCAGATACAAAGCACAAATCAATTATCACTCAGTACCAGAAGCTTCAGATGGGCCAATGCAAAATGGACTAAAAATTAGTTCACATGCATAAGGTATTAGGGTATGTCTACACTAGCCCCCTACTTCGAACTAAGGAGGCTAATGAGGGCGACCAAAAAATTGCAAATGAAGCAATGTTCCCAGGCGGTCGCCATTTTGTTCCCGGGCGGTCGCCATTTTGGAAACTGACTAGCCAGGAATAACTGCCCGCGTCTACACACGGCAGTGAAACGGGAGTTCGAAGTAAACCCCTTAACTTGAATTAGCTATTAAACCTCATTCCACGAGGAGTAACAGCTAATTTGAGTTAGGGGTTTACTTCGAACTCCCGTTTCACAGCCGCATGTAGAAGCGGGCAGTTATTCCGGGCTAATCAGTTTCCAAAATGGCGACCACCCGGGAACATGCTAATGAAGCACGGGATATTTAAATCCCATGCTTCATTTGCAATTTCAGTCGCCCTCGTTAGCCTCCCTAGTTCGAACTAGGGGGCTAGTGTAGACATACCCTTAGAGAATTAAAACATGAGCTATAACTAATACCTATAAATCAGTGCAGTCTATCACAGAACATTTTGTTTAATACAAAACCAGCAGCAGTGTCAATTCTCACCTCCATCCATAGTATAGTCCCTCTGCTTAAAGACTCCTCTGGTCTAAGGGACATGAGAAAACTTGAAATCTCTGGAAGTGACACTTTCTCCTAAAAACATTATTTAATGTTCATTAGTCCCGCAACACACACACACAGATACTCAATATTTTCATGTGAAATTGAAAAAAGAGTTTGCTTTCATCTGGCAAATGTTTCAATAATCAGAAATTAATCTCTTCCCTCACGCCCCTAATTTAGTACCACAGGGATGTGAACAATCCCCAAATACTAATTTGTTGCCTTTTTTCTGTTCCTAACATATTCTGACGTACTCATATAGGATTTTTCTATACCACGGAGAAAATCAGTTGATTTGAACTGAGAGGGCTCCCACATTGGCGCTGGTAGTCCTGCTCCTCATGAGGCACAAGGGAAGTCAATGGGAATGTGTGTTCCCGATGACCTCCCACTGTGTGGGCAGCACAAAAACCCCATTTAAGATACTTCGCCTCCAGATACATTAATTATAGTATCTTAAGTTGAGTTTCCCCTTTTCTATAGGCTAGGTCATAGAGATGTAGACTGAAGGAGAATAAATGGCTTGAAGTGAGGTATTCACTTATGGGGTTTTTTTGTTTGTTTGTTTTTTTAAGAGAGGAGTCAGATGTGTAATTGGACAATCTTAGTTATATTAATTTTAAATATTTAGAAGTCCCTGACTAATTCCTCTGTGTCTGCCTTTTCACAGGAAATCTTGCTTGGGTCAGCCACAGCAAAATCTGGGACAACAAAGAAAAGACGTAAGCAGCTACTTTGAAGGACCAAAGACAATAGAGTGGAGACTACAAAAGAGATCCTATGGTGTAGGTATCAAGCAGAATGAAGCAAGAATACTGTGAACATCTCCTTTCATTCAAAGTCACATAAACACCTCCATTCTCACTGATCACATTACATCCTTACAGCAATTTCAGCAATTGTTTACATTAAAATACATTAGGAAAGATAGTAACTTCAACATATAACAAAGTTCTCCAAATACCACCAGTTGGGAATTGCTACTTATTGAAAAATTGCTGATTACCTGGCAGCTATGGTGATAGGTTAATAAAAAAACAAAAACAATGCATAAGTGCATTCATTTCTATTAGTATTATTAATAGTTGTTTTCACAATGTGCTATACATTGTCCTTGCAGGAAGACATTCCCTACCCCAAAGAGTTTGTAATGCTGGAAAGCAAAACACATCTGAATGGTGGGAAAGAGGAATACAATCAAAGTATATAGTTAAATCATATAGGTTTTATATAAAATATATAATCAGGGTGGGGTTTTTTAATTAAAACATAAATTGAACTCATCTACCCACCAGCCTATCCACTGTTAGTTGGCCAATGTCTTGTAGTTGTCACAAAAGGAGTGAGTCCTGAGGGCTTTATAGATCAGTTCAAGGAGAAAATACACATTGATGGTACAAGAGAAAAAGGCAAGAAATATTTATTAGGGGGTAAATAACAAGCAGTCAAGTCTAATATCACTTGATAAAAGAGAAAGCAGGACAACATTATGAGGGACAAAAGCAGGTAAGAGACAGGAGCAGAGCCTTGAAGGTGAGGGGAAGGAGCTTCTACTTACGTTTGGATTTCTTTTTAAGTTTAACATTAACTCTGGATTTCCTGGGTTTCTATAGCTTATATTTGAAACAGTCACAATACACCAGTGGTACATAAACATTATGTATTCAGAATTAACTGCAGTTCAATATAGCTTTTACTCAAAAATTTTAATGAATTTCACAAAACAAGATAGAAGCACGTGTCTTTGTTTGAGGTCAAGTTTGAACTTTTAAGAATTTTTTCTGATACATCCAAAGCACCAAAATCATTTGAAAATTTTGAACCACACTTCATGGCTTAAAAGTACCCTAACTCTTGTGATACTATAGGGGGGGAATAGAGGAAGGATTTCCTTCTGGTTCAACACTGATCATGAGAAAATTCAAAGACCCATAAAATAAATTGAGAATTAGACAACTGATACTAAAGATTTTAAAATGAAAGTGATATTTTAACCTGACTTTATAGTCACCATGCTTACATTATAAATATAATTTTTAAATCTCCCATGTAATTTTGAAAGTCTCTTTAATGTTACATTTAAATTGTCAAATAAGTACTTGTATGGCACCTAGCACAACAGGATTCTAGGTCCATGATTAGGGATTTTAGGCATTTCAGTAGTACAAATATTATCATCAATAAAGTACTGCAAATGAAATACTGAACAAAAAGGATCAAGTTGTTTTATATGAAAAACAAAGTTAGAAGAATTATTAGTACAATTGCATACAAATCTACACAACTCAAAACACAAACATTTTAAAATGGACATTACCAAAATTACAAATTCTGTAAAATCAAGAACTCCAAGTTCTATTTGGCAGCACTTATTGCACTACCAGCTCTAAAAAAATATTACACTAGAAAGAAAGAAAAAAAAAGAACTTACCATATCTGTCAAATGCATAGCAGTTTGAAGAAGAAAACACTGAGCAGCTCCCCGCAACAGAATCTGGTGTGTGATCATTGTACACTGGAGAACATCTCTGTAAATGGATAAACATATACCATACATTATAAAAAGATTAAGAAGCAGCTCTTAAAATACATATTTATTTACAAACTATATTTTAACTTTAATCATCAATATATTAAGACTGCAGGAAGAACTAGAATGTGCTATACACTTCCTAAACATACAAGAAGATATAATTCCTGCCCAGAAGACGCACAATCTAAAATAATAAGATGGGTTATGATTCTAAATAAATGCAAAATTTTACCTAGTGACGGTTAAGCACAGAAATAAAAAGCTAAGGGAAGTCTCCATTCCATGTCACATTTACATTGCTTATAATACAGCTGGTAGTACACTCCAACAATTCATAAGACTTTCATTCAGTTATTACATAAAATGAGTACATTCTTCTTCTCTGAGTAGTGTCCCCATGAATGAACTACTTCAGATGACTTCCTGACTTCCAAGCAACGTCCCCAGATGGAAGTAAGGATGTTAAATATCAACGAATTGACTAATCGAATAGTTGATGCATTTTGCATCGACTATTTGATTAGTCAATAGGGTATCTCCACCTCTGAAGTGTAGCATTAGCCCAAGGGTCAGCTGGGGAAGCCCAGGGTCAGCTGGGGACACACACCCCCACTGACCCTGGACTCCGTGCGGCGCTGCCCCTTTGAAACGCCACAGAGAGCCCAGCGTCAGGCTCTTTGCGGCGTTTCAAAGCGACAGTGCTACACGGAGCCCAGAGTCAGTGGGGGAGTCCCCAGCTGATCCAGGCTCCACCCAGTGCTGCCGCTTTAAAATGCCACGTGCAGCCTGGGGACACCCCAGCTGGCCCTGGGCTGTGCGTCATGTTTCACAGCAGCAATGCCACGTGGAGCCTGGGGCTTGGCCCCAGGCTTCAAGCAGCATTACTGCTTTCAAGTACCCCTTCCTTTTCTGCCCCCTTGCTGCCTCTGATACAGGCAGCAAGCGGTGGTGGGACGCAATTAGTCGACTAGTCCTTCACATCCCTAGATGGAAGAGAAAGCTTTGGAACAGTCAAGAACTGAAGACAGTACTGCAGAACCAGGGGCCACATCAGATCTGACTGCATGAATGAGGGAGTAATGTTTAAAAAGCATACATACTGAAGCCCATGTAGCCCTGAATATTTTTAGATACTGGGATTTTTTTTATAAGGCTACAAATGGTGCCTACAATATGGCTGAATGTGCTATCACCCTTCTGAGGGAATGAACTCTCACAGCATCATAACAAGTGATAGTACATTCAAACACCTATTTCAACAGTCTCCAAACAGAGATTAAGGATCACATGGTGGAGGAAAAGAGACAAGATGACTTCATGAATTGCTATGTTCAGGGTATGTAAACAGGAGAACTATGTGGCTCTGGGAAAAACACGGGAGATGAATGGATTAAAGTGGAATTTCGTTATAAACTTAAGTGAGAATTTAGAGCGTGGCTATAAAGAGACCTTGTCCTTAAAAGAACATCTGTGGAGAGGGGACAGGATCTACCATCAAGGCTCCAATCTCTCTGATCCTATGAGACAATGTGATAACTACTAAAAAAAGCTATCTTCATAGATAAATGAAGCAGAAAACAAGTTGCCATTGAGTTCAATCTCATAAGCAGTGTTCCCTCTAAGCTGCAGGGCAGCACAGCTTCACAGGTGATTAATCATCTGTGCCCAGTCAGAGGCTCAGGGCTCCCTGAGCAAGGAGCTGACTGGGCAGGGCTAATCACCTGTGAAGCTGTGCTGCCATGCAGCTTAGAGGAAACACTGCTCACAAGGTAACTGAGTATCAGCTTGAAGTCCCAGGTTGGCATAGTTTCTCTAATCTGTGTGTAATCATTCCACAGACTCTTGATATGTTAAACATAGGTGATACCAGATGAGCAAATGTGGCAACACCTTCAACCAGAGAATTAAAGGTTGATAATGCAGCCAAACAGAACTTAAACTAACTTATAACACCGATTTCCATATATCCAAAAGATAACTGAGGACAACTGAAAGTGGCACCAAATCAGGCAGGAATAAGTGATACCAGCACCAAAAGAAAACGGTCTTCCATTTCTGCAGGTAAGTAGTGCATGTTTATTTCTAACACCTGTTCTACTTCCATAGAGCAGGAGGAATCTAACCATGTGAACTGTAGAGGAGCTATACCCTGAAGTGGAGAACCGCAAAAGCTGGGATAAAGCACAAAACTATGACAGCTGATGAGGAATGATTGAGACTGTGAATGATAACTGGACAAGCAGGTGAAGAAACTAAGGGTGCCACGCATCTCCCACCCAGGCTGGCACTACATGGATAATTCTGATTGTCCTGTCTGATCTTGTTCGTCCTTAGCATGAGCATAAAATGCATAAAAAGAAACCTTTCATCCGCCACCAAGGAGTGGTGGCCCAGACCCTCTCTTGAGCAGAAAAGAGAACATTCCTGTTCCTAGGTGGTAAAGACATTCATTTCTGGTAGTCCCCATCTTTAAAACATGCTCCAGTGAACTTGAGTATCTAGATCCCATATGTAATCCTGTGAGAAGTGTACGCTGAGGAAACTGACTGTGATGGTCTGAATACCTGAGAGGTAGATGGATCTGATGAGCTATACACCAGTTCCATAATTTCTTGGCTGCAGCACACCAGGGAGGGGCGGGGGGAGGAATCTTTCTACAGAATATGCAGAATAAGTAATCTGTCTTGACCTATATTGATTTGCCCTGATGAAGCATAGGGAATGAAAGCAAGTGTTTCTGACAGCCCTGTGCTCCAACAGATTGCTGTGGAGACTGATTTCTTGAGGTGTCCATTTGCCCTGAGTCATGAGGGTACAAAGATGGGTTCCCCATCCCAACAATGATAAACATGTTGTAAAAGTCACTAACAGAGCTGTGCTACAGAAAGGAATGCCTGCACAAACACTGAATTGATCCTCCCATCCAAGGAGTTCCTCACTTGTAGAACTGTCACCTGTCTGCGCATGGTGTCTCTGACTCGTGTATATGTGATTTTGAGTCAATCCTGGACTCAAATCCAGTGGTGGAGACACAGCTGTGCATAAAAATTCAAGTTGTGATGTCTCCCAGATACTGAAGACCATTCCTTATAGGAGCTGTGTAGGTGCATATAGAGTCAAGTGCCCCCACCCAGATTTCTGCTTGCCCTGCTGTGGGGGGCTTCTGTCTTCCTGCGGCACTTACCCCAGCACACTCAACTCCTATACCCAGCAGCCGGTACTAGGCAGGAAGCAGAATGTGTAGGACCAGCCAGTTGTCAAGCTGGACACTTTGGTCACTACTCTGTGCAGCGCAGTGGCTGCCTGATAAAGAATCTGACTGGGAAGGTGATGGCAATGGACCACCACCCACTCAGTCTTGGCTGCCAGGGACAGGGGCTGAGTGAGCTGGAAACGAGTGGTCTGGGCTATGGGTAAGAGCTTGCTCAATGAAGATGAATCTGCCTGAGTCAAAGCTTCTGAGGAACACAAAAATTTGTACCAGAAAGTATGCCATGTAGTCATACCTGTGTTGGTTCCAGAATATTAAAGAGATGAGGTAGATGAGCAACTTAGACCAACTTCTGCTGGTGAGAGTGAGAAGCTTTTGAGCTTAAACAGAGCTCTTCTTCAGGTCTGGGAAACGAAGGCCAATTCTACACTAGCATTTATGTGAGCAAAACGTTTATTGCTATGGGGTGTGAAATAAAAACACAAGCAATCTTACAACAGCACAACTGTATCATACATATTTCAATGGACCGTTCAAGGTGAAATGCTCCATTAACATCCCTTCAGTCACCAGGAGGGAAGGAAGGAGAGGGAGGGGAAAACAGCAACTGGGAGGGGTTGTTAAGCGGGTTACAGATTGTTGTAATAAGGCATAAATCCAGTGTTTCTCTTCAGTCCATGATTTTTAGTGTCTAGTAAGGCTAATCAATTTAAGCTCCCAGGCTCATCTTCTGAAAGTGTTGTGCAAGGTTCCTTTGAGGATAAGGACTACTGATAGTCAGATATAGAGTAATCACTTTGTGAAAAGTGAAAGCTTTTCTATCAAGCCATAGTAAAAGAGATAGGAAAGGATGAAGAAAGAGAAGTTTCTTTACACATTTAAACTTTCAATATTTCTACTACATTATTTAAATTTTCCCAAAAAGAGTCAGACTCTGCAGTGCATTCCCCAAAATTGTTTTATTAGTCTCCCAGAACCTGCACATAATTAAGGGACATAATACAGCTGAAGTGTTACCTTAGAACATGAAGTCCTTCTGTACCCAATGCTTTACATGATGGAATACAAGCCAGTGCCATAGACAGAAACAAAATGGGAACCGCACACCAATGCCTACTTGTCATCTTCTGAATAAACTTTAACAGGAAACTACCTTTAAATAAGAGCAAACAGAAAAAAATATTTTGTAGGTCAGATCAAATACTATAATATTGAAACTCTACTTATAAAAAAATATGCTAGCTGATAAAACAACATTTTCAAAGCAAATGTTCATTTTGTATACCAAGAATCCATTTCTTGTTCTCTGGAAATTATTAAATGATGGAGGTGCATGGAGAGGGAAATAGTCCTGGTGCTTTTATGATGAAGATTCAGACTCAGTTCTACATGGCTTAAGCAAGAAATCCAAAATCTAGCCCTTAAATAGCATGGATTGTCTAAATATTAAAACTGAAACCACTAATAATAATTTGAATTTAAATTATGAATTTATAATGATTTTCAGTTGTATATTTTAACTGATTGTACAGGGCTATGAGCCCCTTTAGAGAAAAGACACTAGTTTTTCAGGAAAACTATGAACTGTACAAACATAAATGTATTATTCTTTATTGTAAATAAATATATTTCTATCTACAACTACTGAAATACAACTTCCTAGAAAAGCTTATTGACTATTCATTACTTCTGTTTTAATTATCCTAGTCAGCTACAGAAAATTCAATATTTTTTTAAATAAAAGAATAAAAACTAGGGGGAAAATGGAGCTTTTAACTACTGAAAAGATAAATTGCTTTATAAAAATATTACATTTTAGGTCTGCTTCTACCTTCTTTTCTCTTTTTCCTCCTGTGCCTTTTTTCCTCCCTCTTATCTCCTTTTTTCCTCTCAACAAGTCAGCAAAGCTCCGCCTTTTCCTGAAAATATCTGCCATATATTTGTTTCAAACTGAATTGGGAAAGATTTAACATGTGCACGCAAACAAGAAAAACTAAAAACTATTGTAAAGACAAGAGACCCAATGGACTGTAGGAAGGGCCTCGGAGCAAGAAAAATGGCTCTGGTTTTGAAATCTGATCTGTGCAGACCTAAGGGTGAGACAGATGCATCCTTTAAGTCAGCACAGTGAGTCTGAGGTACGTCCTGTGCACTACATGGACTGCTTTATTACTGACATGTGTATCCAGTAAGTTGAGAGCCACGAATCAGTCAGTCTTGGAGACAGAATGAAGGAAGTAAGCATTACCTAAGATGATGTATGTATTTGTTAAGGCTTCTCATGTCTAGGTTAGGACAAAGACCTCTTTCTTCTTTGGAATGAGAAAGTGCTAGAAGTAGAAGCCTCTTCCTCTGAACTCTACTGGTCTCTCCTCTGTAGCCCTAGACAAACTAATGAGGTCACTTCTGTTTGTAGCAGGAAGCCACAGACAATGACCTCACACTCATCTGACTGATGACAAGGCAGACTATGTCTGAGAGAATAAAGTAAGGCAGTTTCTGAAGATGTCATGAAATCTGTTGACAAGTCATAGACTTAAGTCCTGTTGCTGATGAAGGGGAAGAATGATGTTCCTGTTGTATCTTGAATACTTCTTAGATTGATATTCTGTCTGAGGTAGTAGCCACTGCGTGAGGTGATAAAGCCAGTGTGCGCGGTCATGGTTGGGTCTGAGAACAATTGGCCTTGAGGTATGAAGCAGAGGTAGAAATTACCATGCACAGGGTAACTTTTGAATTTTTTTTTTGAGTGAAGAGCACTATCTGCTCACTAGGGATGTTACAATGTGTGTATTCAAGTAAACATGTAATCGCTGAAAATATCTAGCAGTTACATGGTTACACAACGGAGGAGGGGGGACGCCAGGCAGTTTCCCAAGAACCAACTTCCCATACATACCAGCTCTTGTCAGCCCACCCCTCCCCTGTACTGCTGCCTCTGATACAGAAGCAGCAGCATGGGGGGGGAATGGAAGCACATGCATATATATCATGTACATGATTAGACTTTCACATCCCTACTGCTCACTGAACAACTCTGAAACGTCCAACAGCAAGTCCTTGTGACTTACACCTCTCTTGAGATAACCAATGCCTGAAGATGTCAAATAGTTACCAGCCTTGGCCATATATCTGGCCATGGTGTCTGAGTCATCTATCACAGCCCTGGCCACCAGCTGGCCCTCCTTTATAATGTCCTTAAAATCCTCTCTCCTGCCATGAGAACATGTGTCTCACTGGCAGAGATAGTAAAAGAGAACTGAAGAGAGGTTGCGACTGTTCTTTTTTGATACCCTCACATGGGAACATGAGGAAGCACAGGCACACAAATAGCTCCAACAGACATATGCACTCAAAATTTGAGGTCTCCTGCACTGGTGCAAGCACACCTGCAGTGGGATTCACACTGACACATACTTAAAGACCACAACATTTTTGTATGAAAACATTTTAAAGACTGCAGACAGACTAAGGAAAGCTCTTATGATTCAGATTATGACCGGTACAATACGTTAGTGTAGAGACATTTACACTAGATACTGGAAATGGATCCATGACCCTTACTTCCCTTATCTTGCAAAAGAAAAAATTAATGAAAACATACTTTTTTCTTCTTCGGGAAGGAGTGTGAGATAAGTAGACAAAAACTTCTGTAACTTCATTCCTAAAGGAGGACAGGCTCCTATCAACTGGCCTGGAGACCTATTTGGTTAAAAATGTAAAATTAATATCTTGCATATTAACTTAACTTTATAAGAAAGGATCTCAAAGTTCCTTATAAAACAAGCTAATAAAAAACACTGCCTAATTGTCTAACTCATTAGAATGCAAACGGCCAAAGTGTCTCAATATGAAAAAAATAATACAAGTACTTTTGATACTTTTAAAGGATATAAAAAATGTACATACAGAAACTGGAATACAGCAACTGCCATACTAAATCAGAAGCGTGATCCATCTAAATCCAGTCTCCTATCTCTGACATCAGATGCTTCCAAGGAAGATGCAAGAAACCCAGCAGTACCAAACGTGGAATAAAGTACTCTCAATTAAGATTTCATCTTAATTCCTAATAGTTCAGGTTTATGCCCTGAAATATGAGGTCTTATATCCTTTCCAAAATGTATCAGCATTAACTACTGTGACAGGGCAAGTTAAAGGGCTTGATGGAAGCCTAGCTGGAACAGCTCCCACCCGTGGCATGGTGGGCTCGGCTTGGTCTGACTAAGCTGGAGCAGTCCCTGCTGTGGGCGGGGAGCTGCTCCAATCTAGTTGGCCCACTGCACTGCAGTTAACCGGTTAACCATCTAACCAAGATTTTACATCCCTACTTGAGACTTCCCATTATTACACTTTTGCAAGGATGAAAACCGACCATTTATTTCTATGCTTTGTTCCTTTCTCGGCCAGTTTTTGATCCATGCCAATTTTTGGCGCCTCACCCATGACAGAGTAAGTTTTTTTAAATGAAGTGGGTTTTAAATGAAGTGCTTCACTGATATGTTCAAAGTGATATCAACTGATCTCTTCCATGAAATGTAACAGTCCATTGCTCAATAATTACTGAACTAAATAACCAATGGTTTACCTGCCATAGAGAGAACTTTCTGAAAGTGCATCCATTAATGGTCCAATAATAAACTGGAGAGAGAGAAAATAAATTTTACATTAAAATCAATAATGAAAATTTTACACACACACTAGATGTATTTTAATTGTAATAAAGAAAACAGAGGTAGGGTTCCTACTAATGAGAGACTTTTCTCATTACTACTTAGCAGCAGCAGCAGAGAACTCAACAGTGAGCTTTGTACTATCATGTCATTTTTTCCAGAACACTAATACAGCTGTGGTCTGCCCATTTGGTATAGAAGTTGGCCTACTCAGGAGAGGATGTAAACTGATTCAAGGAACAAAAAAGACATATTAGTTGCACATGGAAGTTGAAAGTAGGATGAGGGGGAGTCTTCAATGATCACTAGTAAAAATGTTAAGTAAAAAACGTCAACTTTAAAATAAAGTTGGCCAAAACTGTTCCCCACTACTGTTCATATATAACCTTCAAAAATACCTTAATTGAAAAAGATTTTTTTTTACTTTGTACCTTTCACAGCATCTGGTGTATAGCCAGTTCCTCTATTACAGTGATTCTCAAACTTTTTGGCCCACGGCCCACCCTGCTCAACACAGACCTCACTGTGGACCACCAGCCAATCACGATAATGATGAAATGGGTGCAGGAGGGGTTGGGATTGCAGGATCTGACTAGGAGATAGGGTGCAGAAGTGGGCTGCAGGGTGGGGGTTCTGAATGTGAAGTAGGGTGCAGGAGTGGGAGGGAGGATCTGGGAGGGAAGTGGAGTGCAAGAATGGGCTGGGAAGCTGGCCAAGAGGTTGGGTGCAGGAGTGGGGGGAGAGTGAGAGCTGAGAGAAGGAAAATGCGGGGGTGGGATGAGGATTGGGGTCTCAATGGAAGGGGGTGCAGATTTTGGGCAGAAGGGGGACACTTACCTACCTCTGTGCCTCCCACTGCTCCCATTGACTGTGAATCCAGCCAATGGGAGCAGCAAGGAAAGCCTCTAAAGTAGCAGTTTCCTGCACTGCCATTCCCCCAGCCAGGGGCAGAGGAAGCAGCAACACATGGAGCCGCTTCCTTCCTCCACAAGCCGGATCTAGCCCACGAGGCTCACCCCACACACAGAGGAGGGGGGCTGCAGCTAGAGTATCTGCTGCAGGAGGGGGAGAAAGAGTCCCAAGCCCACAGCAAACCTGCAAAATGGTCGCAAACCACTAATGGGCTGCAGGCCACACTTTGAGAACCACTGCTCCACTATAATCTATCTCCTATTTGGGTCTGTTTTTCTTAACACAAAATGGAAGAAAACCCTTTTTTGTTTTTCAACCATAAGAAAAAAAGATTAAAACCATAATATTTGGAGGAGGACTCAGAGGCAAGTATTATAATTGTAGCTATTTTAATTTTTTTAAACTGACTATAAATCAAGTTGGTGTTACTTTAATGAGTAATTGACATTATATAAATCAGAAATTGTGTCTTTTAAGGCACCTAGAGTTATTTCTTGGAAGTGGGGATGAATGAAGTACAAAATAGATCATTCACACCCATGTGAAATGTAAGATAACTACTAAATCTATGCAAATACGCTATTACACCACTAAACTTGAGCGTAGTTATCTACAATATTTATTTTTATATAGTATGTAATATTTTTTCATAATTTATCATAAGAGATCTAGTAAAAACAGATTATTCAACAGTCTCAAGGGATACCTGAAACTTCCTACAACACGGGTAAATAACCATCAGGTTTCCAAGTCTGTCCTTAAACTAGTGAAATGCTGAACATACCCTTCAAAATCTCTTTGATAAGCTCTTTGAACAGAGCCATCTGGCCATGCTAAACTAAGGTGCTCAACAGCTCCAGTTCTGAAGATGATGAGGAGTTCTACAGAACAAACATCAGCAACGCTCAGGGAGAAAGGGATCATATCCAGTCTTCATATAAAAGAGTCCCTGTTAACTGGGATTCAACTAAAGTTAGGGTGGATTGATCCTGAAATAAGAATTCATGAATAAATGACAAGGAACAATGCAATAGACCCTCTTTCTTTGACCAAGGTAATCTTAGCCCTGAAATCACTTCTAAATAATATTACTACTATTAATACACCTACATTTTATAAAGTTTTATAAAATATATCTGATAGCGCATGATTTAGGTAATCAATTTAGGAAAAGTTTCAAGTTAAAATATCTATTTATCTGGAAAATAGTTAGGAGATAGGGAAGTTAGGAATTTAGTCCTTTACCTCTGAAAATCCTGGTGAATTTGGAAGGCGTTTTGTTTCATAAAGATCCAGAAACTGAACAACACCATTCTTTGTCAAAGTTTTGTTTTCATTCTCAAACATCCTTTTGTAAATGCACATATGCCATGATGGGTGAAATAGCCAACAATCTGTTACAAAGAGAACATCTTTAACTGGTGTGTCAGATGATAGTGACATCTGTATGTAAAATGTCTAGCAATATATTTAAAGAAGTGTATCAAATTAAAGCGTAAAATATCTAAGATATAATGACATGATTGTTAGCTATTACAAAACTCGATTTAGAAATGTGTTACACTATCTGGTGTATAAAATGTGCTTTTCTCTAAAAACACAATATAAACATTTATTAACATGGCTTGAATACTTGTTTCCTTTTCCCCTTGAAACCACTCCCTCTGTAATTGAAAAGAACAGCTGCCTACTGTATTTACTTGTAAAACTATCAATCAACTTTCTATTTAATAGATTACAATTTAACTTACTACTCATCTTTTCTTTCAGCTAGATCTTTTTTCTAGTCTTAGATTCCCTGTGTTGTCTCTAGCATCCAGTTCCTTCCTCCCCAGTATGTGAGCCATGGAAAAAGGAACTTTAAACTGGCTTCAGTGAGTCATATTCCTGGCTCCCTGGACCACGGCTGCAGCATTGTTTTCCTGGCATTCTGCTGGCTACCTTATTCTCTTGCTACCACTGCTATCTCGCTATCTTATGCAAAAGCAAACCCAGGGGAAATGGGTAGAGCCCTGCAAATCTATGAATACCCACAGCTCATTTTTTAAAATACAAATGTGGATGTAAATACAACATTCTGTATCGAGCAAGGCTCTGGAAATGGGCCCATTTGTGAGGGGGGAAGAATGAGAATTAAAGGAATTTCATGGTGACAGAATAATAATTTTGCTGCAGGTTACTAGTCAAAATAGCACTGTCAGCACTAAAATCAACTGCACCGGTAGGTCATGTCTCACTTCAGACTGTAACAGGGAGCGTTGGGCCATTTTAAGGGGAATGATGATGACCCAAGCCTCGAATACTTGAGTAGCCCTTCTTGGGTCTTAATGCAAATTTTTGTTCCAAAGAGCTCTCAATCTTTGGAACCTTGTGAAGGTCCTTATGAAGGTGCCATCTCTTCTCCTGATGCAATCTAGGAGTCTTTGTATCCTCGTCATGGAAAACATTCTCTGGAGTACTTCTTGTTGGTATATACATACTGAGGTTTGCCAACTCCTGTATGGCCTAGCTCAGGGGCTGGGCACAATGACTATACAATAAAGTCGTCCCTCAAATACACCTCCTGTTATTTGTGTCTTCATTTTGAATGACTTGCACATGCTACATTTCTCTCACATACCGCTCTCCTGAGAACGAGGCATCTGATGTAAGCATTCACTTAACTCATGGGTATAAAAGCCTTGGGGGAAGAACAATACTTGAAGGCCAGGCACTTCTGCATTTCAAAGCTTATGCTGGATATTTCAGGCTTTGATTAAAATATCAAAGAAAAGTCCCATCCAGAATGAAAGAATAATTAAAACTAGTAAGTTATCTACTAACAGTACTCTATTCATACTAATATTTACAAAACAGTAAGGCTGCGTCTAGACTGGCATGATTTTGCGGAAATACTTTTAACGGA
>CM057847.1:67651636-67661852 GCA_030068395.1 Apalone spinifera | reverse complement strand
AAAAACTGGCCAGTCTAGACGCAGCCTAAGTGATAAATGTGTGTGTGAGAGAAAGGACCCTTGGCACAAGACACACAGCAAGCTCCAACTCCTAGCCACAGGCAATGTAGTCTGATAGCATGTATAATTCTGTAGGCAAGTTAATGACAGAAAGATAAAAGAACTGTCATTTGATTAATAAAAATCTATAAGATCATCACTGCAATGGTGTCATCCGGTGTATCATGGCAGGGAAGATTTACTACTCTCCCAAATCCAGGTCTTCAAAATGGTGCAAATTTTGCTAGTACAATGTCGTCAGAAAAGAATAGAATTGGATGTCCTTTCATAGAATACTAGGACTGGAAGGGACCTTGTGAGGTCATCGAGACCAGTCCCCTGCACTCATGGCGGACCAAATATTGTCTAGACCATCCCTGACAGACATTTATCTAACCTGCTCTTAAATATCTCCAGAGATGGAGATTCCACAACCTCCCTATGCAATTTATTCCAATGTTTAACTCCCTGAGAGTTAGGAAGTTTTTCCTAATGCCCT
Organism: Apalone spinifera; assembly: GCA_030068395.1. Lineage (NCBI taxonomy): Eukaryota > Metazoa > Chordata > Testudines > Trionychidae > Apalone > Apalone spinifera. Next base: position 67,661,314 of record CM057847.1, on the reverse strand, counting down.
TTTAAAAGCCCCTTTTCCACACAAATATAATGGTATCAAACACAACAAACTTAGAATAATGAGGCAGCTATATATTCAAGAAAAATTTTAAAACAACCAACTTTTTTTCAAAATTATACTTTAGCAAAACCATGTCAAGAATGCATCCATCACAAATTGTGTCTCAATTGACAGTACTGAGTTATTGGTTAATGCTCATAAAATGATAACTGATTAATTCAAACAGAGTCAGCTTTTAACTCAACACAAGGTGCCAGAAAGAATGGCAGGATGCATATGCACATCAATCATAACAGCAAGCCCCACTAATTGCTCAGTTTATTTAACATTACTTATACAATTTGGACACATGAACCAACATATCTGCAGAACTGAATCAAAATGTGTCATAACACTCAAGGCGAGCCTTTACGGACCTGTTCAACAAGCTAGCTAAAGTAGTTAGGGAAGGACTAAATGAATGGCAAAAGGAAAGGGTAAAAAAGAGACGATATGAGCAATCAGCAGGTACAAAATCAAGAGCTGAGAACAAAATTAAAACCAATGGACACACTAGGGGAGGGTGTCTCCCAGTCAACTGTGATCAGAACTTAGCAGGTTCCCTGCTTGCCTCAGCCCCACACTGCCAGGTCATTCCCAGGAGCAGCCAGCGTGAACCCCCTGCCCCATGTGTGATGGGGGGTGAGAGGCCAGGAGTCTCAGTGCACTGCTCCTGCCTGCAAGCACTGCTTCCTCCCGAAGGTCCCATTGGTCAGGAATGGAAAACTGCGGCCAATGGGAACTGTCGGGGCAGTGCCAACAGAAGGGGTCACAGATTCAAGTGCTGCCCAAAGGACAGGAGTGCAGGTCTACCATTTCCAGGAGCCAGCATCCTACATCAGTAGCTCTACCTGGCTATGCCAGCAGGGCTAGGGATGATAAAGCTACATGGCTGGAAGGAGCTGCTGCCACAGGGCACTGGTTCCTGAGAGCAGAGTCCTGTGGATCAGCGGATACCAATGTCTATCTGCAGGCAGACATTTATATCCGCAAATGGCTTAGCATGGGGCCAGAGCGAGGACTAGGGCAAGCAAGGAGCCTGTCTCAGCCTCGCTGTGCCATCAACCAGGAGCCACCAGCAGTAAATGCCACTCTATGGAAGCCTGCACCACAAGTCCCAGCTCCCTCCCAGAGCCAGCATCCCCTCTTACACCTCTGACCTCCTCTCAGAGCCAGTACCCCCCTGAAACACTCCTCCTATACCCCTAACTTCCTCCCAGAGCCATCATCCCAAACTCCTGTCCTGAGCCAGTACCCTGTACCCCAAGCCCTAGTTCTGAGCCTTCTCCCACAGCCAACATCCAAACCCCCTCCCCCAACTCTGACTCCCCTCCCAATGTCAACACACATACTTCCTTCTGCACCCCCATACCCTCTCCTGAACCCCAACTCCTTGCCCCAGCCCAGTAAAAGTGAGTAAGATGGGGGAGAGCAAGCAACAGAGGAGAGGGGGATGTGGAGTGACTGTAGCTTTGGGAGAAGGAACATGGCCTTGGGAAAGGGACAGGATAGATCTTGTGTTGTCCTTAAATTCTGAACGTGAACTTGGGCATAAAAATGTTGGGGGACCACTGCTGTAAATAGTTCTCTGAAAACATCTACTCAATGTGCAATGGCAATCAAAAAAGCTAACAGAATGTTAGGAACCAGTTTAAAAAAAAAAGTGATAAATAGACCGAAAATAATACCATGGATTTATGTAATGGCAATTTATGTAATGGAATTTCATATGCAGTTCTGGTTGCCCATTCTCAAAAAAGGTATATTAGAATTGGAAACAATAAAAAGAAGAGTAACTTAAATAATTCACAGAAAAGTAGCTGTGTTAGTCTGATCTTGGTAAAACAAAAAAGCAGTCATGTAGCACTTTAAAGACTAACAAAATAGTTTATTAGGTGGGTTTAATAGCTTTCATGGGACAGACCCACTTCTTCAGGTATGAAATTGCTTCTATATGAGGAGAGATGATAAAGACTGGGACTTCATTTTAGAAAAGAGACAACTAAGGGGGATACGATTGAGAGAGACCTATAAAAACATGAATTGTATCAAGGAAGTCAATAAGGAAGTGCTATTTACTCATTCACATAACACAAAGACTAGAGATCCTCAATGAAATTAAGAGGAAGCAGGTTTAAAACAAACAAAAGAAAGTACTTTAGGTGCCACAGGACTACTCCTTTTCAAAATAAAGTACTTATTCCCACAACACAGTCAATCTGTGGAATTCATTGGCCGGGGATGATTGTAGTATGACCTTCACAACAACAAGCTACTGTCTCACACTTCCATGATAGATAAATTAACTGCATAACCTGCAGTGGAAACGCAAAGAACTGCTTGAAGAATTTTTTCATCACATGAAATAATAAGCTGTCCCTCACACTGTTCAGTGGAGTTTCTTCATTAAAAGTTTTATACTAAAATGACCTAGCATCAATGCTCTAGAGATAGATGCAACTAAATTCCAGATTTTTGCACAAGACTCTCTCCAATATTTCCACAAGATTCTGGTTTTGTGCCTTCTGCTAGGGATCAGAATCTCTCTCAGAGATGTGTTCCTATCACTCAAAACATTAAAAACCCCTGCACTGCCAGGTATCCTCAGCCTTTTATAATGTGACACTAGTGGAAGGTTAGCAAGAAAAAACAAATTATCTTACTGGAAAGCATCTTATTCAGCCTCCAAAGACTGTCTCCTCACTCTGAAGATATTTGGAATGGTGGAGACGGTAATAAATGCATTGAAGGCACTCATAATGTGCATTTACCATATGAAACCCAACATTACAACATTTACAGAGATACATTGCTGGATGTTTTCTACGAAACAGACAAAGAAAATTTGCCACCAGGATGCATTTATACTTGCTATCAAAAAGGCAAATTAGCAAGGCTCTGAGAGGATAAACTACATTCAAAGCAAGTCTTCCCTATCAGGAATTGACAGAACAGACTGATCACACCAGCTATTTATGAAATACCATGTACTCTCAAAGCAATCCTTCAGCTAATCAAATGCTCATCTCCAAAAACCATATGCTCGCCACTTTGCAACAGCGTGTGCTAACAAAGGTATATGAATTTGGCACAAACAATATCAGTGTGACAACATGTCTACCCGTGGTGCCCGAGATGGATACCACAGATGACGACTTTGATGAATAGCCCTAGGTGTCAAAGCTAACTTCCTTAAGATTACCAAAGATCTGTGTATTTTTCATGTACACAATGCATATTTTTGTTGAAATATAATTTAAAAGGTTGTTTTTTAAACATTTTTGTGAATATATATTTACGTAATTGTTCTAGATTTGTCATGTTTGATGTTTTGTATTCATGGGAGAAATGTCACAACTCAGTCCACTGTTGACAACATTGTTGTAGCAAAATTTCCAACACAAGAGGACCGACAGCAGGCAGCAAGTCCATCTGCTACAATGCAGAGTGACATCACTGAAATTGTGATTCTGTAGATTTTTACAAATCAAGTGATGCCTTCCTTACCTATCACTAACTTGGGATGTTAAGAAGCAGGTAATTTGTTAATCATGTAGTCAATAGACTTTTTATTGACCACTTGATTAGTCGATAAGGGAAGGCAGTTAAAGCGCTCAGTCCCGAATCACACTGAGTCCAGGAGCTACCCTTCTCCCCCTCCCCTCCCCGCGGCTCAAGGGAAGGCAGTCCGGCTCAATCCCAGCTCATGCTCCTACAACATTAAAATACAGAGCCGCGGAAGGGTTTGGTCCTGGACCCAATGTGAACTGGGACTGAGCCAAGCTGCCTGCCCACCCAGCTCCTACTACATTTTAAATGCAGACACACAGCGGGGTTTGGTCCCGAACCCAGCGTGAGCCAGGCAGCTCCTGCTACATTTTAATTGCAGAGCTGCAACAGGGGTAGGTTCCCCACTGTGACTCTGCATTTAAATGCGTATAGTTGATAGCATTACCCGATAAGCTTTTGCTTATTAGTTAATTGGTTAATCAACTATACTATTACATCATTATTAGGAACCTGAGATAAGAATGAACTGAAAGAGGGGTGATTGCATCCTTTATATCCACAACTGGAGGCACCAGGAAGCTCACAAAAACTCTGATTCAAGTGCACTGGACACTCATACACAGCTAAGTGAGACAAATATTCATAGAAGAATTAGGGGTTCTTGCCACAAAATCAGATTCCATCTTACTTCGGAGCACACTGGGTCTTAACACAGTATAGTTGGTGGATCGACTATATATATAGCTAGTTGGTGGATAGTCTACATATTTAGCTATCTCGTCTATATATCTAGCTGTTTCAAGTGAATGGTAAGGAAATAACATTACCATACAAATGATAGTGTAGATAAAGCCACACACATTGATACTTAACCATTAGATTAAAATAATGTCTGAAAACAATTACCTTACCTTTTTCTGATACTGCATATTCATACAAACTGTTTAACTTTGGTAAGACTGGCTTTATAACATGAATCTGAAATTCAAAGCAAATTTTAACGTAATTAATTTAATTGAACACTCAAACCAAAAAGTTGGTAAATTGGTATCATAGCTGTATTTACAGATTAGAATTTGTTCTCAATTACACTAGTAGAAAACTGGAATAACTTTATTTAAATTAAGAGTTACTCTGAATCAGTACCTTTTGTGATTAATACTAGAATCTGGTGCATGGTACTTAATATTAGTTTATAGGTTTATTATTCAACTGACTTCGCTGTCATGCTGTTCTGTCATAACAAACATTACACTTACCTATTAGCAATTGACATTTTAATTCATGATTGAAAATAACTCGTAGATTTTCAATTCAACAAAACTCCACAATATGTTTACTAAAATTTTAAATTTTAGTTAGCAATAACATTGCAGGAGTTATTTCTCTCAGTAAAGGGTCTATTGATACATTTTAAACAGTGAAGATGTGCACATTTTTTTACTACAGGTGATGGGTATGACCATACCAAATTCACAGCCATGAAAAACATGTCACAGGCTGTGAAATCAGAAATCTAGCTGAGCCCCATGAAATTTAGCTATTGGAGGGGTGGGGAAAGGCAAATCTGGGGTTATCCCAGCTGGGGTCAACTACCATTCACCTGACTCCAGCTGCTAGCTCACCAGGCAGAGAAAGAAAGATTTCCTCTTCCCCTGCACTGCTGCCAGCTCTGAACTTCCCAGCAGGACAGGGGAGATCAGACCCACCTCCATCAATCTCTCCTGGCTACAGGAAGCTTTGTAGCTGCTGCTTTCACAGCCCATCTTAAAGTCAGCACAGAAGTGAGAATGGCAATCCCACGACTTCCTTCATCAGCTCTGAGACACTCCACAAACGTCTTTTTGGGTCAGGACCCCCAGGGTTAAACCATGAAATTTTAGATACAAAACATCTAAAAACATGACATTAACCAATTTTAAAATCTTCTGTCCAGGAAATTGATCAAAATGAACCTGAATTTGGTAGGGTCCAATAAGGAAGTTTACACACTAAAGTAAAAGGAGTAGTGAAATGGTACTGTGCCAAGATGACCACACCTCTCAGCAGCTGCTGGGCATGTTTCCTTTAGAGGATCTGCTTAAACAGGAAGCTCTGGCAGACAGCAGGGGGAAGAGTGAAGGAGAGACTGGCTGCAAGAAGGCAAACAGACAGTAGCAGCTGAAGCAGAGCAATTAGGGGGAAGACAGAGTCTGTGAGTAAGTCATGACCAGAAGACCGAAGGTCTGACCTTATCCCCTCTTCTCCCTGATCAGAGGAAACAACTGGACTCTAGGGGTGTATCTAGACTACGTGGAACATCTGAAAGAGAATATGCAAATTTCGCAGGAATTTTCATATCTTCTTCTGATCACGCTTTCAAACGTGAAAGTAATTAAGACGCGGCTTTTTTGGCAAACCGCCCCCTTCGTTCAAAAGCTGCTTTTCCTCAAAAAAGGAGGCTTATGCAGCTTTTCGACAAGGGCGGGGGTCACCGAAAAAGCTACATCTTAATTACTTTAGCTTTCGAAAGCTCTGCTTTCGGAAGTGCGATCGGAAGAAGATATGCAAATTCGCACGGAATTTGCATATCTTCTTTGGACCGTTCCTTGTAGTCTAGATGAGCTCCATCAGAGAGCTAGAAAGACTACAGGGAACGGTGGAAAGAAGATATGCAAATTCCGTGCAAATTTGCATATCTTCTTCCGATTTGCACTGATAGGCCTGATTTACATTAGACTTGGTGAAAAAAACTCCTGCATTGCTGAGACTGTACAAGAAGTACAGTCCCATAGCAAAACAGGAAAGGTAGGAGTGGTCCAGCAAAATCTGATCTCAAGTAACAGCCAGAAGGGACTGAGACTTTCCCTCTTTGAACTCTGAGCCAGGATCCATTGGAGAAGGAGGACTGAGGGAGGACCACACCTGAGATTCCAGAGGACTCGGACCTGAAGAAAGGAGTTGACAAAATTATACCCTGACCACAAGATTGCCCAGAAGAGCTATCCCAAGACGGCAACAGACTGACTGGCTGTTGCCCGTCCACTAGGCCTGCCAGCCCCAGAGTGAAGCTCACTATAGCATGGAAAAATAAATCCTTGGAACAAGCTGACATAGGAGACGGAGCTGGAAGGTGAAGGCTGGAGATTAGCAGGTAAAATAATTAGACAACATAGTGTGGAAAGAGAAGTCTTCATATCACAAAATGAATGACAAAATACTACCCCACTTTGAAATGATGTACAGCTAAAGTCAATAGGAGTTTTTTTCACCAAGTCTAATGTAAATCAGGCCTATAGTGATTTTCATCCAAGGACATTTTAATTGTTTTAAGTGGCTTAGTAAGTCTTACTTCATAGTTGGAAACTGAATGAAATAACAAAATCTGACTATCATCATCAGCTAAATGACCCACTCAAAGTCTTCAAGCAAACTGAAATTTAGGTCTCCCAAATGCAATCCCCTGCCCTACTAACTAGATTTATTGTTGTCTCAAAGACATTATGAGGTTTTTAACTTGAAAAAAATTCAAACTAACACAAAAGCTGTATGTTAAATGTTTCGCATATGGAAACCAAAAAGTCTAAGGCAAAAGGTTATAAAGCTGTAACAGGATACTTAAATATGCCTGTTAAAGCAAGATTACTACTTTGTGATATCTAAACAAAATGTGAGATTGACAAAACTGTTTATCATGTGCATACCATAATCAAAAATACTCCACATTATAAACAAACTGTGAGTTGTACAAACCTTAAAGTACAGTTACCTGATTTCCTTCCAGAGCCTCCATTATTAAAATGTAATTTTCCCAAAATTGCAGAAGTTTGTCATTCTTCTCCACAGACCACCAGAAGAGACTTGGTTCTAATTGAAAATATTAAATTGTTTAAATTACAAAGACATTTCTGCTCCTATCCTTCAAGATAAAAGTTATACATTGCCCTCTCCAATATGAGTTATGATCATCAAGAAGTAATGCCACAGAACATGATCTTACAGTCTTTTCACATGCACAACCCCTTCTAATGTCAACACTTTTCCTCCACGGGGGCTGAAAAGAAAAAAAATCAAACTCTAAAATCTAGTGAATTTTAACAGTAATTTCCTATGTAACTCAAATGAAAATATATTAACATGCATATATTTTTTGATAAGCGCATTTAAAATTAGATAGAAAAACATGATACTAGTCAATTTTCAGAATTTGCTATCTTTTCAGATCTCATATGTTTATCCAATAATAGGTGTAACTCATATTTTGTTACCTGCCATATAAATGGTGAACTAACATGGCAGTGGCATTGCTCAGAATCTACTAGCAACAGATTTGTTGTTATGACTTAGTAGGGATGCTGGTTTGCAGATTTTTAATTTTTTGTAATTAACCTCTTGTACTTGCTTAAGTAACTTGCCCACAATTACACAGGAAGCCCAAGAAGAAAACAGAACCGAGATACTCATGCAACAATCTTGAAAGTTTCATATATTCTGAGACATTTGGTATCTGAAACTGTTAAGAAAGAATCTCCCTCCTACTTCTTAAGCACCACTTGCTAAATTATGCTTGTGAATGGGTGAGGTATGAACAAGAACAGCAACAATTACCCAGGCCATTTCAAACCAGCCCTCAATGAACCGACAGGCTTACAAGCATTGGGGAGCAGAAGGGGGACCGGCTGGTACAAATACCAACTCTAGCAGCCATACAGCATGTTTTCAAGATGCAGTGTTCCCAGTGCTCCCCCAGACTTGTGAGTTCAGTTTTCCATAATAGTCCACAAGACTGACTAGTCAGCAGTTTGACAGCATACAAAGTATTCTGCAAGATAATCATCTGACAGGCTACAAAGTGGGTCAATACTTGCATTGCATCTTTGACCACTGTCTACCTCCATCTTTACTTAAGCCTCAAGCAGTGGTTAGAATGATGCTTTCTTTGACTATTTGCTTGCCTATGTTGATTTTTACCAAGTCTGATATGAGGTTGTAACATGGTGGACTCCATAAACAATTCTGTTTCCATACTTTACAATTAACACACGCTTCTGAGACACATAACTGCAGAGTATTTCAACTCAGATAATAAGTAGTTGAAACTAATATCAATGGTATATGCAGACCCTAACACCATTTTAAGTGTGCTATTTAGCCAAGTTTGCCTATCTTGAGAGCCCTGCATATATACAGTTGTATCCATATCTGCATCTACAAAAATGAGCCATAGATATCAGCATCTACTAGCATTGCCAGGGGTCCGGTTTTGAACCAGACAGTCCAGTATTTGAGCTTTCTGTTTGGGAAACAAATTGAGAAAATATAAATGTCTGGTATTTTCTAAATAAGATGCAATGTAGGTTGTGATGTAATGTCAAGTGTGTTCTGTATTTTTGTTGAAACCATCTGGCAACCCTAGCATCTACATCCATGAATGCAGATACCGTGGATAGCCGCAGATTTGCAAGGAACTACTTATCTTCCAATGCTCAGTACAAGAGGATACAAATACAATTATCTCCCTGACACCACCAATTCTGCAGGATGTACCCAAGCACTAGCAGGACGGGGCTGTGCACATTTTCCCACGATGCAGTAATGCACGTAGCCGGCCTACTCATGCCTGCTGTCCTGCAAGGGAGGTGGATGCTGCTCTGTGGATGTGCTGGTTAGCTAAGCCAGTCGGGTTAGACTCTCACCCGACTGACAGGTCCCGTCCCGGCTATGTACCGTTTCCAATGTCCTGAGGGCAGGCACAGTCCACGCGCAGCTGATCGGACACCTCCACCGCTCGCTTCAGCAGGTAGCGGGCTCGTTTCCGGCACAGACAGTCCCCGTCGGTGAGCCCCTCCTGCACCGCTCGCCAGAAGCCCCCGTGGAGCCGGGCGTCCAGAGCCGGGCGCTCCCCGCGACCCGCCCCCTCCAGAGCGGGGAAGAGCAGGTCCGCGAGGGCGGTCAGGGCGAGCAGAGTCCGGCTCACCCGCTGGGGGGCGGCCCCGCGCCCCGACAGCAGTCCCTCCCAGAGCCGCCCCAGGGCGGTGCAGTGACTGCCCAGCGCGGGCAGCAGCCGCCCGGCCACCAGCGCCGCCGCCGCCTCCTCCCCGGCGTCGCGCCCGCCCCCCCGCAGCAGGGCCAAGGCCGCGTCCACCGCCC
>CM057847.1:67616738-67637056 GCA_030068395.1 Apalone spinifera | reverse complement strand
GGGAGCTGCCCCCTGTGGCCCTGGCATAGGCCTGCCTCAGCTCCTTAATTTTCAGGCGCACCTGCTCCTGGTTGCGCATGTGGCCTTTGGTGGCCAGGCTGGCAGCCATCCGTCTGTAGACATCCGCGTTCCTGCATCTAGTGTGGAGATCATGGACATTGGAGGCCTCCCCCCAAACCTCGATCAGGTCCATGATCTCTGCACTGGACCAGGAAGGCACCTACCTTTTGCAGCCCCTGACAGGCTCCTGGGAGCTGCCAGACTGCTCCTGGGGAGCGATGGAGGGCTGGCTGGCACTGGCTGGCTGGCTCATGATGGCAACTGGGTCAGGGCAGTGCCTGCAGGCTCTGGGCTGGCAGGCCTAGAGCTGGCACAGGCCCTGTGGCCAAACTGACTCTACCCCTTTAAGGGCCCCGGAGCTGAGCGGGGAGCAGAGGAGTTTTCCTGGTTCAGCCCAGAGTGGCTACCAGGGCACCCTGAGAAGGGCTGGAGGCCCCCTATTTCGAAATAAGTGTCTACACAGCGCTTATTTCGATTTAGCTATTTCAAATTTGGCATTATTCCTCGTAGAATGAGGTTTACCAAATTCGAAATAAGAGCTCCGCTATTTTGAATTAATTTCGAAATAGCGGTTTGCCTGCGTAGACGCTATTAAAGTTAATTTGAAATAACGGCTGTTATTTAGAATTAACTTTGATGTGTAGACATACCCTCAGTGACTACCCCATGCTTGGGACTGGATTGTACAAAGGTTACTTAGCCCCTGCTTATTTCACATGCAGCCCAACGTACAAAGCCTGAAAAAACTAGAGATGGGGTCACAGGAGAGGATGAGTGCATGCTGCTGTATTTTCAGTGGCTCTTACATATGAAATGAGCTGTCCAGAAGTCACTGTACTCTCAGACCAGGAATTGCTGATCCTGTTCTTTGTCTGTGGAGATTCTTGCGTTAGTAAGAATCCTATCTAATTGCTATCCTATGATCCTTATCGGCTTCTTTTAACTATCCAGTCTTTAGGTGTTTATAGATTGCCAGTTCTGCCTACTTGTTTTTCCTTTTGATATTTTCATATCCTCTGCTCCTTGTTTCCTGCCCTCTTCCTTTTTTTTCATTTCTCCCTCTCCCTTTATTTATTTTGGGTCTGCACATCCTACACTCAAAACTCCGGTCATCTGAAGAAGTGGGCTGTGCCCACGAAAGCTCATGCTACCATCTCCATGTTTTGTTAGTTTATAAAGTGCTACCAGACCATTTGTTGTTTTTTAAGTTTATCCTGTCCAGACTAACTCGGCTACCCCAAAGCTTCTGTTTCTATATAGTTAACTCCTGTGAGATAGTGTACATTTTTATTTCCAACATCACTTATTGCTTTGCTTCTCACTCTTTTACTCCCCTAGCATTTCATGCCTGACCACTCCCTTTTTATCTTTCTGTCACCTTTGTCTCTGTGCTTTTTCCATGCTCTTCCTTAGGTCTGGCACATGCTGTATGTGGCAGAAAACCCAACTTCCCGTTGGTCTGAGATCCTCAGCAGCTGCAGACTCAACAACCTGACTCAACCAGCCTGGTGCCAACACCTTTGTCAAACAGTTATTCCATATAGATTGATTTTACCCAATATACATGGAAAGTCACCAATTTAGAAACCGACAGTTCCAAATGCTGACAAAAAAACAACCCACGTATGCATTTAAAACCAAGCAAGCCTAAAACACCTGTTTTTTTAATTATTTAAATGGTATGCACATTTAGCTAACCCCTAAATACCAGTTCCAGTTTTGTGCCTCTATCTCTGTCAGCAAAGGACCCGCCAAAAAGGAGATACGCATTCGTTATCTGCTCTTGCCAGGATGTTCCTTAGCTAGGGCCCAAAAGTACATACATAATCTCACAGAAGCCAACAGCTGCCAGATTAAGCCCTTATATTGTCTGATCCACAAGGCAGGAACCAGAGTATTGTGTCTTGTACAGCAGAAGTACGCCAGTTTTAAAAATAATAAATACATGATAATAAGAATGACAAGATTATTCCAACATACAGTAGTAGCCCTGCCCTTCAGCTTAGATGCTTTCATGTACGAAACTATTTCTTGGGACCTAAAGTCCTGAATGATACTGCTGCATATTTTTCAAGAGAGAATATTTAAATACCAAACAGACATTCCTGCTAATGGAATGATGGGGCATTTTTTAAAGTGTGGTTCTACTCTAAAGAACAAATCTGTAAAAATGGCATTAGAGTGGGAAAAGGGTTTTGTGTTTCTTGTTTCTCGATAGTTCCATACCAAATGTATGCCATTTCCATGAGGCAACAATGTTTTTTCTAACTGCCTCTGCTGGAAACTCACCTTGGTCTCTGAAAATCAAGTTGTGTTCTTGCTGGCTTGTGGATCATCACAAGGAATGAAGATACTGCACCTGGATCTTAGCTAACAGTTCTATTGATAAGTTTCAGGGAGTAGCCGAGTTAGTCTGTACAGGATAAACTTAAAAAACAACAAGTGGTCTGGTAGCACTTTATAGACTAATTTGTTAGTCTATAAAGTGCTACCAGACCACTTGTTGTTTTTTAAGTTTAGTCCTGTTGATGATACACAATGCAAGACAGAAGCCAGCTCACCTTCCAGTAGTTGTGTTGTGTCTACAGAATTAACAAAAATAAAAATTAATAACATTTTAGTCAGTAAAATAAGCAGACTTTTTAAAAGTGAGCAGATCTGTTGATATTTTTACATTCCCCTAAGCATGGCATAAATATTTTCTTCTTCTCAAAAAAGAAACAGACTTGAACCTCTGTTGAAACAGACCTTAAAACATAGGTGCTAGGACACCTTCCACAGGGAGTAGAACTAGTTCTACATTTCTCACTGCTTCTTTTATTTATTACTTCAAACTAGGGAGTAGCAAAATATATTTAAGGAATAGGGAGATGTGGAAGAAGAGATTAAAGGAAACCAACATGAAAAAAAGGGCTCAACCTACTACTGAAATTACAAGAAAACTCCAGCAGATGGCACACGAAAACCATAATTAGAGGTTATGCCCAGATCAGTTGTGGATAATAGACCTTAAGAAATATGTTCTTGCACCTTATTACTTGCAGCATATTGTATATTTTAAACATAAATGGGATCAGAATTTCATGGACTTAAATTTTGTTAAGGTTTTCAAAAAGTAAAATGATATAATGCGAAAGCCATTTTGAATGAAAGTCAAATTCACCCTATATTTTTAAAACTAAAATGTAGAGGATTTTGTTCCAAAGCCCACTGAAATCAGAGTCTTTCCAGTAAAGATTAATTTGACCTGTAAAGGTACCAAAATGAGAATTTTTGCAGTTAACTGGATTTATTGCCAGAACAAGTGGATAAGCAGCTTCACTTTCCAAGCATGTCCCAACATGTTGGTCTGCTCAATTGCCTGGACATGATGGACATAGGAGAAGGAATATTCCACATTTATACGCAGCCCCACTGATGGGGGGTAGAGGGGCAAATGGGGCAATTGCACCAGGGCCTGGTGTTTCAAAGCTCCCGGACGTCAACTGCAGCAGCAGCAGTGGCCAGAACTCCAGGCCCCTTTGAATTAGCACTGGAGTGCCATGCCAGGTGTTCCACATGGCTTTGAGTGCTGGGAGGCGGGGAGACAATGCCATGCTCTAGGCAGCACTGAGGACTGGCTGCCCTGGCCCCGCCTCTTCCACCTGAGGCTCCGCCCTTTCCAGGGTGCAGAGCTGGGCCTGCATACAATGGCTGTCAGCCCCGCTGCTTAAACCATGTTGATTGCTGGAGTGACAAGAAGCTGCACTACTCCCCGTATCAAGTATCTTCCTTTTCAGGAGAATCAATGAGAACCAGAACTCAGGGATACATCAATTTTGATCTCAAGTGATTTTTACAGAGAGGTTGGCATTTCATTTGATCAGGTTTATCTTTAAAATATTGTTTTTAATTTCAAAGCCTTGCATTTGGCACATCAAAACAGAGCAAGAGGATAGTCTTGCTGTATATCCGAGGGGTCCAATATTTTCAGCCTGAGAACCAAAATATTATAGCACCCGCCTCCACTGCTGTCTATTACTCTGAGTTTTGTGGTGTACGGCATTCATACAGGCTCTACAAGCACCAGGCTCTATAGATTTCAGGCCTTAGTGGGTTCCTGAAAACACTCGTAATTTCAAACAAGTAACAAGATTATTGAACTGAAGAGGACAGAAAATAAAACTTGGAACAGCCTAGACTCAATTACTTGAACAACTGCACAAAGATCAACCCCACCAGTTCCCCTCCAAACCTCTAGGGGGCAGTCCTGCACTGGGCTATAAAACCATCTATAGTTCCTTAGGTCTACTGCCATGGATAGATCATTTCATCTCTACCCTCTCACAGAGGCAATGAAGCACTGACCTGCAGACCCCATTGGTCAGAGTTCAGCCCTTTTGTCTGTGCTCTCCTTGCCTCCTGCCCTGCATACTTAGTTGCTCCCACTCCTGCTTGCAGGCTGCTGCACCATATCCTCCTGCTGTTGCTACTGCTGGCTCCCAGCCGACAGCAAGCTGCTTCCCTGCCTAGGTCTCCCCCTTCTGGTCCCATCTTTCAGGCTGACTGTTATCTGGTTCTCAGAGCTGAAATGCAATAAGAGAGAGCACCAAGGGTATGTCTACACTGCCACCCTAGTTCGAACTAGGGTGGCTAATGTTGGAATTCAAACGTGCAAATGAAGCCCAGGATTTAAATATCCCGAGCTTCATTTGCATGTTCCCGGGCGCCGCCATTTTTAAATGCCCCGTAGTTTGAACTACCTGCCCGCGGCTACACACGGCACAGACTAGATAGTTCGAATTAAAGCTCCTAATTCGAACTACCGTTATTCCTCCTGTAAGATGTCTGGTATTGACTTGGACAGTCCGGTATTTTCACCTCCTGTCCGGTAAAAAATTCAGAAAATACTGGACACCTGAAATATCCGGTATGTTCTGATTTTTTTTCCCTGCCAGGAGGCGGAAATACCAGACACCTAGCAACCCTACGACACACTCAGCAACCGGGCCCAGCCCCCAGATTCTCCGCCAGACTCCCCTACCCCCCACTTACCTGGTTCTGCAGGGGAGCTGTCTTGTGGCTCGAGCAGAAAAACAAGATGGCTGCTGGCAAAAAAGCCTCTTCTTAAAGAGGCCATGCTGTTTTTTTTAATTTTTTTTGCTCAACAACTTCGGTCTCCCCCTTTTTTTTCTCAACAGAATTTTTTTTCCCTGTGTTTTTTGGGGGGGTTCGGTATTTTTGGTTAAACCATCTGGCAACCTTCCTGGGGCACTACCACAGGTAGCACTGAGGCTGGAGAGGAAGAGAGGTTGGAGTCTGCAGCTTGTCAGCTATACCCAGTGAGCTCATGACCAAGCAGGGAATCAGGGAGCCATTACTGCTTCTCATCTTTTCTCTGCCAGCTGCCCTGTGTATGACATGCTGTGGGCTAGGCACAGCCCTAATCTCAAGCAGAGGCAGTCATACTCCTGTCCCGTTCTTCTGGGGCTCTAACCTGGAAACAATCAATGGAACAGTTGCCACAGGAGAGTTCGGCACACTCCTCGGGGAAGATATTCAAAGAGGAGGTAGGCACCCAACCCCTCTTAAACATAATTATTTTTTGTAAAAAAAAATGTACACGATGAAGTTACGTTTGGGACCTAAGCCAGCGGTTCTCAACCAGGGGTACATGTACATCAACTCATCTAAATGTATGCTTAGTTTTACAACAGGCTACATAGAAAGCACTAGAAAAGTCTGAGCAAGCTTACATTTCATACCATGACTTCCTTATATACTTCTTCTATATACTATACACTGAAATGTAAGTGCAATATTTCTATTCCAATTGGTTTATTTTAATTATATAGTAAAAAGGAGAAACTAGGCAATTTTTGAGTCATAGTGTGCTGTGACATTTGTATTGTTATGTCTGATTTTGGGAGAAAGTAGTTTTTAAGTGAGATGTAACTTGGGGACATGCAAGACTAATCAGACTTCTGAAAGAGGTCCAATAGTCTGGAAAGGTTGAGAACCACTGGTCTGATCTACCTTATTGGTCTGAGGTGTTTTGCTCCAGTGCCCAAAGCTACCATTGACATCCATGAGACTTTTAGGTGAACAAGGAATGCAGGATGGAGTCCAATCACTTTTTTAATGGCCACAGAAGAGTCATTCCCAACTATTACTCAAGGTAGTTCCAAAGCACTTTGTAAAATAATGAGCGAAATACTGATAGTAATATGACTTCATGGGCAAACAAAGCATCCACTATGCATGCAACAATAGTGCACTTTAACACTAGCACAATTTTGAGTCTAGAAACTGTGCAAATATAATTTACAAATTTCCTCATGAATCAGAAAATCCCACAGCAGCCCTCCCCAACATACCAGCTACTGAACTTACATTTCCAATTGAAGACTGCGTTCTCATACAGGAGCTGAGATCTATCATTATCTTCTCTGGCACATTTTGGCCTGCTGGTCACACAACAGCATGTCTTTTTGCACACACAGTTATGATCACTCTACAAAATAAAAAAAACGTGTATTTCTTATCTTTTTTTTTTTTTTTTTTTTTTGGTTAGAGGAAAACATGAAAGTATAAATGCAAAAAGATAAAGAGAAAAACTGATTGTGACAGATTCTGAAACACAAAACAGGGAAGTGTTAACATAGTGAATGCTGTTGGTCTTGAATAGGATTTAAAGTTTAAGTTGCTGCATGGATTGGGAAAGGACCCTGATGAGACTATAGATTCTCCTTCCATTAATTGAACTCTCTGAAGAGTGTTCAACTCCAATGACTACAATGGAGTTACTCCACTTTATACCAGCAGAGAGTTTGACCTCATGAGTTTGGACTTGTGGAATTTCTACCTGGACATTTCCTTGGGGTTGTATTGTCCCTCTGCATTACAGAAAAAGCTCAAGGCCCCAAAATGGAACAAAGAAGCAAACAGGATTCCACTAAAGGCCAGAACAGTCTATGCCTTAGTAATGAGATTCAAATCTGTAAAGTACAAAAGCCCTGTGCCCCATGCCACCTCTCGCTACTTCCCATTCCTGCAGGAACAATGCTTTCCCCACTTCCATGGGAAACAACATCTGTTAATGCTGACCTCCTTCAGCATTAATTTATACCAGGAATGAGAGAGGACAAGGCCAAAGAAAGCAGGTATCCTACAAACCTTGCCCCCAATCTACACAGCACCACAGCTGGGGTCCACATGCAGAAGGACTTCCATAAGATCAGGGGAAGGACATGTCATGCTTTGAAACTGCTACTTTCATGGTTTGCTATTCATGACAGAGGAAAGAACAGTCTATGCCTTAGTAATGAGATTCAAATCTGTAAAATAATACATAAAATTTCTAGGATGAGTAACTGATGAAAATGAGTTGAGAAATTCTGTCTGGAATTTTCAAAGCATGAAATTCACCCTGTGCAAAGAGTTTGAAAATGACTCTAAGCACCCCTTAAGCCCTGTACTAAATTGAAAGTCATGAATATAGCCTTGTGTGGGCACTCTGTACAGGTGAAATTCAACTAAAAAGCACAGTAAGGATGGAAAATTTATGAAGAAGAATGTTTATTACCTATAATCCTGTCTTTGCAGAGGCACAAACTTAATTATTTAATAGTTCTTTTCCACGGCTGACTACTGTGATATCATATGCTGGATATCATACTAACAAAATAAATGCTTTGCAGTGTTTTTATGTCAGGACCCAAAACCTAAACTATGTTTGGATAACATTTATCTGGATAATGCAAAAGTAGCCTACTCTGAATTTAACTACTAATTATTTGTGGGACACTCATCATCCCAGCCTTCTACTCGGTATCTCAGTAGAATGACTGAACAAGTCAACACCTTGTGAGACGGATTCATTCATTTGTCATAAACATCCTCAGGTTTTTGTATAACAACCCAAATCCCAGCAAGCAATACAATTGTGATTAAATTGCCTGGGGCAGCCTCTTAAAGAAATGGCCTGGGCTGGATTCTAATCTCACTTCCATTGGAGTAAATCAGAACTAATGCCATGAAATCAACAGTGTTAAACCATTGCAAATATGGAGGAGAATCAGGAAACTAATTCCATGATGAAATTGTGAGTGTAAATAATGAGTGTTGTCGTTCAGCCTTTTTCTTTTTCCAAAGCGCTTTTAATGAATAATGAATTTTATGAATAAGCTTTAATGAATGACTGAATACATTTTAATGACTAAACTAATAAGATCATAAGTTAGAGTGCTTTCCTGCTCGCTTTTCTCTGCTCCTTCACCCCCGCCCCTACAAACACACACACAAACAAAGAGGCGCCCCTTTGAAAGCTTCACATCAATCAAAGGAACAAGCCAGACGGTGACAAAGGGATACCAAACTGCAAACCTGCACAGGATGCACTCAAGGAAAAAGGACATCCCCTGTTTACTGTAAGTATGTGAAATATTCTCCGGGACACGCTCGTTTGAATGGAGCTGACATTTAAGCGCTTATTTCATTGATTTTTTTTCCCTAAGACATTAAAATCCATACACATCAAGCAAGCCAAAGGAGGGTTATTTAATGAATTCTGTTACTGGCAATTTGATGTAGGATATAGGGAATTCCTACCAGAGGTCACAGAGTCTTTTGTGAGGTTATGTATTGTCAAATAATAATAGCATGTAAATAGAGTAACACTTTGCACGTCTAGATTGCTTTCACCCTGAGGATTTGCAAGTACTTCAAACAGTAATGAATGAACCTCCTGGCACCATTGAGAAATGGATCAAAACATACCAGGTGGAAGGAAACCAAGGCACAGGAAGATTAAGGCCCAAATGTTCAAAGTGCTCACCACTTTTGAAGACCTGACTTGAAGCAGCTTCTCAGAGCTGCTGACTACCTGCAGTACTATTGACTTCAAAGAGAGCTGTGTTTTCAGGGGCTCTGAACACTGTGCCCCTTCTTAACTCATGCTGGCCACCTAAAAACTGAGGCACCCAAAATTACGGGGCACTTGTGAAAGTCTGGACCCTCAGGATCTGACCATCCTGTAGCTGGGAAATGTGATTCCCAGAAGGGGCAGACAGACTAGCCCCAGTTCTGCCATATAACTGTTGCTGCCCAGGTGGGAGCTGAGGCCATCCATCTCAGTCCAAGCCCACCTAACCCTCTGAGTCCATGCTCAGTGGCTCACCCAAGTCGTGACCTGTGCTCAGGGCCGGATTAAGGGGGAGGCTAGCCAGGCAGCTGCCTGGGGCACCAACCTATGGGGGGCGCTTGATGGCAGTTGTAAGGGACACCGCGCGGCCCCCAGCCCTGGACGCACGGCGTCTGATGGCAGCTGTAAGGTGCGCAGCGCACCAGGGGGTGGAGCCACGCATGCGTCGCACACCCGCTGCCCGAGGAGCAGGAATGGCTCGAGCCGGCCCTGCCTGTGCTTGAAACAGCCACACTGCTCTTTTCCACACACTAGCCTGAGCAGAGCTAGTGCGAGTGTGTCTACTCCCACAGGGAATCACACCTCCCAGCTGCAGCAGTGGCATACCTTTAGTGACTAACCACAGTCAGACAGGTAATAGTATCAGAGCCCAGGGCAACTTCTCAATGTGGAAATATGGGTCAAATGGGGTGGCATGAGTATGTAGTTTTAATTGTTGAGAAAATTAATGGAAACAAATTTTAAAAAAGAACAGGGCGTGAGAATGGAACTAAGAAGGCAGTTGGGCATCTGTGTCATTATATCTGATGAACCTGTCTATGCCTCTGCAGCTACTGGAGCCTATTTAATCCTACTGGCCACCAACTTCTATGCTATCCTGTTTGTATTTACATACTCCATAGGCGTTTAACAATGCCATTGGACTGGATCAGTCACAATGGAAAAGAATGACCCATTAGCCAGTTAGAAAGATTAACAAGAGACACTAACCATCAGTTAATGGGGAGGGGAACACTGGGGGGGGGGAGAGAGAGAGAGGGGGAAAGAGTGAGCAATACTCTCAGGGTAGGGAGATGCTCCAAAACGAAATCTCACTGTTCACTTAGCTAAGTAAATATACACTCAACCCCATTTATCCAAAGCTCACTTATATCAAATGATCATTCTTCTGAAACAAGGTCACACTCCAGTGGCATGGATCAAGCACAATGACACCACCCCATCCCCAGCACTTAAGTAAAAAATGCATTAATCAAAATTACTTTCACTTGCCCCATCTCATTTGTCTCTAATATCCATTTACCACTCTTGTGGGAAAGCCAGTAGGAAAGGCTATGGTTTTCTCATCACAAGAATCACAGGTACAGATGGTGAAAGGGGGAAAGGTTAAAGAAATATGCTTTGTACAACAATGTTGAAATCCACCGGCATTGTTCTACTCCCTGGGTCACCTAATTTTCCTGTGTTTGTTTTAGGGCAAACAACAAGAATAGCCTTTAACAGTGTGCATTTTTTGCAAACAGGAGTTGCCATATCAGAGCTGATCTTTGTACGCCCAACCCAGCTTTTCAAACTTTTGTCTGCAATTGCCTTTCTTTACTTGGGGGTGGGGATGGGGGGAAGAGGAGAAACATGAACTGCATGACCAGGATCAATGGAAAATAAAAGGGACCCTTTTACAGCACATTGTGATGGTCACATTACATATTTAAAGTTATCTAAATCAAACTGTTGTGAAGTTACTCTTTAAAATTGCCTAAACAGGTTTTACTTGGGCATGAAAAAAATTTAAAATAAACCACTTAGCAAAGCAACAGGAGTTCTGCCCTGCCGTTACAGTGAGAGATGGATGCTTCAGCTTAGACTGATTATTCTACTTCCAAGGTTTGGGCCATAAAAACCAGTATCTGCTGAGTTCACAGGGGTGAGGGTACAGGCCTTGTGACTCCATAGCAGCCCCTTTCCAGGTGACTTATGCAGCAGTTTAAAGAACCATGTGCTAATCTCTCACTGTGACTGCTACAGAACAGTGATTGGGAAATAAAAGGAAACATTCCAGTTTTTCTAGTATGGCCCCTGGGGGACTCAATGCCCTCAGCAAGAGTCCACTTCTCTGACCCTCTGTGTTACTACAATGTTGTCCCTGAGCTCTTGCTCTCTCCTAACCTCCCAGGCCCTAGAATTCCACCTTGCAGCTCCCAAGGCTCTCAGTGAAGTGTCTTTTCAAGTCACACTCCAAAAATCACAGCATGCAAATATTGATTTTCATATGTTTAAAATGCGCCCATCACAATATCCTCAGCTCCCTGTAAAAACATTCCTAACACAGTGTACAAAACACATAAGCTGAATCCCCTCCTATATAATTAAACTGACCCTGCATAGCATTAAACAATGCAAAAACTCCAGAACCATCCCGTCCAACCAGAGCCTTGGTCCTCTGAAAGTCAGCAACTTGGGAGCACAGTCCAGAATCAAGGATCCTCCACTAAGATGGTCACATTTGGGGACTGGTTTATTTCAGTGGTCATGTCATAGCATGGGGAAAAGAGGCAATCTAGGACATACATTATATAGGGCTTTGTAGGTCATGATCTGTATCTTGGGGCCTGCTCCCACCTCCATTCCAGTCAATCACCCATACTTGCACTAACTTCCAGAGAAACAAGGTTGGGCCTTTGAGCTACACCCAGAAATGAAACACTCCACTTGAGAATTGGTGCAGAGCATGCTGCCGTTCCTCCAAACCCCATTAATTGTTTCAAAGTTCTGTGGGTTTTGTGTACAACAGATCCCGTTCTAGTGCTAGTAAACAGTTCTGTGACAGTATCAGGTAAATGCAGACCCATTCCCAAGCAGATTTTCATTCAATTAAATATAAAATAATGAAACAGCTGATGACAATACACACAGCGATTGTGTTTCAATTTCTCTGCTTTTATGGCTTGGCTATTTCACACTGTCACAAAAATGCCAGTATGCAGCAGATTTTAGTGCTGACAATATAAAATTGCACTACACTAATAGGCAGTGGGAGTCAGAATACTTGGCAACAGGGAAGGACTGGAGCTTTTGGCTGGCATGAGTAAGATCTGGGGCTTCTACACTTGAGACTAGGGGAGCTGGGGGTTATAGCAGCTGGAGGAAGGAAGAAATGTGGATGGAAGGAACCAGTTGTGTGTTTTGTCTCTGAGAGAAGGTCACACAGAGCTGGCCCAATGTATGGGCTAGCTGGGCTACCGCCCGGGGTGCCCCATTGTAGGTGAGCCACGCGGGGTTGCCGGGCTGGGCGGGAGCGGCACCGTGCGTCTGGGGCGGCGCCATGCATGTGCTGCACGCCCAGGGGCGGGCCCGCGCATGCGTCACACTCCTGGGGGCAGTGCTGCACTCCCGGGGCCCATGCCACGCAAATGGCTTGGGCCGGCCCTGAGGTCACACACTATCTTTGCTATTCCTCTGTCTCCCCAAAGGGAGTGTATGGCCTAGGTAGATACACTTGATGTCTCCTCCAAAAGTGGGTGCACATGAATATTTTGTTCCCACTCTGGAGGAACCAGAACCAGCCACAGCTAGGTCAGGTTGTTCAGGGCTGCCCTGTACCGCATCAGAGTAGGCAGCAATCCTTGTAACTGATGGTGATCTGTTGGCTAGCCAGCACATTCTCTATTCTGCCAAGAGATTTCAGGAAACAACTCTTTGTGGGGTCCTGTGCAGGAGGCAAATTCCACAGCCAGGGTCAAATTCCATGGCCATGGAACTCACAAAGCCTTCAAATTTTGATAAAAACATGAAAATAATAGAACGCGTGATTCCCTGGACAAAATTCCAGATTTAACTGATAGCAGGTTGTTGGGTTTTTTTCAACCTGGCTGCCTCAGTCAGTTGGTTGTGTAAAATGCACTGTGACAATGATAAATCATCAGGTACATTTAATAATGCCCCTTCACCAAAATTAAGTTAGCTATCAATTGTTTTCCTAGACTGACTTCTTTACCTTATTCTTCTCTATTAAATTACAGGCACATGATTAACCATTGTAGTTATGGCATAGCAATCTTCAAGGTTGTCACAGAAGACCAAAAAGACACCAAGATAAGAGAAGATATTTACCTTGAGCTAGAAAGAATATTTTCTGATTTGGTAAAGTTTATCCATTTGGGGTTTGTTTTCAAATAAAAATAGAAACAGAAGAGAACATAACCAGGTATGTGAAAAGACAGAAAATGAGACAGGTTAATATGTAGTTAAATATGAGCTGTTATTTCTCACAGTTTTAACTAAGTATTTATTGAAGCTAGAGGTCACTGCACACAAATTTCTAGAGCTTTCAGGCTCTAGAAGTTATTGCATTTAACTTGCATTCCTGAAACAATGTCAAAAGTGTATCCCAAGCGTTAGCAAATTCCAGCATCTAATCTAACAGACACAGTTTCATTTTCTACAATGTGCTGTTTTCAAAGGATAAACAAGGTGTCTTTGTCAAGGAATGTTGCTTTCCTTAAGAACATAAGCAACAGCCAACCTACAGATAGACTATCCACCTCATTCAAACCTAAATGTAAACACTTTGACTCCCAAGAAAGTATTAAACATCGTCTGTTTTTTAAAACGGATTATGGCAATGAGATACACTAGATTCTCTGTCACTAAGTGTTTTTGGAAGAGGAAAAGAACTATTCAGCATTAAAGATTCAGGAATGTCTGTTGACATATTAAGGAAACAACCTCAGGGGACAGCTGACAAGGCTCCAAGAAGCATTACCAAGGGAACAGTGACGCAAATGTGTTCCATTTTTACAGGCTGGCAATTTGCCATTTTCTCTCGCCTGATGTCTGATGTAATGCTAATCCCTATCTGGGTTAGTGCTAAGATACCATCCATAGCAGCTCACTCTGCAGCAATCAATATAGGGCACTTTATTATAGAAGATAGTAAAAAATATTCTGTTCCTAATGTACTAAGGACATGCACAGTACAATAATAATAATAATGAGGAAAGTAAAATGGTACATGAAATCCAGTAATCTTCATCAATGTCTATGTGCATGAATACGTTTCTCACACACATGTATGCACACATATTAATGCCAGTCTTAATTTAAGGTCTGCTCCAATGGAGTGTAGATTAGGCCTAAGAGAAACTAAGATTCTAGTGTTAGATTACATATGCACAGGAGAAAATGTACAGCATGAAGCTGGAAAACAATATTTAGTGTCAATTAAGTCATAATTACAAGTCGGGATGTAAACGAGTAGTCGAGTATATGATTAATCAATAAGCCTAGGCCTATTAGTTCATCTTCTCGACTACTTGTATTTCCCCCCACACTTCCTGCGTCTGTATCAGAGACAGCAAGAGGGATAAGTAGGAGCTGGTGCCGGAGGCAGCTGGCTTAGAAGCTAGTTCCCTCCAGCACTGGCTCCATGGTGCTGCCTCCCCCCCCACCTCCTGCTGCCTCTGATAAGGCAGCGGTGGGCATGGGTCAGGGAGGCTGCTGCAAAGGAGGCTGGGCCCAGGGAGGCAGGGAGGCTGGGCCCAGGATCACCGCGGAAAGAGGCTGCTTCACGGCAACAGCCCCTGTCTGCGGAGGGGCCGAGCTCCCCACAGACAGAGACTGGTCTCTGTTCATGGGGAACTTGGACCCCCTGCTTACAGAGGAAGGAAAGCAGAGCAGCCTCTGTGTGCGGGGAGCCCGGACCTCCCCGGGAACAAGGGCTGCTGTCACCCCTCATGTAGCAGAGGCAGCAGTGAGGGGTGGCAGGCAGCTGGTCAGACCAGCTACAGTGGTGGGAGCCAGACTCCAGCACTGTTAGCTACTCCCCTTGCAGAAGTGGTTTACCTAGAGCCATGGCCACATTTTCAGTTTAAAGCATTGCCATGGCTGCGCTTTAAACTATTCAGTGTAGACAAAGCCTAAAGGATAGATAAAGCGTATGCATAAACTATTCTGTGTAGACAAAGCTCAATTAAAAGATACATTACTTCATTCAGCACTGGAGTACAGTCAACTGGGATTTGAAGCAACAGCTTTTTTATTAGTTCACTGCAATGGTTTAGGACAGTCAGGATAATGAAGAAAACTGTATTTAATAGAAATTGCAGCCAAATTTAGGGACCCTAAATTATCATTGACTCTCTTGAGTAGCAAGCTGTCTCACTCTTAGGAAAAATATAATGAAATCTTTAATGCCCTCAAATGGTTAGGGCCTTAGCTAACCTCACGTAAAGTACAGACCAACACTCCAGTTTTACAGCATATTGACTTACATTTTACATTAATTACAGGGAGATTGGTAGTGGTACTTAATTTGCTAATAAAGCCTATCTGAATAGACACACAATAAAAGTTCCCTTATTTTACTTTGTTATATAATAACAAAACCCCATTTTTACCCTATTAACAATCTTGTTGAACTACAGTGAAAGTAGCCCTCTTTGCCTTCTTTAGCATCTCCTTGCTCGGGTGGAACCGGTAACAGTCCTCTTTGCATTCCCCAAGATGTTTTCTGATTCAGATGGTGATCCCCCATCTTGCTCTCACAGTGAGTGAGCTGTGACTTTACACTCTGGCAACTCCAAAATGCTGACGCTCATTTACATGAAGTTATTTAGAGACCATTAGGACTAGCCTTGCAGTCCAGTCCCTTGTCTGTGTAACTCAGAGGCACTGAGACCACTGACAACAGAGAGTGAAGTCTACTTTACAGCCTTAGTTGAGAGCCAGTTGGGAGAGGCTCATGAGTAGGCAAATACTGGCGCACAGGCTGGATCTAGTCCACCAGGGTTAGCTCCTGGCGGGCTGCTGCTACTATATTTACCTGCACAGCCATGGGTACCAGCGATCGCAGCTCCTGTTGGCCACAGATCACCATTCCCAGCCAATGGGAGCTGTGGGAAGCAGTGTCCTGGTCTGCACCACTTCCCATCGCAGCCAACGGGAGCTGCGATCACCGGTACCTAAGGCTGTGTGGGTAAATATAGTGGTGGCAGCCCACCAGGGCCTAATCCTGGCAAACCACTGCCATGTTATGGCCCACCCCTGCTTTAGCCCCTAAGGTTCCAGGTTCAATGCCACCTGCCCAGACCCGTCGTCTTTACATCTAGGATGCCAGACATCCCACCCCCCCTGCTCACAGGAAAGAGGCTATATGCTCCATGTTTACTTTCAGGAGGCCCCAGGCAACCCTGAAAATGAGTGTGGGCCACTGCTTCATCTGCTCCTGAGCTAGCAAGGGGTTCACTGTGCGGAGGTCTCTGCTCCCCAGGGGATGCATCTGCTGCCCATTCACTCCTGAACAGCTTGGGTCTGCGCTGTTCCACATGCAGAAGTGTGCAGCTTCTAATGCCTCTGGGTCCACCCTGCTGGTTTCTTCCAACATGGAGAACATTCTGTAGAGCTCTTCTGTCATAATGGGGTTGCTGCCGGGCCAACGTTCAGTGGTGCTGTGACCCTGGTCGCAAAGCCCAGTGTGAGAGCCTTTCCCAGTCTCATAGGACACAGGACAGCTGGAGGGTGCAAGCAGGACAGGCTCACCCTCTGACCTACACCACCAGGGCGCCCCTCCACACTGGGCCAGTAGGGCACCTCACTTAGAGGCTCTCCGCACATCAGTCACAGACACACCAAGAAGTCATAGTAGCCATGAGTTTTGCACCACCATGACAAACCTGCGGCCCTAATAATAATGTAGATGAGCCCCAACTTGTATCCAAAGTATTGGCACACATTATGGCTTGCCCCTTTGTTGGCCAATTTAATTTCTTCTTCTATTCATCCCATTCTATTAAACAAAATATAGGAGGAGTTTCAGCAAAATAGAAGTTAAAACAGAAGTTAATATTTCAGTAATGTGAGTTCATGGATTCATTTCTAGTGGATGTGAACAGACATTAAATAACTTTGTAATTCAGGGAATCCTTAATGGGGCCTGCTTCACACAACAACTTCACCACAAGTGAAATTTCATGCATTAAAGTTTGCAAACGAGAGTGTTCTACTGCAATGCAATGCTTTTAATAACCCAGCAACTGCCTTTAGCTTTCCAGAGAATATGTTTAATGTGAATTGATACTCTTATTGCAACTGTCTCCTGAAATAGTGAGGTGGAAGATACTACGGCTATGTCTGCACAGCAGTGTTATTTTGGAATAACTGGTGTTATTCCAAAATAACACAGTCTACAAGCAATTATTTCAACATAATGTCAAAGTGATGTTGACCTAGAGGACTTCTTACTCTGACTAGTGTAACCCTCATTTTACGAGGAGTAAGGGAAGTCGGAGGAAGAGTGCTCTTTCTCGGAATTCCTGCTGTGTAGACAGCGCCAAAAGCTGAAATAAGTTATTTCGACTTAAGCCATCCATTTGATGTAACTCAAGTTGTTTATTTTGGCTTTAGCCCTGCTGTGTAAAAGTGCCATAAGAAAATGTGGATTAAACTTACCTTACTTGTGAAGATTTAGGAAGTTGTGTAAAGTAGGAAGTTTGAGTACTGATTCTCTATTTTTACACAAATCACTTTACTGCATTTTTGCTTGCGTGTAAGAAGGAATCAGAAAATATTTCTTTATAAATTAAGTAAGGGCATAAAAAAAACTACTTAACATCATGTGTACACCAGAAGACATAGTATATCATATGAGATTGTTCCAAACATGACATTAGTTTGTAACAAATTCCTATATGATAGAGAAATAAAAATATGGGCTCAGTTCTCTTCACTTAAAGTAAACTAGGAGTGACACCATGGAATTGCAGTCATGCGAAATTCAGTGTGAGAGGAAAATCAGGGCCATTTATATTGATTACATAGTCAACTTGCACGACTTTGTTTTTACATATTTCAGCTTATATTTAGGATTTTATTATGTTCAAGAACAAACATGTTTTGCAAAAACATTGATGCAAATAGAGTTGCTTGTGTTTGAATTTCCTCTGAAACAGAGTGATCTGCATTTGTTATTTTTTCCACATGTTGATATGTACATTATACTAAAAACATATTCTACCCACAGAGACGCTCATTGTGTGTTTTATAAATATTTTGCATGGTTGGAAATACGGTGTTCATATTTTAGCATGTTTTCCCACGAGAAATATATGTGGACCAAATTCTGCTCTCCATTACACCAATATAAAAGCAAAGTAACTCAGCTGAAGTCAGTGGTCCAACTTCTGATGACTGAAGTCAGTAGGATCACAAGGGGGTAAGTTAATACAGAATTCGACCCAATCAATCCACTCCAGATTTACAGAGAGAACAGCATTTGGCTACTTACCTCTCTTACAGCAATGAACAGTTAAGCAATAGGGGTCTCCTCATAAGAGGCCCTATCTGGAAGATTTCAAACAAGTTCATAGTTCAATTTAGGTAGCGATGTGTTCTCTAATACTAAACACAAGATGTATCTTTCTTTGTGTTAGTGCCCTGCCGGGTTTACTGCCTTCCTAGTTTCTCTTTCTCTCTCACACACACACACTTAAAGTACTCCAAAAGTCTGGCATGAGCCAATTACTATGAGTCAGGTATTATCATGCATCCTTTCTTACTCAGATCACTCCACTTTGTTGATGTCGTTCTGATGTTACTTATAAAGAGACAATTCACAAGAGATGATACCATAGAATTTTTAAAATATATTTTATTGATATAATCTTAATGCAAAGGCTTGGGTGCATAATTCCTAGCAATCAATTCATAACACTTGGCGATTTTAAGGGTAAAATCCTTTTGTGAAATTCACAGGGAATTAAAATAGCCAATTTTTATTTTTAGGGTAGGAATTGTCCTCTAATTTCAATGCAAAAATCATGTTTCCCAGACCATTCCATGCTTCATGGGGATTTCCACATTATTCCTATGCATAAAGAAAATAAACCAAACCTATGATCCTAATCCAAAATGCAGGCCCTGTTAGGCACAAAATATATTCCACCTTTAAATTAGAATGACTGATGCACTAAAGCAACTGATGATGGACATATGTTATAACAGGGGTGGGCAATAATTTTTAATGGGGGGCCACATTAAGATTTTAGTAAGTGTTCAAGCACTACACTTTTCTATGGCGGGTGTGCAGGGTCTAGGATACAGGCTGGGTGCAGAAGGGAGCTCAGGGTAGGGGTGTAGGAGAATATGTGGGGTCTGAGAGGGAGTTTGGGTGAAGGAGAGGGTTGTGATGTGGGGTAGGGGCTTGGGTATGGGATCCGGGAGGGGTCTGGGTGCAGAAGAGTATTCTGGCCTGAAGGAGGGTGTAGGAGGGGTGCAGGGTCTAGGAGGGAGCTGTGACCTGGCGGAGGGAGAGAAGTAGAGTGCAGAGGGTTTGGATGATGACCTGGAGCAGGGAGTTAGGGGGTGGGAGGGCCTGGGGTGCAAGAGTCAGGCTGAAGGCACTTATCTAAGTGGCTCCCAACCAGCAGCCCTGCAGGAACCTGAAGCAGGCTCCCAGACTGCTCAAATTGCTGTTCCCTCTGGCTCTCTGCTTTGGGCATTGGGGAGGGGGGAGGTTTTGCATGCTGCCCCCGCCCCCAGCTCCCATTGGCCAGCTTCCATGAAGCCTCCGCCACTCCCTAGCACTCAGAGCAGCTTAAAGTGGTGTGGGGCTGCTCTGAAGTGGCTGGCTGCTCTGCTCATGGCTGGATCTAGCTCATGGGCCATGTCTTGCCCGCCCCTGTGTTATATGACTGTTAGTAGATCAGTTCACAAATCAAATATTAGCAAACAAGAACATTAAATGGACACTCCCTTTAGTAGATTTCATTCTATGCCCCATAACTAAATTGACTGCTTGAGAGGGGCACAGGCCTGCTATCATGCTTTAATGTATGACAACACCTAGGTTTGACAAAAAATTGGTTTAACAAAACTCAGGAAATAGCAGTGATAGACCTTTTCTTCCTCCATAAACAAAACAAAACAAAACAATGTCTCCTTCCCCAAAAAAACTCCATGCCAATTTTCAAAAAGAACTAGAAAATTTGATTATTTGTTATTGAATTCACAGGAAAAAAATAGCTCTCAGAAATCAAGCCCGTGGCATTATTTTTTAAAATTACTAATGAATGACAAAGGGATAACAATTGTGGTTTAGGTCTTGTTTAGTGAATGTGCTTCCTTTGTTTTGTTAATTGCCAATTATTATTTGTCTTGACATAAATCCTCGCTCTATTTTGTTTGAAGCTTCCCTGTACTGGAAGGAGTGTCAGACGTGTCCAAGTCAGAGTGATGATGTCACACTGTAGCAGGTGGGCTGCAGGGGATAAATGTCCTATTAATACAACTAATGAAGAGTTTCATTTAGCTCAAGGGCTGTGTCTAGACTGGCCAGTTTTTGCGGAAAATCAGCCGCTTTTGC
>CM057847.1:67582413-67616638 GCA_030068395.1 Apalone spinifera | reverse complement strand
TTCCGTTAAAAGCATTTGTGGAAAATCATGCCAGTCTAGACGTAGCCAAGGAGTTTCATTTCCCGATGCTGCCTTTGTGTAAGTTAGTTAGAGATGGAGTGTCAATTGTTTGTAGCCACTGCTTTGTTAAAATGGACTTGACACACAATTAAAGAAAAGTGTACCCATGCACCTAACATTAGTACTCCAGAATATCCAAAGATTTACGTCTTGCCACGAAGACACTCATGAAGAACAGTTCAAAGCATCAGCCCTTGAAATAAATGCAAAACGTACTGAGGAGCTGAAGAAGAAATAGTTGAACAACATGTGTGAGGGAGCCATAGGAAATGATACTTTCCCATCCAAACATTACATGTTACTTCTACATCCCACTGTATGTGACTCATGACAATCACAGGAACTGAGCATGTGTCAGACTGATTGGTTGGGCTGGATTAAGGGCTGGCATAGACAACCTAGACCAGGGGTTGGGAACCTCAGGCCTGGAAGCCAGATGCGACCACTGGCTTGCCTGGATCCAGCCCCCGAGGCATAGGGCCTCCCCGCCCCCCAACACTGGGGAGCCCACACTGGTGTTCCAGCCCTCTGCTGCCCCACCGTGGGGCTGGAACATACAAAATCTACTAGGCTGGCCCCCCTAAGTTCTGGTGGGCAAAGGAAATGTGGGCAGTGTCTTTCTCCTTCTCAATCAGGGGCCACATCAATGAGGGCTTTTTGTTTTGTTTTTGCTTCTCACTTGTGTGCAGCCCTGATGGACTTTTCAGTAGGTCAGTGACCCCCGAGCCAAAAAGAGTTCTCCATCCCTGACCTAGACACATGCCTAAGGCCTTATTAATATTTGGGTGCTTGAGCAGAGAGGGGGAGGCTGAGCTCTAGCTGGTCTGGTTCAGACCCCAGTGCAGGAGCTGGCTCCAGATAAGTAGTAAGGGGAAGCAGCACTGACCACTCTACTACCTGCTCAGGTTTGGCCTCACTGTCAAGGAGGCAGGACTAAAGTTGAGTTGAATGGCATTGCAACCCACATGCACCAGCTCACAACACGGTTCACTTTTCGCTCTGCTAACTCTCACCCCGCCCCCAGGAGAGAGGGCTGGCCAGGCCTAACCGAGTGGGCAGTGATTAGCGCTGGTCTTCCTGGCTGCTGTCGTAGGCTAGTTTCTTCACCAGTACCTGAAGGAGTCTAGCAAGCACTGGATGGGGAGCTGCATGTGGGAGCTGGCAGTGGGGTTTGCTTAGGGCCCAGAGATGAGTTAATCCAGCCCAGCTAGTTGGAATTACTCTACTTTCAGATCATAATTATATTCAATCATGGTTCCATACTTTAATGGCACAGTGAATGTGGGGATTAAAAGCCTAGACAAAAACCCTTTAAATTTAATCCTGACTCTTACACAGACTCTCTCTGGTTTGGGAAAGGCACAGGACACCCCTGCCTCAGTTTCCCCATTTGTAAAACAGAGTTAATAATACTTACTCACCAATCCCTCAGCGGAGTTTTGAGGACTCATTGTTTAAAGTACAGTGGCTAAAAGATTAAAACGGTCATGCAAATGTCAAGTATTATCATCATGATTACTCACCGTTATCTCCATTTTTTGAGAACTGCTTTCCCTTTTGAAGCCAAGGAAAAACATTCCTTTAAGGACTCAGGAGTATGAGAAGAGGAAACAAAATATGTCTCTTCCCTCCTCCCCTCTCTCTTCCCTCACCCCCGCTCCCGATCCTAGTTTACCTCACATCTCCCAGGAAATTGTTTTGAAAGTACCTGACACTTGGGTCAATGCCCTGCACTCCCAAGGCACTTTCCAAAGTATTTTCATGAGCCCCAGGCATCTAGAGGGAATGTGGCATCTCAAGTTTTCCTTCAGTTTGGTGGAATTATAACCGACAGACCTTGCGAGCCTTGTGCAACACATCGCTGGAATATCATTTAAAAATTCTAGAAGAAATATTTACTTGCTGGTTTATTTTCTTCTCACTCAAGCCAGTTAAACCTCGGATTTTAAGGTAAAGTTTCAATATGACTAACATTATAAGAAAACAGTAGGGGCAACAGCAACATTATGCTTAGCTTAGGTCAACATCCTCAGATACACTACTGGAGAACGCTCACTTGACTATTATGATACTAGTTGCACTTGATGATAATTGGGTGCAGACTTCAGTAACTGAGCATGGAATTATCAATTTAATAGTAGAAAATGCCAATATTATTGGGGAGAAATGTTATTTTCCATCCCAGAAAAACATTTAGCCAGTTATGATAACTCTGAATCTTCCCCTGTCCCCTGCAAGAATGTGTTCTCTCTCCTAAAAATTAGAAGCATTTAGCTGTTGCATATGCCTTATAATATAGTTAAGTGATTTGTGCTCGTTAACTAGCGCTCCCGCCCCCTCACTGTGAACTATTGTTTAACTTTCATATGCGTCAAAGGAATAATAAAATGCCAGAGAATAGGAGCTCACATGAGCTGAACTCCAGGACTTGAGGTTTTTTTTAACCACTCTGTCTCAGCCAAATACCAGCATGTCCCCTGGATTTCAAAACGTTTCTCTCTGTTTCACTTGAACAAGTAAACAGATGATGCCAAATTTCAAAACAAGAAAAAAAGAGAAGGATGAGACCAGAGGCGTAGTATTCCCTCCTGCTTTCCCAGCACTCCACTGGGAGCTGTTCTACAATGCTTGCACTGAAGTAGAGATTGTTCAAATCAAACAGGATCAGGACCAGTTTTAGGATTTTTGAAGAAGGATGGTTCTGTAGGAATACTCCCTTACTTTACCGTCCCCTCCCTAACTGAACAGAGGCATTTACAATGAAGTGGGTGGCCTGGGAAAGGGAGTTGTTTTGGCCCCCGCAGTAGAGTACAGCTGTTCTTATGCTCAGTTTCTTGTGTAGTGGAGCTGCCAATGTTTGAATTCTTTTCCAAGGACATTTTCTAAATCATACATACTGGTGATTTTCAACTTATTTTCTTTTCCCTTTCGTCTAACTACTTGCTGATAGATTTTAAGGCCAGAAGGGACCTTCGTGATCATGTGGTATATGACCTCCTGTAATTCACAGGCCACAGAAACACACCCACCCATTCCTGTAATGGACCCTTAACCCCTGGCTGAGTTACTAAGTCCTCTAATCTTGATTTAAAGTCTTCCTATTATAAAGAATCTACCATTTACTCTGATTCATACCAGTAAATGTTCCCCTTGCTGCAGAGGAAGATGTAAAGCAGTGGTTCCCAATCTTTTGGAGCATAGAGACCCCTTTTCAATCTATTAACATTTCACGAATTTCCCTCCTCCCTCTCCCTGGGGGAGAAAAAGAAAAGAAAAGGAAAAGAAAAGTGTGGAAAGAAAAAGAAAA
Organism: Apalone spinifera; assembly: GCA_030068395.1. NCBI lineage: Eukaryota > Metazoa > Chordata > Testudines > Trionychidae > Apalone > Apalone spinifera. The sequence continues at coordinate 67,613,271 of CM057847.1, read as the reverse complement.
GTAAAGATCCCAGTGGGCCTGATCCTTACTTGTAAACTTTCCACGGACCCCCTACAGTATGGACCTCAGGTTGGGAACCAGTGAGGTAAAGCAATCAAGATCTCTCCCAATCTGACCTGGGGGAAAATTCCTTCTCCACCCCAAATACGGAATTCCGGTAGACTCTGAGAATGTGGATGAAACCTACCAGTGAGATACCTGGGAAAGAATTCACTGTAGTAACTTAAAGGTCTCCCCATCTAGTTTCCCACCTCTGGTTGTTTGAGATATTTGCTAACTGCAGTTGCACATGGGCCGCATGACAGAGTAGGCAATCACATCATACTGTCTGTTCCATAAATGTACCACGCTCGGTCTTGAAAGCACTTGGGATTTTTGCCCCCATGGATCCCTTTTGAAGGCTGGTATAGAACTTTACTCCTCTGGTGGTTAGAAACTTTCATCTAATGTTAAGTCTAAATTTGTTGATGGCCAGTTTATATCCATTTATTCTAGAGTCAACAGTGGCCCTCACTCTTCCAGATGTTTATCCTTCTGATCATTCTGGGATAAGGAATTGTTTTGGCCCCCACAGTGGAGTACAGCTGCTCCTGTGCTCAGTTTCTTGTATAGTACAGCTGCCAATCTTTACATTAATGTTTATTTAATGAAGACAATTGTACCTCCCCTCAGCCTTCATTTGGCTGGCTGGCTATGCAAGTCATGTTCCTTAAGTCTCCTCTCATAAGGCAGCTTGCCCCTTCCTCTGATCATGCTATTGTCTTCTCTGTGTCACTATATAGGGATAGAATAGAGAATAGTCAACAATAAGCGATGTAAACAGCCACCCCATCAACCAATAAAATGTCTGTCAGAGCACTATAGTAAAATATAGGAGCATGAAATAAATAACAATAAAATTAACTACCTAAAAACAACTTGTATCTCTCCTTGCTTTTCCTGCTGTCTCCCATTTCTCCATCCCATTTTTCTCTCCTTCTACTTCTGACTTGTTCTGTCCATGTCATTTTTTTCATTTCATTCTATTTTGGGGGTTTTTTTTTATACAAGTCTCCTTTTTTGTCTGTCCCTTGCTGTTTCTTTGTGAAATAACAGCTCCTGTCCGACCCTGCTCTTTTTCAGCATTGTCCCCATTCCCTCTTGATCACCACTTTCTTGCTCATGCCAATCTTACGTTCTCTTTTCCTCTTCATGGCCTCCAGAATCTCCCACTTCCTGACGGTAACACAGCCATGGGAGCTACAACCATGAGAGTGAGATTGAAGTGAGTAAATAGTAGACTGCAAAGCATATTCTTGAGTACCACAGTTATCCAGATAATGAGCAATCTTGTGGCACCTTAGAGACTAACAAATTTATTAGGTCATGAGCTTTCATGGATAAAACCCACTTCATCAGATGAGTTGGTGGGTTTTACCCATGAAAGCTCATGATATATTATATTTGTTAGTCTCTAAGGTGCCACAGGACTGCTCATTGTATTTACAGTTACAGAGTAACATGGCTACTCCTCTCAGACAGTTGTCCAGGTTCGTTTAAAATGGGGATGATTAACTGTCACAGATTTCAAGATCAGGAGGGGCCATTGTGATTGTCTAGTCCGTTCTTCAGCATAGCCCAGATCATAGGATACTTGCACTAATTCCTACTTCAAGCCCAATAGACGTGCTTGAACAATAACAGATCTTTTAGAAAAACATCCAGGCTTGATTTTAAAATTCCCACTGATGGGAATCTTCCCTAGCTCTTGGTAATTTGTTCCAGTGATTCATTACTCCCACACTATTCAACATTTGTGCCTTAATACTGAGTATTTCTAGCTTCACCTTCTATTCATTTGATATTGTTCTACCTTTGTCTGCTAGACTGAAGAGACCTCTCTTATTAAATTTCTGTTCCCCATCTTGGTACTTATAGACTGGGATCAGGTCACTCCTTAAACCTTCTCCTTGATGAGCTACACAGCTTGAGCCCTTCATTAATTTTGTATAATTTTCTCCCCAAAGTGCCAGAGGAAAGGTCAACAATGGAGGAAAATCTCAGTCTTTCCAGTTTCTCAGGGTAGGCAGCTATGCGTGCCTCTGCCTCTTTTGCTCCTTTCTTTCCTTACATGATTTCCCTTCCTCCCCCCAGACCCCTTCCTCTGACCTCCATGTTTTCTCCTCGGTCTCTCCAGTCATCTTTGGAGATGGGAATTCTTGCTGTTGCTGTAGCCTAGGGCTCTGTTGTAGAGCCAGATCTCTTCTTCCTCTGCAAACTCTGGGCATGTGCCGTCGAGCTGAGTCAGCTCCTCCAATGAACTGCCCCTCCTTGTGGCTAGATAGCACACTGGCAGATCACCAGCTCAAGTGGTCCTCTTCACAGTAACGAATCCACAGGGTGAGTCACTCCAAAATTGGAGATCCAGGGATTTAGGCTTCGCAGAACCCAAATATTGACGCTGAATTAGCTGTGGCTCAAACAATGAACATAATCAATCTGAAAAATCTTCCATGACAAATGTTCTCTTCTGGGTTACCTTCTGAAGGTTGTCTTGACAATGAAAAGGGCTAGAAGCTGGACCAAACTTTTTCCAAGGGTAACCCAACTAATGTCAACAGATTAGCACTACAGATAAATACGACCTACTGTGTTAAAATAAAAGCCAAGCTCAATAATAAAATTTAAGGGACCTGCAGCAACAAAATTCAGAAGCCCCAACATTGGCCTGTTGCAAGATAGGATGCTAGAAACAGTCACACAACTGATGACAATTTGCTTTTCTATTTCCTATCATTCTAGATCATTCTCCTTCAGAGATCTTTCCCTAAGAAGTGTACACATTTAATCATTCTTTCCACTCACACAAGGCCTAAAATTCCCATACAAACCTTCTGACACAGTGAAGTAATATCTCCATTACAAAGATGGAACAAAGAAAGGACTTGCCTTCCAGTGACTTGCCCCAGGTCTCACATGGCAGAACCAGGAATAACACCCAGACCCTCTGTCTCCAGATCTTATACAAGCTGTAGTTCCTCCCACCCAGCCTGTGCTTGTACAGTAACTTTGACCTGACTGGAAGAGACATACTAACTTAAAACAAATAAAATGCATGTATTGGACCAATTTAAAAAAAACATTTTCTTGCCATGGTTCATTGTTTTTTCTAACTAGACATAAGACTGTCTCCTAAAGCGAGACAGTCTTTCTTTCAGAATTTTCCAGGAAGCGCCAATTGTCTCCCACATGTTATGCTTATTGTAACTCAAACAAATGTTTTAGGATATTCCTTCTAATTCGGTGAAATTGTGAGCTTGGCAATGGTGCACTGGAAATGAGACTGAAAGATACTGTGTTTTTTTTAATAAGTGTAGAGGAAAGTTTTGGGCTCAAAATTGGCTGCTCAGGGAGATAGAAACTCATGTTATGCATAAGGGATTTGGCAGGTCTGAACACAGAAATTTCCAGAAGTGTTTGCGTGGCAACAGCTCTGTGCCAATCTACATTTTTTAGCTACTCTGGCTGGCGGCCCAGCCTACAAGAAAGATGTGTATCTCCATACAGTTCACTGGCTTCCCTGATGAGTTTCCATACTGCATGGCAACATTGGATAATCTTATTTGTGTGCCAAAAAAACTCCTGCTACTTATATTGTTACTAAATACCAGATGTGTTTAATAAAGAGTAAGTGGAGCCAAACCTAGGGTAATCACATAGCCTATCATTAACATTTTCTAACAACAAAAATGCAATTGGAACACCAGATTACTGTTTTGCTTTGTTTGCTTAACGCCCTATTACTGGAACCCCGAGGGTGATAGGAACAGAACGCGGTAGGAGTAGACAGTTCTGGCACAGTTGATGACTTTGTTTACAATCACACCCCTGCACATCTGAAACATGTGTGAGAAAGTAAAGGCTAAGCAGATTTCCTTTCCACTCGGCACAAAGGCCGAGGGAAGAGAAAATTGCAGCAGGAAGTCTACAATGAGCTAGAAAGTAGTGGGATCATATTTCTTTGTCCCATAGTGGGGGATAGAACAAAACAACAGTGTGGGATTGATCCTGCATTCTTTGCACATCCAAAGCTCAATGCACAAGGAATGGAGGAGTGATCCTTGTTAGATAAAATTTATTGACAACCAAAACCCTCAAGTCCATTAAAAATATGTGTGTGTGTGTCAGGGTCCCAATCACCATATGAAATGTAAGTACATTAAAATGAGAGTTGCACATGTGCATATCCCAGGCTGACCAGACCCTTAGGGAAAAAAAGTTAAGTCATGCCTCTGTTGTAACAGACACACAGTAGAGGGAGAGAGAGAAATATGCTGTAACATTTTTAGATCCTCCAAAAGAAAAGGCCTGCTGAGATTCAAGAGGAACACTGTAGAAGCTGAGAGTCAACCCACTGCAAAGAGATGTTATCCTGACTGAAAATACATATGGGTGAAAAGGCCAGCTTTTCCCCATCAGGTTATCTGAAACAAGGCATTTTAATGAAGTAAGTAGAAAAAGTTTTATATTTATCAATGCATTCGCAATCTGCATTATTATCTGCACAGGAAAAACAATTGGCAAAGCTACCCATAACCGAAAATTTCCAAGAATATCAGTTCTTCAGTATGACTGGTTTTCATTTGTGGGTTGTGGAAAAGACAATGAAGGTTGGTGGGAAGCTCAGGTGTTATTACACACAATGTGGTGCAAGAGTGAATACAAACCAAAGGCCAATCGCAGTCCCATTCCCTTGGTCCCTGAGGAGAAAACTCCCATTGACTTCAATGGCACTTTCACCTATATCAAGATTGCAGCACTGGGGTCAGGATCCACAGCCAAAATAACAGTGGGTGAACAGGTTATATTACATGTAGTCAGAGCAGCTTGGAGGCTCGAGGGAGGATGCCTTGACTCTTGATCCTATTGTTGTGTAACACAAGTGCAGTAAAAGGTTCCTCCACAGGGACAAAGGAGGCCAGCTGGAAGAGGGAATGCAATGCACAGGCCTCAGTACTGCAAAAGGGTATACAAATGCATACTGTTCCTCCCATGTAGAGTCCCCATTTACTTCAATGAGACTTCATGTGGATGTAAGAATCAGTGCTTTGCAGGATCAGCCAAAACCCATTCCCCTTAACATCAGTTTGATGATATTGGTTTTCAAGACTGCGACAAAATAAAGGTATGTCTACACTTTGAGCAAAGAGTGTGATTCCCAGGGCGAGGAGACATGCCCACACTAGCTCTGACTGAGCTAATGCGCTAAAGATAAACACAACTGCTGTAGCAGAAGTGGTGAAAGGGGCTAGCCACTCCAAGTACATCCCTAGAGTCTTGGGTGGGATTGCACTTGCAGTGGCTAGCCACGCCCACTGCTCCTGATCACAGCTAGCTAGCAAGAGTACATCTCCTTGAGCTGGGAATTATATCCCTCATTCTAAATGCAGATGTACCTAATACAACTGGCACACTGCCAAGGAAGGAAGGGAAGGGAAGGGTTTATTGTTCCATTAGCCCACTTTCCACATTTGATCTCTACATTAGTGCTGTTGTAGTTACACATGAACAGTGTTTGGACTCTGGAAAGGGGAGGAGGAAGCAGCTCAGCGTGCTGCCCTTCCTATTCACTCCCTCCCCCAACCCCCGCACAATGGGGAGCCTGTGCCTGCGCTCTAACCCCCCTACCACCCACCCACAGGGCTGGAGCACACAAAATCTACTAGCGCTCTGGTTTGCAAGGGGAATGTGAGGAGTGTCTTTTTCCTTCTCAGTCAGGGGCTTCTCACTTTGCTTCTCACTTGCGTGCAGCCCCCGACTGATTTTTCTGTGGGTCAGCGGCCCCCAAACCAAAAAAGTTTCCCACCCCTGGTTCAAAGGAACAACTTAAAAACAAAATGAAATCAAACCACAGTCAATCTGTGGAACTCACTGTCACAAGGTACAGTAGACTTCCGATAATCCAGAACCTCTGGGACTTAGGTGGTGCCGGGTTATCAAATATGCTGGACTATCAGGAGGTACTATAAGCAGGTTATATATATACTGTGTACATTATATACTGTATATAAAGTGTTCTTAACCCTTTTTATTGTACATACTATATACAGTATACTGTAATGTTTTAGTTTTTTTAAGCCTTTTTTACCGTTTTTGCTCAGTTCAGCTGCTGCCACTGTTACCTTGTGACTCATTTTTTGCCGAAGCTCACTCACTAGGCTCTTGCCATTTTGATGCCGGACTATCAGGAGTGCCGGACTATTGGATGCCGGACTATTGGAGTTTTACTGTATTACTACAACAAAGATTTTAGTAAGAGACAGACACACATTCATTTACATTAATAATAAGAATATCTGCAGTTTCACTAGCTAAGCTAAAAACATATAAAGGATATCAGCTCTTGTGCAAAAAAGTCTTTAGCAGGTAGGGATTAGGAAGAAATGTTCTCCATGGACATGTTAGTGCAACATTGTCCATTAGGTGTTTTTCAATCTTCCTCTTAAGAACACAGTGTTGGTCACTCTCAGAGACAGGATACTGAACTAGCTCAATTCAAGAGACAGTGTATTCATCCCTGTATCATAAGGAATCATGGGTAAGTCTCTTTGCATATGTTTTCCCTTTGTCTATTTTAAACATGAACTCTTTGATGTGGAGATTGCCTCTTGCTAGGTATGGTGCCTAACACGAGGGGGGCTGATCTGGGCTGGGGCCTCTACATTCTATCATAACATAAAGAAATAGTTGCACTAATTCTGTTCTTACTCACACCAGTGTAAAACTCATCTATGAAACCCTCTTGCTAGCTACAATGTTTCCTAAGCATTGTTCTGTGCTGGAAAGGTGCTAACCCAGTTCCCTTAGCCCATGCAGAAAAGGTCTGGCTAAATTCCTGCTTCCGTCCATAGGCTTGGCTGTGCTGTCACTTACACTAGTTTTACACAGGTATAATTCCAATGGGATTATAATTTAAATGGGATTATGCCTGGTGAAGGGCTAATCCTGGAGAGCACTCAATGCCTTCTACCCCTTTGGACTGCTATGGGAGTTAACGGTGCTCCACGACTTGCAGGATTGGCCTTTTTATTGGTGTGAAATCAGAATCAGGACGATCAAGCCCTCATTGACACTCGCCAGTCTTGAAAATAGGTTCTCTCTCTTTGCTGGCTCAAGGTGGAGAGCACCTTCTTGTTTGCTATGCCAGCTAAAGGTGCAGACGCATAATGCTTCTCAAGTTTCCCTCATGCCCAAAGCCCTGAGTAAGGTGGTGCAAACCATATGCATATAACTATTCTACGCAAGAAAAAGGCTCAAAATGTAGAGTTATTGCTCCCAGCTCAGCTGCCAGTAAAACACCCGCTGAAAACCAGAATTCCTTTGATGCAGCCTCAGCCGAGTGATTTACAATTAAAGGTGGGGTCTAATATACGTTGTACTTGAAAGACGGCAAACAGAAAGTCCACTTGTGACATCTGTATGACTGGCTACTCCAGAGAAATCTTAATGTAAATCTCTGTGTGAGCACTGGATTGCTCTATTGTTCGATGGACTTTGGCTGCAAATTGTTCTGGATTTTATAGGATATTTGGTTGCTAATGGCTCATTTCTTATTGCACTCTTAAGGCCATCCTACATCTTTTGGGCTGTCAACCACCAGTGTGTATTTTGCGCCATTTGCAGTATCATAGTAAAGAAATATTAGATGAAGTTAAACTCCAGATGATCACAGGACTGACAATTTGTCTTCTGTATGAATATTATTTGCTAAGACCCATTATTTTTGTGTTACAAGATAGATGGAAAATGTTATTGACGCTGCAAAACAGAATGGATCTGTCATTTGCTCACTAATTGCCCATAGGACTTAATCACTCTGGGCCAAAGTGGTTAGGCACTGGACTGTGATTCAGTGGGCCTGTGTTCAGGGCCTGGCTCTGCCACAGAATCTCCTGTGTGAGTCACTAACCTGACATCTTCAGAGGTATTTAGGTGCCTAAATACCTTTGACAAGCTGGGTTTTACTCTCTCGCTCTCCAGTTCACCAAGGTACTTGGGCACACTGATATGCATTGGACTGTTTGTTGGCTTGAAGTTAAGCACATGTTTAGTACTTTGCTTAACTGGGAACTCTGAGGGTAGAACCCTGCGTGGATACCAAATTGGTACCCGCATCTACATCTGCAAAAATGATCCACGAATATCCACGTCCAGACCTATGGATTGGATACCTGCTGATATGAAGTGAATATCTGCACATTTCCAGAGTTCTAGCACAAAATTTGTATCTGCATCTGCAGCCATAGTCACAAAAGTGAGCTGCGGATATCGCATCCAGATAGCAGCAGATATCCACAGATTTGCAGGACTCTACTCTGAGCCCTTATCTATCAAAATAGTCACTGTGCAGTATAGCTGTCCTCTGTGCTCACTGCCCCCAGTGGTCACTGTGCAGTACTGCATCCCTCCAATCAGCCCCCTTTTTTTTCCTCTTTTATGGAAAACAATCAAATTTCAGGCACCTCCTGTTTTTCTGGCATAACCAAACCCTGACCTTGCTTTAAGTTAGAATAAGAGAAAAAGGCATATCAAATTTGGTGGACCTAGCTCTTAATGTTTAGGAGGAGTTCTTGAACAAACGGACTCGCAGACAAAGATTCACAGGCAGACGCACAAATCTCTGAAGTATCTATCTAAAAAACTGGCTTTAGAACAATTTTACTTGCACTGTTACATTTACCAATGGAAGAAAAAATAATATAAACCTAGCTGAAATCAAATTAAAAGTATCCACACAAGGTTTTGCATTACTTAACATCATTCCTTCAGTCAAACCAGTACAAGTTTGGGAGTAGGCCAAGCTTAAATTTCTAGCCTTTCTCCTTGTGAAAATAGGCTTAAAATGTGAAGTGGTGTAAGGAGATTCCTGGGATTCAAATGACCAATTATCCAGGTTCTCCTGCAGCAGGAGACTAAGTCTAGAGTGCATCCCAGAGAATCATCTCTCTAACGCCTCCCAAAATGCTTAGCTCGACAGTGTGTGAAACGCTACGAACATGATAACTAGGAATCGATTACATTTGGAGCAATGGGGTGATACATCCAAAAAGTTGTCTCTTTCACTCTCGCAGAAATTACTGCGACTGGATCTGATTGTTGACATTTTCAGTTCTGCCTGAAGCAATAATGGGCCTGGCTGGGATTCACCATAGACAGCTGTCATGCTACGAGTTTATCTACGGCAGCTGCTGGAAAAGAAACATTCCTCTTCCATCCCTTGTCAGAGATACTAGAATTGCATGGAAGGGGGGTACATCATGCAGCCCCTGCCTATGCCAGTTGCTCCAGCAATGTGTGAGGGGGAAGAGAGGAGGCAGGACCAAGTTGCTGCCTCACTGAGTATAAATCTTGCTGAAGCCACTAGTTCCACCTCAGTGTCAAATCTACAGAGCCAGTACAGGGGAACAACCTGAAGCCCTGTTCCTTGCTCACCTGTAAACAGAAACCCCTTCTCACACCTCATCTCAGTGAGTTGTTCCCTGATCTGTTAAAATATTGTATTATAACTAAATTGTGCCCAGACACTATGGTGATGGGCTCTTTAAACAATAATGACAGGCAATGCTGCAGGATTTGGCCCAATAATGATTAGTTGTAGTGGTATTATAGTAGTGGCTAAAAACCCCAAACAGAGTCAGGGCCCTGTTTGTGCAAGGCACTGTACAAACACACAGTAAGAGATAGTCCCTGTCCCACAACGCTGAAAATCTACATAGACAAGACAGTGGGGAAAAGGCAGTATTATTATCCCCTGCATGACAGCTGAGGCCCAGAAAAGTTATTTGACTTTCCCAAGTTCATACATGAGATCTGTTGCCTAGTGAGGGACGTCTGAGGCCATGTCTTCCGAGGCTCAGTCCAATGACTTAACTACCTTCCTCTCAGTAATAACAATCAGCGTCTGTACAGCACTCTGAAATGGTAAACAGCTACGCAAGGGCTATATTTATTGCTATAACAAATGACACCTTGCTCACTGTGTTGAAATTCATTTTAGAATTTCCTTAAGGGCCTTGCTGGCACTAATGCACCTGGATGAATTTGTGGCAATAACCTTTCCCTCATCTTTGCACAATAGCAGGCATCTGGAGTTACTGAGATACAAATCTTGTGGGTGTGGGTCAAGTTTATTTTTTAATTAATTATGGTGTAACAAGTGTCTGCTCCAACACAAGAATCATTTGATGTAAACATTTTTTGCATCACACCTTCTTAGTGTGGTGATGCTTTAGAATAATGCTTTTAAAAGAACGTCCTTGAGTGATCTGCCCACACCTTTCCCTGTTAGTTTCTCCCAAATGTCTCTCTGATGCTCAGGTCATCCTGTTCACCCAAAATCAAAACAAAAATCCTGGTCTGAACAAGCTCAGGAGTCAGTGATGTCAGTTCTGAACATAAAGCAATCCCCATGATATTATCAATTCCATTTGTTCCTCCTGTCTTTGAAGCAGTATGTAGTTCACAATGGCACTAAATTTGGAAGGTTTTTATCCTGGTGCTTTCTTGTATAAGCCCTGGGGCACACGACAATGGAATAGAAGCTTGAATGGGCTTGTTGAAAAGACAGACTGAAATAACTCATCTGCAGCACAGCAATGCTGCACGAAGGCTGTGTCCACACTAGCCTTTTCTCCCTAGGATTTCTCAGCACCACAAGGGGAAATGCTAGTGCAGAGACAATGCTCAAGCCACAGCCAGCACTTTAATCACTGTGTTATTTAGCCTTGCTCAAAGCAGGCCTGCTCTATACAGCATTTGGAAGGCTGGGGCCTACCTCAGCCCTGTCCACACTAGCCTCTCACCTTCACTACTATCAGTGGGCTGCATGTCAGGGAAAACTGGCTAGTGTAAATAAAGCTATTGGGTCTGATCCTGCTATCCTTGCAGGCATGGGCACTCCTTACGTAGGAAAGCAGTCCATTGACTTCACTGACCTATTGCCAGTGTACAGCGGGTGCGGGGTCAAACCCTATTTTCCTTCAAGTTTGAGGTGCCTTTCCCATATACTTGCTTTGTGCTGGCAGGACTGGCACCATGCCATGCTGTGCTCTTTGTCTGAACAAGTCACAGCCAAAGTAGCAATACAATTTCCCCAAAATTCAAAAACCTTCCTCACAGGTATTGCAGATGTCTACAGGCCTGATCCAGAGAGGAGCTGAGCACCCACAACTCCTGTTGCAGTCAGGATGCTTTCGGCACCCCCCAGCACCTCTCTGACTTAAAAGCTTAGGATCCAGAATGTTAATGGTGTGAGTCCAGCTAAAGGGTTTGGCAACTGTTCTTACGCCTGTAAATCTATTTGAAATCATAATCGGAGTTTTATTTAGAAAGTAAAATAGACACACACCAAAGCACTCAGAGTGCCGAGCAACAATCACAAAGCCAATTTCTCATTCATTAATAAAAGAACAGGCTGACCTCAACAGGCAAGATAGATAAATAAAAGGCAACAGAATAAAACAGATGCCGCCTGAGTGGTAGTCATTTCAAAACACCTCAGAAAACAATATCTTTTTTGAATGGGTTTTTTTAAGCGGGGGAGAGATTAAATGAACCAGATTTCAGGAGACAGCCAGTTGCACCATGTTGGGGCTGCCACTGCAACAGTTTGAGCACCTACGGACGTGGTAGGGATATGATAGCGGAACCCCCCAAACCCCACAGGATCTGAGAGTTCACAATCCCCTCAGGTTAGGGTTGGGGGTGGGGGGAAATCTCAGATATAACCAGGGCCAGCCCCATTCAGAGCTACCTCATTCAATACAGCTAATTTAGACTGAATCCACTACTCAATGGCTGTGTCTACACTGGGCCACTTATTCCGGAAAATCAGCTGCTTTTCCGGAATAAGCTGCGAGCTGTCTACACTGGCTCCTTGAATTTCCAGAAAAGCACTGACGATCTACTGTAAGAAATCAGCTGCTTTTCCGGAAAAACTATGCTGCTCCCACTCGGGCAAAAGTCCTTTTTCCGGAAAACTGTTCCGGAAAAGGGCCAGTGTAAACAGCACAGTAGTGTTTTCCGCAAAAAAGCCCCGATCGCGAAAATGACGATCGGGGCTTTTTTCCGGAAAAGCGCGTCTACATTGGCCACGGACACTTTTCCGGGAAAAGGGCTTTTCCGGAAAAGCATCCTGCCAATGTAGACGCTCTTTTTCCGGAAATACTTATAAAGGAAAACTGTTCCATTTTAAGCATTTCCGGAAAATCATGCCAGTGTAGACGTAGCCAGTATGATCCGGATAGCTCAAACCCTTTCTGGCAATGATGACTGCTGCTTTCCGAGAAAGCTGCAGGCAGCAGATCAGCCTCCCTGATAAACCTGTGAAGAAGGAATTGCACCAATTGAGCCTCGAGGTCAGGAGGATGCGCATTGCCACTGCCAGATAGACTTGAGATAAATAAGGGGATAACCGCATACAAATCGCGTAGCTGAAAACTGCAAAAAAAAGGGGGGCGGGCAGAACCTCTGCTGGTGCAAACTGGCACGTTTCATTGCCATGGGGCCATGAGACAGCAGCTGAAGACCTGCCTCACAATGTTTTCTTTATTTGTACAACTTGTTTTATTGTCAGACCTTCCGTTACACAGATCAGAAAAGAATCTGATGTATATTAAGGTCAGACCTTCGGCTGGACACATGCCCCAGAGAAGTGCATGTACACAGAGAGGGAGAGACTGTATGTATTCTAAGGTGCTCAATTGGCAATGGTGTCATTTTGACACCGAACAACAGCACTGCATCATTATCAATGTCCCCATCCCAGTCTGCTAAAAAAGCACTGATACTAACTGCATGCCAGAAATACCGAGTCCCCACTAAACCTCTGCTGTATCAAGTCTCTTTTTGTCTGATTCACTAGATCTTTGGCAGCACTCCAAGTTTTAGGTAGGAGGGGGGCGGGAGAACTTCCTGAGCATACCAACAGCCTCATTTTGATCTGTGATACTGAGCACTCATTTCCACTTCACAGGCTGGGCTGAGCAGTGCCACAGAGAGACAAATCCCAGACGTGGAAGGAGAGTGGTGTGGGGAGGAAAGATGAAAGCAGAAAAGAGCTGCATTTATTAAGCTGTTTTTCTTTCAGTGAAAAGAAGCATTTATCAGTGATTTCATACATCATGTGAGAGGTGGCTTCCTGCCAATTTCCAGGGATGCAAACAACCCATTGACATCATATGCTAAATATAGAACAGTCCTTCCTTTAGGTGAATAAATAATGCATCTGCAAAGGCATAGGTCTTCAGTTACACATTTATTATGATCAAGCTGTCAGGTTCTTATAATCAGAAGAATAATGCTCAATCCCAACAAGGAATGATAGGCAAAGAACTCAAAACAATTTCAGACAATAGCTGATTACGCCCGTCTGCTGCTGATTTCCTTGTTCATTTGTTTGTCGTGCCACTGAAATGATAGGTAGCTGTAAACCACGTTCTAGCTTTTTAACACAGATCTGTTGCTGTCCCTCCCTTTTCCTTCAAGCCGGGCTGTAAAGATGAGAGTGGGTGGAGAGGTTATGAATAAAGCACGTTGCCAAAAATGTGGAAACTTCATTAGCTCTTCCTGGGGGAAGTGATGGGGAACAATATGATAAAATTATGCTAGGAGTAAAATAGCAGCCTGTGTGAATCTAACGGCTTTAATGCAAGGGGCTTTCCAAACTCATTCAGAAACAGTCTTTAACTGATGTCATCCAGTGCTAATCACTTTTGATTCCTTTAATATTTTTATTTAAGGGCACCTGTAACTAACAAGCAGGTAACCAAGAGCTGTAGTTGGCTCTCTGGTAGCTAGGTGATGTCCCTGAAACAACCTGAAGAAGGATTAAGATTCATAATAAAATTCAACTAATATTATTTTCTCCTTTCAAACCTAAAGCACCAGATAGGAGAGAGAGTCTCTGAAACCATTCTTAATGAGGGGAAATTGAAAAAGTAGAGCAAAGAAATAAGAGGACCATGCACCATAAGAGCTGCCGCAAGGTGTTGGATCAATGACAACATCTGCATGAATTCTTTTTCACATGGTCTTGGATACAATAAAGGTTGTTACTATGGAAACTGGTGTAAAAGCACCGGTAAAAGAAGGCTAGAACTGAAAGATGAAAAGTAAGAAAGATAATATTTTTAGATGAAATATAAGGAATGCAATGAAATTACATAATCCAGGCTTATTGTTTGCATCAGTGCTCAGTAACATATTGTGGTTTCTGCTCTGGACTGCTGAATGAAAAACTGTTACATTTTGTGAATGATAAATAACGCAGTAAAATTTGAGGTCAGGAATTATGATTACCATACTGTCATAAACAGAAGCATTTAATATACAGTGCAGCTGTGGATTCATCATGCAGCGTGAGAAATATTGTGCCAACGATCGTAATATTCTCAGAAAGTTATAATGACTCACTCTTTTATTGTTATTAAGAAGCAAAGTGCAAATAATTATATGCACATTTGATGTTTTGGATATAGAGAAGCCTTTTATAGAAGAAAAACACGGCCTAATTTTCAAGTGTGTTGAGCACCCACAGCTCATAATGAATTCAAAGGGAGTTGCAGATACTCAGCACTTCTGAAAATCAAGACATATATTTTGAGTCAGAAAGTCTCGTCAATTTCCATAACATCAAATGTGCATAAATTGTTTGCTGTGCTCCTTAATTAGGGCCTAATACTGTTCAGAGCTCAGCACCTCTAGAAGGGTGCTGAAGATACTCAGCATCCATCTATTATGGCTCTGATTTGGGAAAAATTTTAAGCATGTGCCTAACTGCTTACCTGAACTAGGCCTTTGGTGGGAGCTGAGGGAAATGAGAATCTCTGAAAAGAATCAGTATACATATTTAAGTCTCTTGATATAAAATCTAGGTACTTACATTTAGGCATGTGAGTTCAAAATTCTTAGCCTCAGCGCTTAAAGGATCATAGAATACTAAAACTGGAAGGGACCTCAAGAGGTCATCAAGTCTAGTTCCCTGCCCTCACAGTAGGACCAAGCACTGTAGAAAAGGAAGGGCATGTGCATGCTAACGTCAGAGGGAAAGGGGGCATGGGCATCAAAATATTGGTGTGTGGAGCCTGTTGTACACAGGAGACTTGCATCATTATTCCAGTCACAGAACCCTCAGTAATGTTACAAGGGCAAACCCAAAGGAACGCATTTCTTATGACTGAAAAACTTTCAGCATGCTCACTACCCTAGGATAATGATCAGTAAAAGCCACGCTCAGTCAGAATATAACAACTGTAAGTGCCATCGAATCCTGTCACTAGACGTGCTGGGACTAAAAGTCCCAAACCATGTAGCTAGCCACAGACACTACCAGGAAACCATTGGGTAAATGACAGCCTTAGTTTTGCTCTAGGCCAAATAAAACATGTGACCAATTGTTTCCACACTTCTGATCAGGCTGGGGGTTGGCCATTAAGCAAGTGCAAAGTATGCTTGTGACAGGTACTGCAATCCCATGTATCTCTGAGGACAACTTCTGTGTACTGTTTTAGGCTAACGGTTGCATTCTACTCCTTTGAGGTGGGTTACCATTGCTCATCCAGGAACTAAAAACATTTGGGGAACAGGTTGATTATTGCAGTCCCTGGGATTTTAAACAGCTCCAGAAAAGTACCACCGTTGGGGAGGGTTTGCATATACTGGTCCAAACAGGTGCCAGAGGCCAAGGAGACAAAGAAAGAACTTTTTTTTTGATTCAGCTAAAAGTCCTGAACTTTGGTCAAAGGGTTGGCCCAAACCCTGCTAAAAGGCTGGAAAGACTAGAGAACCTGTGTGGTCTCCATGGGATTGAAAGGGAGTTACTGGTAAAATATTTACATCCTGGTTTCATTATATTTGTTTTCTCTGTATGCTTTTATCTTGGAATAGACTTTTATCCTGGAATGTACTTTGCTCTGGAGCAGCTGGTGGTCACTGGTATGTCGCTGTCCTTCAAGTGAAACTAAAGAGCAGAGGAATTGTTTGACTGGAGGTAATTAGTGAGTCCCAGGGGACTGCAGTCTGAAACGCCTAGTCAGGGGAGGGGACAGGGGCATAGGTCTCTGCTCAGAGAGAGGTGATGACTGGAGCCTGAGAGATTCCTGCAGCTGACCATGCAAGTGGCAAGAGATGCAGTGACCCTGAAACTGTGACAGCACTTATATAAGCAGCACAGCAGGAGAACAAACAAAATAGGAAGAAATAATAAGAACTGGTCTGTGATGCAGGGTTTGGTGAGTGGGAGACACTGGATTGCAGACACTAGACAAAGGAACAGAGAATGAGTGGGGGTGGGGGGGAGCACCACAGACTATTGTTAATGGGGGGATTACTGACAGCTGTTTGATATAAGAGCATCAGCTAAAGGAACTTATGAACACACAGGTAGCAGAGACTTATGATTTCCACAAGGAACAGACTAACCTGACTCTCTGTGTACCTCAGAAAAAGTGGATCAAATTATTACCTGAAAAATTACCTCAGTCCCGCCTGAGGTAATTTTTGGACAAGTCAGTTCAAAGTTACTTTATTGGCATGACTATAATACATGCATTGCCAAAGCTAATATAGAATACAAATTAAATGATAAATTAGACTAACTATTGTCTCATCCTCATCCAACACTAATATTGCAAGCTGAAGAACCCTTGCCTCCTTCTTCCAAAAAAAGGAAAGAAAAGCATGAAAAGAGGCAAAAAAAGAGCAACTAGAAGAAAAAAAGTGATTCTATTTAGTGTTGGGTGTTGCCTTGACTACAGAAAGCCATTGCATTTCAGCTGGACTTAACTAACCCATCCAGGGTAAAATCTTGTCTCTCAATTTACCTGATCAAATTGTGACTGAAACACCTGTCTTTTTTAATGCTCTAGCTTAGACAAGAGCCTAGGGTACAACTTAACTAGCCAAAATAGAGCTTACAAGTTTACAACAGGGGAAAGGTTCAGTGTAAGTTGGGTTTTGCTAGCACTCATTAGCTAAACCTGACCTAAATGCAAGTGCTTTTCCTAGGACAGCCAAAGACTTTGTTTCTCTTAAGGGATCGATTGCTATCCTAATCTCTGCTGTGTTAATCAGCAATCATGTGCCATTTTCAAGCTTAGAGGGAACTGAAATTGTATCAGAAAAAGTTCATATTTGGCCACGATTTTCACTTGTATTAGCTACCAAACCAGCTAGAAGCCAGATCTCTTATGAGACAGGACAGTGACAATGTTCCCTCCAATTTTTTTCCATCTATGTGCAGAATAAATTTTGGTACGTGCACCAAGACAAGTGTGGGTATGCACCACCAATAGCAACACATGCTGCTGGCTGTGGTCACCCTGCTAATCAGCTGGGCATCTCTGAATCGCTTCTGAGTGGCTGCCAAGCGCACAGTTTACAGGGAACACTGGTGACAAACACCTATTTCTGCTTCAGAGGCTATATTAGGCCATCTATTGTCACTGGTTTTAGCAGCCTGAGAAGAGCAGCAGGTATCTGAATGAAACCAGTTGTCATTCCTTAGGTAAGGGCCTCTTCCTCTTTCCATTCAACCATCCATCTATAAGACTCTGAGGATCAGACTGTTGACCCATCAAGTCTCACCTTGTGCAGTGCAAGACTCTCTTCACCGAGAGATAAAGACTATATATTTTGAGGTGCTATGCTCTTTATGGCAGGAATAGTCTCTTCCTCTTTGTAAGCCACCCAGCTCATTCTGAGCACTGCCATGAACTAAATAATAATAGCCTGTTCCTTCCCTTTCTGACAACTCAGTCCTTTGCCTTCCAACCTTCCCTTGATCTACTTTGTCCCTCCACACCCTCTCTACTCTCATAGGGGTGCCTAGGAGCTGCTACCAGTCTGAGAGGCTCCACATTGTATTACACACCTGAAAGAAGTACTCAGTTATGCAGGACTTCTGAAGAGATTGGCTGAAAGCTGGATATTCATTTGTTCAGCAAAGCTAGGGTTTATTGCAGGGAGGTCTAAAGAATGGGTGAGTTACAATTCTTTCACTTAACAAAAACACGATGCTGATGAGTTGGGTTTAGTTTTGATCAACAGGACAGGTGAAATTTGGGCCACTCAGCCAGATCACATATTTATGGAGCCAGCTTATGCAGCTTCAGTTGAGATTTGCTAGGACCCAGCTGAACAATTAAAGTAAAGCTTGACTAAGTCTCAGGCCTTGCTTAACATAGCCCACTTAAAGCTTTGCCTTCCATGAATAAAATTAATCATTCTCACTGATTCCTTAATCAGCCTTATCCTCAGAGGTGTAAATTACAGTGACAGATGTATAATCAGAGAAGTCTTCCAAATTAAACTTAAAAAAAAAAAAAAGGAAGGTACTCAATGTTGGCTGTACTAAGCAAGGCCCTTCTATCTATAACAACCACAACAGCAGTACTAACAATGCCAGGCAAAACCCTGCTGAAAAATGGCCATGTCTAAGAAGTAAGCCATCTTTTACTAAAGCTAGAGACCACTGATTAGACCAGCTATCATTCTTTTATCAGGAACTTGTCTTCCACTGGAATAGCCCAGTCCTGAATACTCTCAACAAAGCATTTCAGCTCAAATTTTTAAAATTATTTAGGTGCCTGACTCCTGAGATCACACTGACCTTTAAGCGCATTGTATTCAATGGGATCTGAGAGCACACAGCAACTCCAAGAATTGGGCTCAGAGAGCGCTCACCTGATATCAATAGGGCTATGCATGTTAATAATAAACATAAGTAAGTGTTTCGCTTCAGCGAAGCATGAGTGCTCAGCACTTTGCAAAATCAAACACAGAGGGAGCAGACTGAGCTCCTTCTGACACCTCACTCTGGCATGAAAAGAAAAAGACTAAATTACCGAAAGAGCAGCAGGTTAACTTTGTTGCTGCTGCTAGAACAGGCTTTGATGTTTTGGGTGAGTTTTCCAGGTATCTTGCGTGCCCTTCCAGTTTTTCCTAGCATAAACTGTCCTCCAAAAGATGGAGTTAGTCTGGAAGCTGAAAGGGGCAGGAAAATAATCACAATATTTTGGAAGCTGCAGAATCTCTTACCACCATTTCTGTAAACACGGTCATTTTCTGTTAAGAGCTAGTGTTCCATTCTTTCAAAGGTGATCTACCTGGTACATGACACAGTTCACGAACTGTTTAAAGCATCCATCCAGTGACCAATGTCTGCATAGGATATACGAATATTTAATTTTTTTCTGCCCTGGAAATGTGTATGTAAATAATGTTGTAAATACATATCTAATAAAAATGGGAGTCTAAGTTAACAGAGTTTCACGTTTAAGATTTAAAACTCATAATTGAATGTTTCAAAAAATTGTTAGTTAAACCACTGCACCCCATGAGAGTTTTGGGTGTGCAAGAAGTAAAGGATTGGGCCCAGCCTGCTGTTTTATGCAGATACCGTTTTATAATATGAAATAAAAATAAAATGGATTCCAGAAAATGTTAAATATTTAATGATGTAATTAAGCCTTATTAATGTAATGTTCTTTATTTTGCAAATTAAAATTTCACAAGAATTCGTCAGCTCTTTATTTTTTATTACTTAGTCCGGGAGTCTGTCATATTTATGTGTTGTGAGTCTTTATAAACATTTGATTGATGTTAAATGTTTCAAATAAAAAATCAGTTTACATTTTAGTTGTCATGGCTATATGGAAATATTATTAATATGAGTCAATATTTATAATGTGCATTACTTCCTAATACGTTTTGATATTATTATTGCCATATAGGACAAATATAGTTCATTACAGATGAAAAATGCTTTAATCTTGAGGTTCTTTACAAAATCTTGTAAACAATTAGTTTTTAGTGCTCCTTTGGTTCTGCTTTCCCTTCGACTGGTTCACAACACCCCACTGCATGCTTCCCTGCTCCTTTTCTTTCCTTTTGCCATTCTCTCTGCTTTCCTCCAAGTAGCCTTCTGGTACTCCCGGAAACCCCTTCCTAATGCTGTCCACTGTATGTAATACCATTCTCTTCTCCTTCAGGCCCTTCTTTAAAACAGGTGTCTTTGTGACACCTATGTAACTTAAAAATGAAATAAAAACATCTCTACCATTGAAATAATGATGGTTAGTGATTTGTAGCAAGTTGGCAAGCGAGGCCCCTGTATAGGAATGCAAGATTGCTCTGATGAGCCACCCTAAACTCAGGATCTAGGCCCTTGCAGGAAGATGCAGGTATTACTGCTGACAGGTGGATCTTAGCTCCAGAAAGGACAGTAGAGGGGAAAGGAATTTGGGGCAGAAATACCTCAACCTGGGATAAAGAAGGCTCTGCTGGGAACTCTTAGGTCCAGCTAAGTTTGAGGAAAAAGTTGAGCTCAGATAAATGTACTGTTATTTGAGTTACTCATATAGCCAAACACCCATGTGGACTACAATGCAATGTACTTGGAACAGGCTGGGAATACTTACACTTCAACTTTAGTTTAGCAACAATATCTGATTGTGGATCACAGATGTGTGCCCTGCTAACCAAAGCAAGATCTTATTGTTGTAAGCCTTACTCCTCTTTCCTTTGTTTTTCTCATCACTTACCCTGCTTAGTTACGCTAGGTCTAGACTGCAACATTTTTGTGGGAAATGCTACGCAAAATGCACTCCGCTTTTTCCACTTTTTTTTTTGGAAGAGGCTTTTCTGCTGTTTGGCCCCATCTAGGTGGGGCCAAATGGCGGAAATGCCTCCTCTTTTGGCGAAAAAAAGCAAAAGAGCAAATGTGTTCCTTGGACACGGCAGGGTTTTTGCGGGATACCTCTGGTATCCCTAAGTCATACTGAACTACATTTGACTGCTCACTGGAGTTCAGATAAAATTCATCATGAATATGTGTTGCAAGACTCGGCCTTTGGACTGTCACTTTAGGGGCAAGTGTCTGATCCTGGACAATTAGTGTAACCCTTACTTTTACTGGTTGTTTTATTGATGTCAATGGATCTATTTTTGTGAAAAAGGGTTCCAGTGTCAGGTACCATGTCTTCCTTCGGGATCCATGGGCAAGTCTCTTAAACTTGCTGAGCCTCAGTTTTTTCATCTGTGAAAGGGATAATGATACCTGACTTTGTTTATAAACCACTTTGGGATTCTCAGATGGGAATTATTCTAAGTATTATACTAAGTATAATTATGCTAAGAATTATACTAAGTATTATTCTCAGAGCTAGAAAAACACACCAGCTCCAGGTGCATAGAAATTTTACCTGAGCAAATGCACAGAATGGGCAAAATAGCTGTTGGCTCACTCCCTGGAAAGGAAAGAGCAAACCAGCCAAAGAAGAGAGCAGACCAGCCAAAGAGCCATTGATTCTTTAACAGGTGATGAAGGAAGGAATTAGAGAGTTCCTTGGCCTGTTCCCTTCATGGAGGAATGGGGGGTAAGGAGATGTTAGCCCTCTTTGGAGGGCAGCATCAGAAGAGCCTGTCAGAAAGGTAGGGATCAGTATTATTTAATTTGGGGGTGCAGAATTCATTGATTTATTTGGGGCATTATTGGTGGGGTGCAGCTTTTGGTGGGACAGAAATTAGTTTTACAGAGCGTCCCTGCTATAAGTTACCCCGGTATATATCCATTCTGCACTAAACTCATTGACGTTTGTAGGAACGAATGTGTTATAAGTCCTCCTATTCCCTGCTCTTAAGTCGTGCAAAAAAAAAAAAAAAAACAACCCAATTTGCACAAACGGAAGTCATCTGTTGGAAAAAATTCCTTGCTTTAAGTCCAAGATTTTTTGAACATATCTTGGACTTATAGCAAGGACTTATAGCCTGTACTTAGGAAAGGGCAGAATTGGTTAGGGGACAGAAATGTTTTATTTGGGTATTTCCTAGCACTTCACATTTTCTTGGCACAACTCTGACCTTGCTTTAAGTTAGGATAAAAGGAAGCTGCATACTAAATTTGGGGGTCCTAGCTCCTCCCATTTAGGAGGAGTTCTTGAACAAACAGATTCACAGATGGACAGACAGACATTTATAAAATATATAGATAGATAGATGTATTTTATCATGGAACCAAAGACTCTAAAGACCTATGTACAAAGGCCAAAGTTGCTCTTGGAAATTAAGTGCAGCATCTTCCATTTCAAGTGCCCCTGCTCCTGCTTTTTCAAATGAACTGGATGCCTTCTTTTTTTTTTAAAGAGTCCTCTGCCAGCCTACTCTAACTCAAGCAATTGTTGTGTGATATTTTCCGATGGACCAAAAGCACCACACTTGTATGTATGTATGTATGTAGGACATAGTATCCCAAAAGTGGTGCATACATAGTGCTTATATTCATATAGCTAGTTCTGACACCCCAGGGAGCATTTAAGATGCTACCTGCATTGGCATTCTAGAGAAAAAAGCAGAGGACACATTTTGACAACATGCCTATCAATATTACAGATGTTGCTCCGTACTGCACACAGTCACACTTATTTCCAATTCTGACTGAGTGCTATTTGTCATACATGCTAGAGCTTTGCCTGCAGTAAACAAATAAGGATCTAGAAGTCTCTGACAATGGAAAACAAAAATATTTGCATCCTGTCTGCACTGCAGCTTCCACTGGTGGATGTGCACCGGTGGAGAATTACAGCTCCCAGGTTTCCTAGCATAGATGCAAGCAGCCCTGCTATCAATTCAGTTTTGCTTGCCTAGTTTCCACTGCAGGATGTCTAAGAAGCTTCATTAAGTTTACATGGGGTCCAATTCTCCATTGCCTTGCCCCTTGCATGTCATTTATTCCAGTACAAAGTGAAGTAAAAATCCCACCAACTCAGAATGGGAGGGTTTAAACCCACTTTGTATCAGTGTAAATTAATATGCCAGGTGAAGGACAATGATGAATGGAAACCACAGTGCTTGGAGAACTGGTATGGCCCTAATATCCTTTCAATCAATTATATCAGCAGGAAGCAAACAAGTGGTGCCAAATCTATATTAATTAAGCAACAGAACTGTCAATAATTTTTTTCACTTTAAAACACATGCCATTTTTTCTGAAATGTGGCAGCTTGGCAGCCAGATTTCCTACCTCTCTGTTCTGGCACCACCTTCTATGGTTTTAAGTTCACTTAGTGTTTTTCTTTTTTTAGCAAGATGAGCCAACAACACACTGTAACAAAAGGCTGGCACGCCCACTATCATAATCTGTAACTTCCCAAGTGCCATTTCAAATAAGCAGAGAAAAATTAACTGAACTTGTAAAGATTTAAGTGCTGGAGGTAAAAGTAACTGTCCGAGGCTATGTCTACACAGCGAAGTTATTTAGAAATAACAGCTGTTATTTTGAAATAACTTTCCTAGCATCTACACAAGCCAACTGCTATTTCGAAATTAATTTGAAATAGCGGAGGACTTATTTTGAAATTGGTAAACCTAATTTCATGAGGAATAGAGCCAATTTCAAAATTGCTATTTCGAAATAAGCACTGTGTAGACGCTTATTTCGAAAGAGGGGGCCTCCAACCCTGCTGGCCGTCCTGGCCACAAGGTAACTTCTGACCTGATGCCCTGCTGGAACCAGTTCTGGCTGGCCTTAAATGTGATTCAGCATCCAATCAGTGTGGATGCACTATTTTGAAATAGCAAAAAACTATTTCAAAATACATTTTGTGTGTAGACATGTTATTTCAAAATAAGATATTTCTAAATAACTATTTTGAAATTAGATATTTCAAAATAACGCTGTAGTGCAGACATACCCTAAGTGAGTGCTTGCTATCAAGAATGTATACTGATTTTCATTAATATTCCCTATGCTTCAGACATACATTGAGTGTGGCATTCCAGAGAACTGAAACCTCTTGGTTTTCAAGAAGGTTTAATTTGGAAAAGGGACTGAACAGTGGAGCTTCAAAGTTTGCATTTGATACAAAATTATTCAATACAGCAAAATCCAAAGCTGACTGTGAGGAGTTACAGGGAGATCTCACAAAACTGGGTTGCTGGGCAACAAAATTGCAGGTGAAATTCAACATCAATATGTGCAAAGTACAGGTAATGCACATTGAAGAACATACCTATACAGATAGATTCTAAATTAGCTTTTACCATTCAGCAGAGAGATCTGGGAGCCACTCTGGAGCTTTCTCTGAAAACTTTAACTCAGGATGTCTGAAAAGGTTCAGAGAAGGGGAATAAAGATGATCCAGGGTATGGAACAGCTTCCATAGCAGGAAAGACTAAAAAACTTAAGGGCTGCTCATGTTAGAAAATGGACAACTAAGGGGAAAAGTGATAGAGCTCTATAAAATCATCAATGGTCTAGAAAAAGGGAATACCAAAGAGTTATTTCCTTTTCCCACAAAACAAAAACCAAATGAAATTAATAGGCAACAGGTTCAATACAAACAAGAGAAATACTTTTTCCATACAACTTACCTGTGGACCTCATGGCCATGGGACGATGTAATGGCCACTAGTATAACAAAGCTCAGAAAAAGAACTAAGTAAGTTCATGGAGGGTAGTTCCATCAATAGCTTTTGACCGAGATGGTCAGAGACACAGCCCCATGTTCAGGGAGACCCTAAACTCTTGACTGAAAACGTGAGGGGAAAACAGGGGTTCATCATTCCAACCACCCAGAAGCACTGGCATTGGCCACCAAAAGACAGGATACTGTATTAGATGGATCATGGGTCTGACCGCTCTTACTTTCTTATGCTGATTAAGCTGATGTTTAGCAAATTGCTTTTTTCCTGGTGTTGATGGAGGAATGTTCAGGCTGTGATAGACTAGCTAAAGTGTAAACATCATGTATGCATTTTTATTACCACAGCTGTTATGTTATGCACACAGAACCAATACAAAAGAAGGTGTTGAAAGAGCATAGAATGTGTGTTGCCCCAAATCTTTCCAGATTGTGATGGCCACTTTGTGAATACCATGAAACCAAGGCTTGCCTAGGTGGGGAAATAAACTCTTGCATCAAAATGTCCCTGCAATCTCTGCTAAAGGGCAAGCACAATAATATCCTTCTCAAAGCTAGTTCTTTAGCAGTTTTTAGTCATGGATCTCAAAGTGCTCTTTGCCAAGATAGGAAAGCAGTGTTAATTATCCCTGTTTGAGAGAGAGAGAAATGGAAGTGAGAGGAGGTTAGTATCATGCCAAAACTAACAAAGCAAGTAAGTTGCAATGTAGGGAATGGAATTCAAGCCTCCTGACCCCAGTCTTATGTTCTGTTGACTAGTTACAGATTTCCATAAAGGGATATGGCTGCATTTTTGTTGATTGCATTTGATTTTGGAGTGGGGAAATTGGTCCAAAAACTGGAAGACTGATAAGTTTGCTGGCCTGTGACAAGCATGTAATGTACCACTCACTGGCCACAACATACTTTCTCTCTGCTGATTTGAATAGGGGGGACTCTTCACCTTGGTTCAGGAAATACATTTCACATCTGCTGAAGGTTTCAGGATGTCTGAAAAGAAACAGAAGTGGGTTTCTTTGGGCTACAAAAACTGGCAGCGAGAGCTGGGGAAAACCTGTGATTAATACTTACATTAAAAATATACCACCAGGCAGAGGAACAGAAAAATGTAATTACATCCCACCTGATTATTGGAAGAAGTGCAGTGCCACTGTCTTCCACACAGTATCCTGCTCTAGACCGTGTTGAACAGCTGGCAAGTCACCCTGGAATTAGGTGAGTGAGGCCTCTTGTCCATAATGATCAGTTTCACTGTCATCTGTGTCACCACCATGCAGCTTTCTACAGCAGTGCCAGGACCACTAGACCGGACTAGTGCTGTCACCACTGCATCTGTTTGCTTCTGAAGACTCAGCTACTTCTGTTAATAAAGCATGATCAAGGAAGGCGCTTGTACTTTAGGGATTGAAATTGGAACTGAAATCTATTCCTGGCAATGACTCTAAACTACATGCAAGGTCACAGAACAACAAAGAATGCCTGCCCTATTGATATGTTGTTAGATGCTGCTGTCGCTGTTTCTCTGGCAGTGACCGTTTGCTTATTCACCTCCCTCCATCTGCAGTACCCTCCAACCTTTGCCCACCCTCCAAGTTTTATGACCCCAAAATGAGATGCCGTTCACAATTGACTCGGCAGATCTTCACAAGAGCAAACCTCATCTCATGTATAATCTTGATCATCAGTGATACGGCAAAGTTTCTTAAATTATCTTGACGAGGCTTCAGAGTTACTACTCCACTGAGATGAATGGAAATGTTTCACTCCACCTTAAGAATTACTGGTTTAGGTTGTGTGCAGACTTGTCAAACACCATTGCCATGGCTTAGATCTGTCTCACACTCTGAAAGCTGTTTTCACAACATCCTATTTCCACTGCTACAAGAGCTAGAGATTAAATTTTGTAAATGAAAGTTCAGAGTCTGGTGCACAAGATGGCAGCCACCACAGCAGAATATCAGCTTGCTAAAGACTGCTCTGCATTTAAAAATGAAATTACCTGGTCATGTTGCTCAAGGCTGTGAAAAATTTTGAGCCTTGAGCACTATAGTTAGGTTGACCTAATCCCGATGTAGATGAGGATGGGTTGATGGAAGATTTCCTCTGTCAACCTATCCGCTGCTTCTCAGAGAGTTAATTAACTACATAACCAGAAGAACCCGTTATATTGATATATAAAGCTTCTACACTATGGCACTAAAGCATCAAAGGTGCAGGGCCATAGCCAATGCTACTATAAAAGCTGTAGTTTAGATGTGCCCTGAGCCATCACTAGCCAACCCTATCTGGTACCTGCCCTTTTTGCTTCTTATTCCTCTCTTAGGTCTGGCCTACATCTAAACTTAGGTTGCCCTAGCTACAACATGCAGGCTGTGAAAAAAAATCACATCCTGTGCAATGTACTTAGGTCAACCCAGTGACCACTATGGATGAAGCAAGGTTGACAGGGGAATTGTTTTATTGACCTACCTACAATCTCCTGGGTAGATAGATAACTTACAGTGATGGAAAAGCACTGATGTAAGAAGTATCTACACTCGTGCAACACAGCTGCAACAACATAGTTCTGCTGAGGAAGCCACTGTAATGTGGACATATCCTTATATCACTGTTAAAGAAAGTTACTGTCTTTGAGGCCCCAAAGCTTGCGAGCAGGCACAACCTGTTTATAACTTTAAAGTTTTTGGTACTACTTTGCAAGCCCTCTCAGGGTGCATCTAGACACCAGCGCTATTTCGGGATACTTCTAGTATCCCGAAACAGCATTTCCCACGTCTTGACAGCACACCCATTATTTTGAAATAGCTTTTGAAATAACGTATGCGCTATTCCGACGTTCTTGTAAACTTTGTTCCATGAGGATTAAGGAATTATGTCATTATACCAATAGCATGTATATTAAAAATGTAACTTTAATTATGAGTTTCCATTGCAAGCAAAACTCTTCATTTTAAGAATGCTTTTCTGCTTTGCTGTGTGCAAACTCATTTATAATTCAAGAAAAATCTAATTTATGTGCAACATCACGGTTAACGTTAAGCATTGAGAGCCCATTCAAACAATCTTGTCCCATTGTAGAATGATCAGGGCTCAACAATTTAGATAATCTACTTGCCACGGGTGAGTAGATTATAGCCTGGCACGGCGCCGTAGTGCGATCAGCGCATGCGCAGCACAATCAGCACATGCGCAACATGCTGAACCACGTGGTGGCAAGCCCTGAGAATGATAATGGTTCTTTACTTGTTTTAACACGTTGAATGTGCATTCATCTGAAGGCACTGATGCAGGAAGACTGACAAAAATACATAATGCAATTGTGATATTAGGAAACACAGTCAACAGCCGGAGAGCAAATATTTCTTGAAGCAGTTCTTTTGGCTTCCAATGTGATTTAAAGTTGGTGGAGTGTATACATTTCAGGAAGACCATCTCATCACAGAGATCTCTTGAAATTTCATTGTTGTACCTTTGTTGAAACTGTTCAGCTGCTGAATATAGATCTTCATCACTTAGTTCTGTGAACTCCTAAAGGAATCCAAAAAGGGTACAAATTTGTCACAGTGATTCAAAGCAACGTGTAAGGCCAGTTTTGATTGAGTCAATAATAACAAAAAAACATTGACTTGATAGTGCCTTTCTGCATTAGATTGAGATGTTAGGCTGTGATTGGTGGAAAACACAGATGAAATGTCAATACCCTGTGCTACTGATTTGGACTCAGAAAGCAATTCATCCCATTGATCATGAATCTTTTGAATATCTTTAAGAACTTGTTCAATGTTATCCCTCTCAACATCTAATGTAGCACTGCATGCATCAATTACAAGATTAGTTTTGTGGATCTTTTTTAGCAGCTTCAACCACATGGACGACATTAAAATGCATTCATATTTGGATGCATATTTTTTAATTGACTTAAGCTCAGTGTGAGCCTGTGCTGTGAGAATAAGAGATTCAAGCTGACAAAGCCTTTCTCACAGAGTCCAAATGCTGTGCAACTGGTTTAACGCCATCAATTCGTGCTGACCATCTCATTGACATGGAAATAGGTAGATGCTGCTTCAAAATTTCCCACTTTCAAGGACTCCTACTGAAGAGATTGTATAATTGCTGGATTGTTCCAAAGTATGTGATTGCTTTCTTGCATGATTCAGCACAATTAATACTGACAAGATTTAGTGTGTGGTTGCCACAAATGGAGAAAATACAGTTTGCATTTTGCTCAAGGAGGACTGCTTGTACTCCACTGTATTTGCCTGCCATATTGGATCCATTGTCATAGACTTGGCCCATGTAGACTTGAATATTTAATTGGAAGTCTTCCAGGATTTCTAATACATAACCAGTGATTTCCAGTTTTTTTGGGTTTTTTGGTGAAATTATCGAACAATATCAATCATTCTTCAATTGAAACCTTTGAATTTCCTGCAATTTTAACATATCAAACAACCAAGGTTGTCTGTTCTTTATGAGAACAGTCTGAAGTTGCATCAACAATTGAAAAGTACTTTGCATGTTGTATCTCCTCAAGAATTGTTGTTTGCACAAATCTATCTATCAGGGATGGTCTAGATGGTACTGGGTCCTGCCGTGAGGGCAGGGCACTGGACTCAATGACCTCTCAAGGCCCATTCAAGTTCTTGTGTTCAATGATTCTATGAAATATCCCACACAGCTCAATAAATTCATTTTGTATTCTGGTAGACAGATAATGGACTTGCATGTGTTTTCCGCTCTCTTGAGATTCACGAACACACTTAACATGGCCTGATAAAAGTGGTTCATACTTGCTAAGAAGCTCAAGTATACCAAGAAAGTTTCCGTTTGTAGGGTCACCGATACATGGACTGGAACCAAACAAAGCCAATCCCCATTCAGAAAGAAAAATAATTACATTCAAAATTTGCTCAAGGAGTTTTTTCCAGTTATCAGTTTCTGTGTTTATTTCACTCAGGAGTAAGTTTTCAATTGAGCTGTCAGCTAGTGCTGCTCTGCTAGCTGATTTCCATGTAACATAGTTATCTTTATGCGATACTGAAGTTTCATGTATAGGTATTCGGTCTTTAAGCTTCCTCCAACTTCTACTGATGCTCCAACCGGATGGATCAAACAGCATTGATGCATTTGAAGTATTACTGTAAAAATGAAACAGGGTACAAAGTACAGAGCCTGCTTTTCCATGCTCCAGCAGAGCCAATCTCTTATGTGGATCTCTCCATTTGGAAGAGTTTTTGTCAGCAGACAAGTAGGAAAAGCATGGATTATCAGCCTCTTTTGGTATGTTATGTGGAATCTGAAAACAATTAACTTTGAGAAGCAACTACCTTTGAGCAACATTGTTCTTATCAAGAAGTCCAATATCAGGTTCTGATGCCACTATTGTTACAATGTGTCCTGTGCTAGTCGTAAGTTCTTGCTCTTGCTGCGCAGCATCTCTGAGGTCCTCATTTTCTGCCTGCAGTCTCTAAATTGAGCGTAGATTCTGCATCTCTCGCTACTGTTGGCATTTCTGTGTCTTGATTAACGACCTCCTCATTTTGAGGCAGTGGCATTGAAATGTCATTTGTAGGTACAAAGTTTTCATCATCAGAACTGGAAGTATCACTGTCAGTATGGTCACCGTCTAATGTCTGAGGCATCTTTTCTACAATAAATGATGTTACTGGCTTTAAACACTTAACTGCTGCTTCACTCTGTTGCTTTCGCTGTCTCTTACTTGCACTATTTTCAAATCTTTGCTTCATTTTTATAAAGGGGTTCTTTTAAAACACAGTAACACACAATACATTAATTTGCTAAAGGCTATTGGTTATACAAAATTTTAATTATACATACTTTGCAATGAATATTATATAATAATGATTTGGGGGTGTTATTTACTATGACCCTTATAGCTTTATTTCAAAGTCTTGACATTTTGTCTGCTAACATGTTCCTGTTATTAAATTGGTGCATTATTTATGAATATGAACACGGGGTGATTGCCAGATTAGATATAAAGTTGATTAAACAACCAGAATTAAAAGTTTATTATCACAAAAAAGTCTTTAAAGGTGAATCTAAAAGTGGACGAAGAGGTAGCTTCCAGCTGAGCTTGATATGGTTATTGTATACAAAGACACACAAGAAAAAACAGGACTATGTAGCACTTTAAAGACTAACAAGATGGTTTATTAGGTGATGAGCTTTCGTGGGCCAGACCCACTTCCTCAGATCAAGTAGTGGAAGAAAATTGTCACAACCATATATACCAAAGGATACAAAATGAACACATATGAAAAGGACAAATCAAATTTCAGAACAGAAGGGGGATGTGGGGGAGGAGGGGAAGGTGAATGTCTGTGACCTAATGATATTAGAGGTGATAATTGGGGAAGCTATCCTTGTAATGGGTAAGATA
>CM057847.1:67556959-67573548 GCA_030068395.1 Apalone spinifera | reverse complement strand
GGGGGATGGTATTTTTGGTTGAACCATCTGGCAACCTTATCCAGCAGTCTATTTCCAAGCCTCTCCCAGTCTCCACACCCGGCTTCATTCTGGGGGAGGGGGGGAAGGAACACTACTGGTCTTACTCCAGATCCCTTTCTATTGCTCTTCCTCAGGTATCTTCCTAGCCTCTCTCAGACAATTTCAGTTAAGCCCTCCTGTTTCTTTCCCCAGTTCTCTCAGCACCAAAAGCCACCCAGGAGCCCTTCCCCAGCCAGCTGCTGCTTTCCTGCTTTGCCTTCACTGCCCCCCCCCCCCCCCCCCCCCCAATTGAGAGCAGAAAGTTCTTATTCTTATTGGCCCCTTCCCAGTAGGCTTAGCCATAGCCAGCAATCATTCCATCAAGGAGGAAAATCAGGCATAGGTGGGAGCAGGGGCCTGTGCTGTTTTAACAGGCCCAGTCACCCTGTGACATTAAGCAGTTTTTCAATGCCCTCTAACAAAGAGTAAATTGTGTTTAACCCATTTGCCCCAGTACAGAGAGCACCTCCACTTTCAACTCGATGATGAGAATAAAATGAAGGCAAGAACAGATCTTCAACACGGCATGTGTGTAAAGGAAGAGGCAAGTTAACCTGGACCAGCAGTACTATAGTACAATTGCTAAAACAATCTGCATCGATAATTTGAGGCATCCCCCTTCTGTTAATCATCAATATATTTGTGCATGCAATTGCATACCATAATGACCACTATGGTCATCCCAAATGTAACATGCCTTCATCTTTCAGCTGCAAAGAGGATAAAAGTGGGCAGATGGGCAGAATGGCCCAAAATCTGTTAGCGGAAAGGGGGCTGAGAGACACTGCACATTTCTTCCTCAGCCCTCTGGAAGCACCTCTACACAAATAATATACTGTTGGGGCTTTGTGGGCTTAAGAGGTATGGCTGAGTAGACAGTGAGCACAGCCATGATATTTCCATGTGCCATCATCCAACTCTGTTGGGAGACCCCCAGTAGGGCTTAATGCTGATTGCCAGTGTTAACATCCACAATTTCTGCTCCGTGCTGTTAGCCAATCCACACGTGTCTGGCATAGTATACACCACATTAATGGGCATTAGATGCAGTGAATTAATATAATATGCACACATCTTGGGAAGTTATGTCAACTGAATGTATTGTGCTTTCCCACAATTCTGTTCACCCATGTCAAGTATCCCAGCTGAAGTCAGCTATGGCATTAGAAAACGGAGTGTATCAAAGCCACGATGTAAGAATGATGTGTCCTAGCACAGGCTGGAATAAATCTTTCCACCTACCTGCTTTGGAATGTAGTATGCAAGAAAGAGATAAGAAAGACACAGAGCACCAACAAGTTAAGGGATTGTTTATGAACTGGTAGGTTGGATTTTAGCGCCATGTAAAGAGTTTTGTAACTTATAAAATCATACTATAAATACTACTAGCTGAAAGGCAGCTTTTGAGGCATACATTCTGTTTAAAGTGAACATGCTGTGAAATTTTTATTTGCGGAAGGAGAGTGTCTCTTTTTCTCCTTTTTGTATTGTACTGCTTTGTCTCCAGACAACACATTTGGCTAAGTTACCTGTTTTGAACATGTTGAAGAATAAAGCATGAATGTAGTCAGTTTCAGACAACAGTGCGATCAAGTTCCTTAAGAGGTTCAGCGCTGACCCAATAGCAGACCCAGAAGGCGCTGATATCCAGTATCCATGAAGCAGCTGTCAGACAAAGAAGTCAGAGTAGCAGCATGGAGGAGTTAGTCCTGAGTATAAATATCTCAGAGCTCTGAGGATGTACACAAACCATGCCACCCTTCTTTCCTCCTGCTATTCCCCAGCCGTGTTTCTCAAACTGTGGGTCCTGACCCCCTGGGGGGTCATGAGCAACTTAGAGGGGGATTGCAGTATCACAAAGTTTGAGAACTCCTGCCCTAATGGCATATCACCTCAGAAACTGGCAGAGTTTTCCAAGTAAATGTAGCTCTGACTTTTTCCCCCCCCAAAGGAGGACACAGTACAGTCCAAAGTGTTCTAATTCTTCATTAGTAAGTACAGTAGTAAAGCATGAGGTGGCCAGGGCCGACTAAAGTAGTAGATGAAAAAGAAAACAGTTGAGAGCTGTGCAGGAAGCCAGTAACTGAAGAGACTGGTGTGATTCTCCCAAATCTTACGCAGCAATCTCCAACGGACATACAATGCATCATCAACATCAAAATCTGTTTTGTAAGTTTCCTGCTTGTTTTAAGAGACAGCACTATTTGCAATAGTATCAATGCACATGCATATTGCGAAAATGTGATGCATTTCAGATTGCTAAAATAAATCTGATAGAAAAAACAAACTAAATCTGATTTGGAAAAAAAAATCCCTCCAGCATTTATCACATCTGCCATTTGCCAGTCAAGTGTGCTAAGGGAATAATAATGAAGTACACCCCAAATGACAAACCATTTCCCTTTGCCAGCCAGTCTGCTTCTGCAGTATAGTACTAACAACACTTCCCTATACCTTTTGGACATCTTCAAGGATACAGTAATAGTATACATGGGATTTTAAAAAGCTTGTCCCAGCCATAAAAATGTGCTACAAATAAATGCCTTTTCGACACAGAGCTCCTCAAATTCTTGAAACATAAGTAAGGCCCTACAGGGAAGCACTACTTCAGAGTAAATTCATTTTTAAAATCATTACAACCCCTTGAATATACATTTCTGTTTTTGCTTTAAACATGTTTTTTACTTGAGTTTTTTTTATCATTTCTCCAAGGAACTAAAAAGCTGATCGAACTCCCACCGAAGGCAATGGGAGTCTTTTCATTGATTTCACTAGGCTTTGTATTGGACCCAAGAGGAGTATGTCTACACTGCAGAGCTATTTTGGGATATTGGAATATTCCGAAATAGCTACTCCACGTCTATTGAAGCAACCCATTATTTTGAAATAGATTTCAAAATAACAGGAAGCTTACTCTGACATCCTGGTAACCCTCGTTCCACAAGAGTTAAGGGGAATTTTGGAATAGTGAGTTATTTCTAAATAGCATCGAAATAAGCCTGGAAAAGTCAGCATCACAGTCTTCAACCAGAGAGCTATGCAGCACCCTGCTGCTCTGAAATGCAGGCCAGAGCTGGAATGCTCCAGTGACTGAATTTAGAGAGGAGGGAAGTCAACCCCTAAAAGGTAAATGCATGCTCCCTAATTTTGATTTTATGTTTTTACCCCTACTTTTCAGCCAGTAATGGTGAGACATCAGGATATGGCAACTTACACTCTCCATAGTGAGGCAGGGAAAGTCTTCTTCTGATTGTGACATCCCAGTACCCTGAAGCAAACAACATTCAGTCTACATAACTTATATTACTTAGCAATTATAATAATGAAGTATAAATCCTTTATAATTTAATTAATTATGAATAGATAAAAACACACAGTTGGTAATAAATTTAACTACAATACATATTTATAACAGGATTTCTGATAATTATAAAAACAGATTATGCATTAAAAATGTGACTGATAGCCCTGCTCCAAGAAACACTTATGTATATGAGTAAATTTACACATGAGAATAAGTCATTTGAATGCAGTAAGTGTAAACGTTCATGGGATGGGGCTCAATTTAGGTCAGTCCTAAAAGTGAACTGATTGCACAAAAACTTTTATCCAGGTTGGTGCAAAACGATTCAATTCTAAATATAGTTTTGTTTAATGTTTTACCTGGAATAAAAAAAACCCAACCTTGCTTTTGCATTATTATCCTTTTTAAACCCAGTTTCAAAGAAAAAACAAAACCCAGATAACCTTCTATTTTAAAAAGATTATGTATACATTTAGTTTTACACTATATTGAACTATATCCAAAGAAAACTTACTAACTCTAATCTTGTTTGACTATTCTACACCAGCTTCTTTCAATTATTGAGATCTAATAAACGTATGGGTAGTAAGACCAAGACCATGTCTACACTTAAATACTGCATCGGCGCAGCTGCGCTGATAGAGCTGTGCAGCTGAAGCATGTGAATGTCTCCTGTCAGTACAGTTAATCCAACTTCCCCAGAAGCTGTAACTATGTTACCCGGAGAATCTCTCCCAGTGACATGGTGCTCCCTACAAGTGAGGTTAGGTCAATATAACTATGTTGCTCAGAGGTATGGATTTTTCACTCCCTTGAGTGATGAGTTACACTGAGATAGGCGTATAATGTAGACCTTGCCCAAAAGACTGACATTTATTTATTGAAAAGTGATGATAGCAGTATACATAAATGGGTATGCCACATATTGTTCCTGTTCTGAGCAACTGGATTAGGTCTGTCTCCATTCTGCATAAAAAGGAAGCTTCTGCATGGAGCCCATATTTATCAGGGGCTTATTACAAAGGGCAAAATGCTTGGCTGAAAGATTTCTACTCCTCAACCCCCCCAAAAAAATTAAGTGAGGGATCAATCCTGAATCATTTAGTCATTGATTTTAATCAGAGTTTTGCCTCAGGACTATAAGATTGGGTCATAAATGTAGGGTTTTATTTAGAGCATCATTATGGCTCAATTGGCACCTCTCTAACTTCTGTCCCAGAATTCTCACCCTTGGATTCAGCCTTATCTTCCTTTCTGATATCATAATACAATGCTGTAGCATAACATTATGCATGAGATATTGAAGGATGGTCCCTTATTCATCATTTCTCGTGGAACTTTAATCCTTTACTCTGGGGGTGGCAATCAAACCACAGTGACTCGCCAAGGTTAGCCCCTGATGGGCTAACACCACTATATTTACCTGTGCCTCTGCGGGTACCAGCAATCACAGCTCCTGTTTGCTATGGATCACCATTCCTAGCCAATGGGAGTGGAAGCAGAGCAGACCAGGACACCACTAGAGTGCCAGACTAGAGAGGTTCAATGTATAGTGGACCTTGATTAATTAAAGAGAGAGACAGGAAGACATTAACCAAAAGACACACAGATATGCAATGCATATCTGCATTCATGCCAGGTAGCCCTTACTTGGTGGTTTCCCTATCAGTCTCTGGAGGAGAGCTAGACAGCCCATTGTAGGTTGTTCATAGATATGCACCATTGTCACTTTGTCTTTGCAGGTCCTGGCCTAACAGTATCTAACTCATTATTTGGATAATTTCAATATGAAATTGGTACAATAATATCCCATTATGCACCACACTCCCTTATGTTTTAATTGGAAAGGAACATAAACCTTGGGTCAAGTCCAACAAGAAGATTTAATATGATTATAGAGTACTTTTATGGTCTCGCCACTCAGTTATACCAGTACAGACTCACTGAAGTCAATGAAATCACACTGCACATAGAATCTGACCGTTACTAGTTACTAATTTAAAGGGATTCTAATCTAGAAGATAGTTGGTGTGGGGGATGGATAAGAAAGACAGAGTGGGCAGAGCATTCACCTCAGATGATATCATACAGAATGACACTGTCCGTCTGAAATGTAAAGCAAATGAACTAATAATATGGCTGTTAACTATGGATTTGCTAACTCTGGGGATTAGCTATCAGATACAAAGTTTCTCACCCTCCAGCTCAAGTTTTATGTTGGTTGGTAGTGACTGAAAAGTATTGCCAGATGATGATTCTTCAGTGCCCTTCATGAAAGGAGTTGCTTAGTCTCATACTCCAGTTCCCTGTGGAGTTCTCCAGAGAAACAAGCCTCCAAAATTGGCACTCTCAGTAGAGAGGGTAACAACACCCAGAGCATTTCATCCTCATTAGGGCACATTTGTAGCACAGAATGGAGAAGTACACTCTGCTGCTGCTCATACTGTGCCTAGTTTGCAAATAAAGACAACTTCATTTGCCAGGGCTGCCAATCTGGCATCTTTAATGAGTGCTAAAAACACACAAAAAGTCCCCAATTCATTACTATTAGTAGTTTGAAAGATGTGGCAGGAGGCCAAGTGGCTAGCTACTCAACAAGTGCGATAATTCCCAGAAATTATGAAATGTCTTGGTGCCATTATGACATGGATTTCCAAAACTAAAAGAAGAAAATAAAAGATTGAAGTTAGTACTGCCCACTGACTGGTTATTATTTACATGTGTCTGACAATAATGCAACCCAGTTCTGTTGGTGACCAGAATTCTAAATCTTTG
Organism: Apalone spinifera; assembly: GCA_030068395.1. NCBI lineage: Eukaryota > Metazoa > Chordata > Testudines > Trionychidae > Apalone > Apalone spinifera. Next base: position 67,567,409 of record CM057847.1, on the reverse strand, counting down.
TTAATCCAAATAACAACTGAACCAAGATGGTTCTATTTAATGACCTCCTATGCTGTTAATACATCATGGGGAAAATGAATATGTTCAATTATTGTTATATTATGTTATTCTCCTCTTCCAGGAAAAGAAAAGAGTCTACCCAAAAACAAAACTCCAGAAATATAAGCGTGCAAGGAAGTCTATAATTGTAAAGCAATGGCAGCTTAGGCTCAAAAGGTGGGGGACTTTTGCTCAAATCCCATATGCTCCTGTGGCCAGGGGGTTGCAAAAGTGGGGGAAATTGAACCTGGTTCTCCCCTGTGAATGCATTAACCACTTTGCAATAAGTATAAGGTGGATATTAGCAGTACCACTGCTAGCCAGATTTTGAATGGGACCTGATGCAGTAGGCAGCCTCTGAGCACACCAACTGGATCAGGCCCTTACAGGCAAAATATGCAGAAAACCACCTCTATGCCCCGTGTTCATGGATCACTCTAAGGCTTAGGTAGGAGACAGGGACCGAGCACTTACTGAAACAGTAGTTCAGAGGCAGAAACATAGGTTCCTAGAAAATGTATACAGCAAAAATTTAAGCACCAAGTGAGTGCACATGGCAGCTAATAAGAATTTTGCAAGTTATAGTGGAGTCTAAACTGGGGTTTACGTGTCAGGGGATTATAGGCCAAAGTACCTCTGTGAATCTGGACCTTTAAATTTAAGAGAGGAAGCAAAATATAGTTGAGAAAAGACGTGTAGGAGCCAAGATTGCCATCTTCCATTTTGGGTCCTGTCAGTGACTTGCTGTGTGACCGGTGGCAAGTCACTTAATTCCTCTGTGCCTCAAATTACCTCCTCTGTAAAATGGGAATAATAATAAATAATAATAATAATAATAATATTTACCTGCCTCACTTGGATGTTGGAAGATTTGTTAATGTTTGTAAAGCACTGGAAGATTTTCTTATGAAAGATTAAACAGAAGTGCAATGTATTATTACTAGAACACAAAATCATAATAAAATAATTCATTGTACTTACTGTATTTTACATTTTCAAAGCACTGTAGAAGCTAAAATTAAGTGCTTGTCTATACATAAAGTCATGCCCGATTAACTGTTCCAGAATATCTCCTAAATAAACAACTTGTTGTTTATCGACAAGTCCAAATTAATCCTCCCAACTGAGTAGACTACCTACATTTACATGGACTCAACGTCCTCCTTAGGTCTCTTCCAATCCTATGATTTCAAGGAAAATAGAGAAGAACTGAACAGTCAATATGAAGTGGCACCTTTATTAAGACTCCACTTCACAATAATTTACTGCTGGTGCAAAACAATAAACAGTTTTGTAGCAGGGCAACAATTCCCTGTATGAATACTACTTGAAAACATATCCATTAGTTGGTCAAATGCTCCTTCGTAATTTTTAGTGGCAGGTCACAAGACACAAAGCACAAAACCAAGGCCATCCCTTAAAAAACAGGACAGCGTATCATCTTACTCACAACCCCGCCATGAGGTGAATGACCTACTGAAGGCCATACCACAAGTCAGCAACAGAGTCAGGATTAGGGGATGAAATGGTGTCCTTGGCCTCTGTTTGTCAGAAGCTGGAGAGGGATGGCAGGAGACAAATTGCTTGATCATTGTCTTCGGTCCACCCCCTCCGGGGCACCTGGTGCTGGCCACTGTCGGCAGACAGGATACTGGGCTAGATGGACCTTTAGTCTGACCCGGTACGGCCATTCTTATGTTCTAAGCCAGGAATTCCTGGCTCTCAGTTCTGTGACCAGTTCATCAGACCACAGCTGCTGCTTTTGGGAGACTGATTTTTAAGGCTGTTTTAAAAAGTAATCTCATGATCCCTGAACACAATTTCCTCCCAACCCGTGTGATCGGAATGAGAGAACCAGTACAACTCTCACACCCCACCTCTCCCCTGGAAGATTTGCCTGATGATCTGCCCTGGGTACAGAGCATTTGTGCGGGTGCCATGCGTTTGATCTTGCTTGGGTTGTGCAATGCTTAGGATTCTCCCCCCTTGGAAGAAGCAGCCTCGCTAGCAGCAACAGCCGTTTGCTATATTTGGTTCACCACGAGGTGACCCATCCAGATAAAGAGCTGTAGTCAACACACGCGAATTCCTTTCTTGGTGCGGCTGAGGGAGGCACCGAGGGGCGGCTGGAGGGGGATTATCACCTTCCTAGGTTGCTCGCTCTAATTATAGCTGGCGCAGCTGGTGCAGTTCCCTTCGCTGCCGGAGCTGGAGAGCCAGGGAGGGAGAAAAGGAGCGCTCTCAGCCCAAGCACAGGCAGCTTCCGGGGCCTATGGCTGCTCCGCCCCATGCCCAGACCGCATTGCTACACGATGAGCCAGCGCTTTGCTATTGTTACTGCACCACAGCGAAGGGCTGCGTGCACTGGCTGCACGAACCGCCTCCTTCGGCCGGGGGACGCCCTGCATTCATGTGTCAAGCAGATTAGCCTCTTGTGTGAGGGGAGGCGCTTTTGCGGGATCTCTCCCCTTCTCCGCTCCTCTTCCTGCCCGGCAGCGTAGCCTCTGAGCAACAAGGGCGGGCGAAATCCCAGCGTGCCCTCACCCCACCCCCGGCGCTGGGCGTTCTCCCCTAGACGGTAACAGGAGCGGGATTTCTCCTCTCGCGCTGGGAGAGCAGCACTTGATGTCGTCTGGCCAGGGGGCCCGCAGGATGAGCCGGGGTGGGGAAGGTGAACTTGGTTGTGTAACCACTAGGATGGGTGGGGGGGGGACCGGGACTCCGCTTGGCTGGAGCGGAGAGAGCCCTGAACACGCCTTGATCGCTGACAGAGCACGTGACTGGACTGCAGCTCTGCCTGGGAAGTTAATTACTCACGACAAAACCCCACTAAATGAAGTGTACACATGCGAGCGCGCTAATAAGAGGCCGCTGATTGCGGCGGATATTGTGCCGCCATGGCACTGACTGCGACTGTAATTAAAAAACAAAGGGAAGGATGTCACCCGTGCGATGATTAAACACGGTGCAGCTTCCCACCCCACCCGTCTTTCCCTCCCCTTCACACAGACACCCAAACAAGACCTGAAAGTTAGGCACGGCAGGGTTACGTTTGTGACCTGGATGGAAACAGTCATCTGGGTCAAAGAGGCATCAAGAACAATTAGCAGAATTGCAAAGAGATGTGCACAGGGGAAAGGCAGAGTGGCTGAAGAGCACCTGGGACTGTCCATGATTAAAGAGCAGCTCCCTGCTTGCCTCTTCCCAGATCTGTTTCTAAGCAGCTCTCCTTTGTTGAGTAGGGCCTTTTAGGTAAGACTGCTTCTGCCTAAAGTAAACAGAAAGGCTCCAAGCTGGCTCGAGGGCACAGCATTTTCATGCCAGGAATATGCACTTACCACTCTAATCAATCGCCCCTCCACACACACTGTCTAAAAAGTAATCTCTTGCAAAGCGCAGTAGAAACTGGCTCCACTCAAGATCATGGCTTGCTTTTGAGGAACTGTGTGGAAACCCCCTCTCCCCCTGCCCAATTCGGTTATAGAATATTGATGCTAAGATTTAACTTGAGAAGCTTGAGCCATATAAAGAGCCAAATACTGTCTGGAGTAACCTCAGTGATCTCATTTACATTTTCTGTCTGTAAATGAGTGCAGATTTTAACAAGATTTGTGTGCTATGGAGGGAAGTAGTTGGGATTCCATCTAGGACACAGTTTTCCCATGTCCATGCAACAAATCCTCCCTAGTTCTGTTTGGACTTTGATCCTGTCTTGCTCTCCACCCCATGTATGAAAATACTCAGTATTGGTAAACACCACTGCATGCTTCCCCTACACCCACACTATTTCCATGAGACAATTACCATGAGTACCATTAACAAGGGTAATCTGTTATCTATAGCAGTTAGATCACACATACACATTAAATATCTGAGACAAGAAATTGTAGTTTTGTTCCAACTAGCTGACCTTGTATTTTTCTGTATAATTTTATTTCTCATTATACTAAAAATATTTTAAGTACAAATGATTCATCTCTTACTATTTTAAAATGTTCTCATGTGTTAAGGATAATAAACTTAAAAAATAATTAGTGAATGGTAGAAGATTACAACTTGTGATAAAATGAACACAGTATGCAGCTTTTTTATGAACTAACTCATCTGGTATACTTCTTGGTAAGAGGGCTTTATTCTATTAGAATAAAACTTCCAAACCTGACTCGGTAAAAATTGTTCTTCAGCTGCAGAGAGAGGAGTTAGTCTAGATGTGCGTTGCCTATATTAACTCACTTATTGGATCAATGAATGTTTAACTTAGTAAATTCCCATTGCGGCCCTGCAAACCAGCTTTGTAGGAATGATTTTCTGAAGAGTACTTAGGATCTTTCACAAATACTGGGGCTGCATGACCCCATTTCTCTTCCTCTTAAAAAGCAAACATTTTCATAAAATGTCAGGTCAACTTCATTTGTGTGGAAAAGATATGATTAACAGTGCAACTGTAGGCTTAGTACTGAATTTGTAGAGCCTATTGCCTAATAGTCTGGACAAAGGCAGTGAATGAGTTAATTCTAGCACTCAACTCCAGAAAGCCTGGAGTGATGAAATGGGTAAATATGTATTCCATTCATCTGTTAGCACAGCCTGACCTTGCTCTGTAGCAGAGGAAAGGCGTGTCAAACTGAACAAAAAGCAAGCAAATGACTCAGGCCTTCTATAGCCTCCATATGAGTGAACATTTTTTGAATGATCCTACTTCTAGTCTTAGGAATCAGAAAGAGAAACCTTTTACCCATTACTAACCAAAAAAACCTAATCTATAACTGAAGCACTTCCTCTGGGGTCTAGTACACTGATAATATGAAACAAGAAGTGTGAAAAAACACATCTCAGGCTTGTCTATTAAAAAAAGTCTGCACTGACATTAAACAAATCCAACAAACTCTGCTTTAATTTAGGGTTAGAATGAATGTAAGAATAAAAAATAATAAATCAGGAAGAATTTTATTTAGGAGTTATAGTAATGGATAGTGAAGAAAAACTGCTTTCACAACCTTCAGGTTGCCTCTACTAAAATAAACTCTTCCTCCTGAATGCCCAGTAGTCTGGCTAAACTTTGACAGAAGTAACTGAAGTTTTATCGTTTAGTGCATAATTTAGGATCTTAAATGTAAATATTTGACACAATCAAAAGATTATTTTAAAGTGATAAATTTGTAAAAATCAACTATATTCTTACCACTTTTTTATTTGAACAGAGGTACTTTATTTACCTCATTTCATGGTGGCTTAAGTTTTACTGCACAACACTTAAAGTGTTACAAAGCACCTTAACTATTGCTACAATCCATGGCTGGATTCAAGAGTCAAATGGATATAGTTAATACAGTGCTTGCTATCCTCCTATCTGGACTTATAAAAAGGATTCTACCTAACCCAATCCTGTACTTTCTGGCAGGAGAAGTCCAGTTGAAATCAGTGGAACTGTTTCTGTAAGCGGTGCAAGTTGGATTTGACCCAAATGCCGAAGGATCCAGGGTTCTGTTGAAATAATAAACCACTAGAGAGCACTCTCAAATGTATTTATACGCTTTCATAAGTGCTAGTTCATAAAACACATAGTTGCCATGGTCTGGTTTACAGCATGTCTCTTTAAAAAGAGAGCTCCAAAAACATACTAGGTTTTCTGAGGCCACCATAGTCTCCCTTATGCCAAGTCATTTTCCCACCCACTAGGTGCTCTGATGGACAATACTGCACCATAATATAAAAACCAAAGATAAAAATAAAGGGCCTTAACCCTCTCGTCTTCCTGGAGGGAGGAATTTTCTTTTCCCAATTGACAATTCGTTCTCCCCTTTCCATGTTTCAGTTCTCTTGTCCCTACTTTTTGCTTCCCTATACGCTACTAAGGACAAAAAGACATAACTGTTTTTTAAAACTCCTGTTGATTTTGCCACTACATCATTGTGCTTCAGTGGCAGTAGCCTTTCAATGTAATTTTTTTTAATAAAAAAGAAAAAAAACACTCACAGGAAGGGCATAAAAGCTCCTAATATTTTATTTAATGCCAAAGATTAAAAATAGGTAAAAATAGTAATGTGTTAGTTTAGTAGCTATAAACAATAAAAAGCATAGTGCAGGTGATATTCCAGTAAAAAGTAAAAACTTTAAAAAGAGTAATTAAAGTGAGATTTGAGAATCACACATTCTTCATTAAAACACTTTATTACTACACAAACTATCACCTTTAAAAAGTTTTAAAAGACTTAACAGTTGAACTGTTGCAGCTAAAGCACTTAAAAAAAAAAGCTTTGTAGCCAAGGAAACAGTAAATTGGTTCAGTGAATAGTGATCATTGTGATGTCATAACTGAGCAAGCAACAAAATAAGACACACTTAGTTCAACTGAAATTTGAGAAATGAAAAAAAAAAAAAAGACTGATTTCAAGCATCTTTTTCTAATAATGAAATGTCATTGTTTGTATTAGAATCAATTGAGATATCAGGACTAGAAGTCAGAGCAGGTATAGTAACTTTTTGACATTTCTTTTCCACCTCTGTTGTCAATGTATTTTACCTAGTACAACAACAAGGCCTGAGAATTCTCACCCTTTGAAGTACTTTAAAGAATCGTCCAAAGGTATCGCGGGGCCACACGATATAGGCACACTTTCTCCAGATAAAAGGTTAAGTGAAAGGCCTCTTGGAGAACCACACAAATGCCAGTCACTCCAGGAAGCAAGTTAAGCTTGAATAGTGGGAAAAGTTACCTTCCCACCTCACCTCACCTCAAAGCTGAATAGTGGCTAACACAGCAGAGCAATCTTTTCATGCAGTTTTTAGAAGGGATATCACTTTATCAAAAACATACACACTCCATATTATGAGTTATTATGCCAAACAACTCTAAAGAACTTGTTACCATCTATCAGCTTGAAATCCATGTTTTTAATAAAGTGCTAAATACACATTTACACAGACCATAGTGTTCCAAAGAATTCTTTACAGTTGTATATATGTGCGTTTTTTCCAACTTGTCTGCATCTTTACATAAGACACCAATTTGAACTACAGGTATAATTTTAAAGTGTAATAACTCAATGAATCGGTTTACCATGCAAATCTGTATTTAATATTACATTGACCTGTAACAAGGAACATGATAGTGGTGTGCTCATTGAAACACTCAAAAAATGACTGTGCATGTGCTGTTCTGATTTTCAAATACTAATGACCATTAAAAAAAAAACTTCTGAAAAAGAACTACTCTGCATTAAATAGCAGTCTGAATATTATCACAAGTTGATTAAAAAGCATCCCAAAACTGCTTTAGTTGAACAGATTTTTTTTCCCCTAAAAAATTGAAAAACGTATACTATTTGCCCCAGGGATGAGAACTTGCAGTCATGTTTCTGCTCAGAACAACTGTTTATGACCAAGTCAAACACACCTAAACATAAGGATTTAAAACCACAGCAGTGTTGCTAATGAGCTAAACAGGACACAACATCACTATAAGACTTAACCATTTATAGTAATGATTTATTGATTAAAAAAATCTGCTTGCTGATGCAGAAGCTCAATCAAAAGAAATGTCTTTACAAAGAGTAGTCCAACTAGTTAAAAAGGTGGGGGCATGCTCATTTTGTGAAACCATAATTGCATTGCTTTCATTTCACCAGTTAATTTTTTTTTTCATTTTCAGAAAAGTAGTATTAGGTTTGTTTTAGAAACACACATCAGAGATATTACAGGTTTCCTCCACCCACATGTGGGCTGTCCCTAATATGCCTAAAGGCAATTCTGGCAGCATCTCAACTGCTTCTGTCATTGTACCATCTTGTACCTGCCACTACCTGGAAATATGACATAAGAAATAGTAACAATACCAACAGTATTATAAGTAACTGATAAGCAAACTCAAAGTCCACCTGCACTATATGCAAATTAAAAAAGGTTAGTTTTCCCCAATCATAGTTAATATAGTATGTGAGTGGCGCTAAAAGAGCTATGGATCTTTAAAGATGGCAGTGCTATACTAGTGTAGACACCAATACAGTAATTAATTTTATTACCACAATTCTGCATTAACATGTAATCAATGAATAAATGCAGTTCTGTAATCTTACAACCAATCACGTGAACTGTGGTCAACTTTGCCTTTTAGAAAACAAAAAAAAAGCAAGCAACCCAGAAATCCCTAACTCAGCAGCGCCTCTCAGACATCTCTCAACATTCTATTATGAAGGCAACTTCCTTCAAGAAACAGAGTGGAATTGGACTCAATCTAAAAAATTTGCTATTGCAACAAGAGAATGTTTCAGAAGGAAACTACTTGTGCTTTCTAATATTCACCTGGCTTTTGGATGTAATGGTGACACCCCATTTCACCCTCTCATTTTTTCTGCCATTGCCATTTCATATCAAATCTGCACTCAGTCCAGCTTGACTCTGAGCAAGGCCCAAGAATAAGAAATCACAGACAGTAAGGCGATCTTTACAATGTCAGAAAATGTATTTGGCATTTTAAAAATAAACAAGTGCATACAAATACAGCTAGAAGCATTTCTGTTTGCCAAGTGCTCTCTAAAAAAAGCAGCGCAAGTCACAGCCTACACTGAACAGTAACTGTCACCAAGGAAGCACAACAAATAGTTGCTATAACAAAAAAGAGGAAATGCCTTTAAGTACATACCTTTTGTCTTCAAAAAATATAGAAACACAATGTATTCAAAAAATCAAAATTATACAGCCATGTTTTATGAAGTCTACATTTCCCTTGTCTTGGAGATATATATATATATATATATATATATATATTTATAGATATATACATAATTCAAGCAGTTTTAGTTATAGGTGACCGTTGGGTTGTGAAACTGGAAAAAGTCACGAGTCTCTCTCTTTTTTCACTTTCACATCTCCTGCAAGAATGGTTGCAATCTCCCCCTGCATGAAAGCCCAAGGGACATTGGAGCCCACCAGGGGGCATTTCTCCCCACTGGGACAATATACCTCGCCACTAGCTCCTTGTTGTTTGATGCTTTGTCTGGAGCAAGGGAAACAGAACTTGTGGGAAGGGACAGAGGGGCACTGAACAAAATGGGTGTCTTCCAACCGCTCGTGGCACAGGGTGCAGCACAAGGGAACACTGGCTGCTAGAGATGAGTCCGGGAGGCTGGCAGGATGCACTGGCTCCAATCCCCCAGCAGTGTTTGTCCCCTGACTTGGCACCTCCCTACTTGGACCCAGCCTTCTTTGGTTCATAGAGGACGGAGAGGGCGGGCTGTTGCTATTTCTCCTGGTAGTGGAGTGAACTTGGTTGGCATCTTTGGAGGAGTGGTTGCCCCCTGCATTGTCTGCTACTAAAATGAGTGCAGCCATAGGGGATTGGCCATTCTGGGCTGCTTCAGGCGGTGTGGTCCTGTTGGAATGAGGCGAGGCAGTTGGCGGAGGGGGGGACATGAAAGATGTAGCAGTCATGGACATTTTCATCCCCTCTGATGACGTTGGCAACCAGGGCTGTGATTCTCCATTGATCTTAGGGGGTCCAGCTTCACCTTCTGGTTCTGGGGAAGGCTTCCTTTTCCTCGATGCCCGAGCCCCTAGAGATGAAAAGGAATGGGAAGAAGAAATGCACAAGAAAAAAAAAAGCAATCAGATTAACACAGCCATAAAGGGGAGATACAGCTACACAAATCAAGCTTCAAAATGGTTCCATTTTAAATGTATACACAGCCCCTGGTTTGCACAGAAATACCTATTATACGACATATTCAAATACATGCACAACGTGACATGCATCCAAAGTAGGTGTGTGTATTCTATACAACTTGTGCATGTGCACATTCAGCCACCACTTGCAGGCATGCAACAACCTGTACAAGCACACAGTTCACACACACGCGGGCTGGCTCTGCAACGCTGCTAGGAGGCTGAAAGGTTACTGGTGCCTTCCCTGCAGCTCCTATGGCGAGCATGTACGCCAGGAAGGAAAAGCCCTATCTCTGCCAGTGCCTACCAGCCGGCCCTGACTCATAGCTCTCTGTTGTGCTGTTTCAGCACATGAACACGTTGCCACCTAAGCAACGGTGCCGCGTTAGGCACCAGGAAGTGGGAGTTAAGAGATCGGGGTTTGTTGGGGGGGGAGCAGACACCTCCCTTTGCCCCATACCTGCTTTGGCCACGGTCCCGTTGCTCTCGTACCCCAGCATCCTGCTCCCCGCCAGGCCGGGCTCCTTCTTGAACTTGCTCTCGAAGGGCACCGCGTGGCCCCCGTGCTGGTGCAGCGCCAGCAGCGTGTCCCGCACCGTCTTGGGCTTGCCCAGCCACTCCTGCTCCGCGCCGGCTGCCCCGCGGACCTTGCCCTCGCCCCCCAGCTCCTCCGCCGAGCTCCGCGGCGGCTTCTCCTTGCTCTCGTGCTCGCCCGCGCCGGCGCTACTGCTGCTGCTGGAGGACACGGAGC
>CM057847.1:67531047-67554347 GCA_030068395.1 Apalone spinifera | reverse complement strand
CCGCCGCCCTTTAAACAGAGTTTATCTGTCAACTTTTCGAGCTCCACTATTTTTTTTCGAGAATCAAACGCCGTAGGCCGCTGACGCGACACACCCCACCCCAACCTTTCCTCTTTAGATTGGGTTGAGCTGGCTTTCTTGGAGGCAGCCTGTGTAAATTAGATGATCTCCCCTACTGGATTGGCAAGGCAAGGGGAACGGAGCCGTGCTAAGGTTTTTACCGTGCTACTGTCGACACTGCCAGGTTTTTTTAAGGCGCGGGGGAGGGAGGACGGGCGGAAAGAAACCACCCTCGAAGAAATGACTGTGTGTTGATCTCCTGTCACATTTTTAAAAGCCTGTTCTAAAATTTACCCGAAGGACATTTAATCCCAAATTCAAGCGTTCTGACATGCAAACGCCACATGATCCTCCTTTGGGGGATTTCCAGAGACTCTGCTGCCGTTTGCTAATGTGCTTTCTGACGGCGCCTCCTTCCTCACCCCGCGTGCACCGGTGCAACCAGCGTTGATGCAAAATCCGCTTTCCCCCCACCCACATCAGTGCAAGTGCAACAAGGATTTTGATACAACGCCAACATCCCCCTCCCCCGCGCTCCTTGGAACCGTAGGTAATACAATTCTTACCACCACCCCCACCAACCAGTTGCAAATGGTGACAGAGCAGATCCCCATACACGCCACTTGCCCTCTAGCTAATGCGATCTATCCCTTCAAGGGTTAAGCAGTTCCCCGCCCTTCGAGCCTTACTTTTGTTTCAGCGATAACATAAACACCGCCTTGCACGTTTGCTCAAAGCAAACCTTGCCATTTTTGGGACTGCCCTGTCAGCGATAAGCGAAATTCAAAAACACGGTCTAGATGTAGATTCTCTCGCTCTCTCTCTCTTTGGATACATGCATGTGCGCTCATCAAAGGAGACCGTTCCTTTTATTTTCATATTCATAATCCCTTAAATATTTGCAACTCCATTGGCATAGCTTCCCTGGTGACCTTCCTGAGGTTAGCTTGCCAATGAAAGAGCTATTTTTTGGACTGCACGCCAGTCCTGAATTCCCCCGGGAGCTAAAAGGGTTAACTCGTCTTGTTTTCTCCTTCACAACAGCACTCCCGTTCAGATTGTGTAAAACTCCTTTAAAGCTACTCCCCCCTCCCCCCCGCCTTCTAAAGACGCTTTATCAATGTATACTAAGTAAACAGATTTTTGTTTTTGTCTTCCTCCCACCACCCTTTCTCTCCGGACTGAAATTGGATTCCTTCCAACCCGGCTGCAGCAACTGCTGCCTACACACTCACAGGGTTTCTAGGGTGAGGCAATGCGTCTGCGATTCGCGGAGACAAGGCAGGAATTGTAATTGCACTGCATCATGTGATAGCTTATGAAAGAGGAAGTTAGGATGTTTTAGTCACGTACTCCTTTGCCCTCTTGCTTAGCCTCTAGGTTCTTTGAAGGAAAAATTACATGTATTTATATATGTTGGTTGGGTGCCAAGAACGACTGTTTGTGCATTTAAGATCACGAGCAGTTAGTAAAGGGGGGGAGGAAACCGTTCAGCTGTGGAAGGCTTTAAACTGGAGGGCAAATTGTGATCGCTTTTCCTTCATTCAAACCAGAGCTTGTTGGAAAAAATCAAGATGAACAATTTTAAGTTTTTAAGTATAATTTTATTGTTGCGAATTAACTCTGGAAAAAATAGGAGGGAAGCATAGCGTCTGAACATGATTTTCCTGAAACAATGGCTGGATTAAATAGAAAATGTAGGCTTTATATCATGACCTGTAAACTCCCCAAACCTAATGATTTCATGGCTTTAGTAGAATGGAATTCCTCAAACAGAAGGTATGTTCAGTTTCTCTCTCCCTCTTCCCCCCATCATATAGACTTGAGCTTCAAGACACCTACTGGTGGTTTATGGTAATGCCGTTTTGCCTGAAAAGAACTTATTGAAGGCACAAACTGGCCAGATCCAGCTTGCTTTACACAAAGTTTAATTGATTTTAACAGGACTGCCTTTGGGTGCATGATGAGCAGGATATGGTCTATTATAATGAACAATGTGCCCTCAATTGTGCATAATTTCATTGGTAGTTTATGCTGATATAATTGAATTACTTGCTTGCACCACTAGGTGGGTGCACACCTGCTAGCTGTTTGTAGGCCAAACAAGCACCTATCATCCATTCCCTCTTTACCCCCACTTCCTCCTTTGTTCCCCATGCCAGGGCCTTTGTGTGCCCCCATTTCTCCTTCATTCCCTACACAGATTTCCTATTTTCTCCTCCATGCCAGTCACTGTGTGTGTCCTCCCCATTCCCACAATTCTCCAAACTCCCCCCACCATTATTATTTATTTTCTATTTGTCTCAACTGGGAGATAAGTTAACATGCTGCCACAGTGCATGACCAAGTGGTATTGGGAAGATGGGCAGTGTGGGCATGGGGAGGGCTAATAGTTGTGGGTGAGATTGTGTGGCCTGCATTGTGCAGGGGGTCAGACTAGATGATCATAATGGTCCCTTCTGACCTTAAAGTCTATGAGTTATGCTGGAAGATGCCATCAATTATTGATCTGTAGAGAATTAAAAATCCATACAGTTCTCCCTTTTGAGAGCTAAAATATTCCCTGAAATTTTGTAATTGAACTTAGGCTGAGTTCAAAAGTTTCCATATTCTTTTCAAATAAACAGAGAAATACCATCAAACTGAGCATAAAGCCTTGCAAGCTGGGCCAACTAAAATTTGACATTACATTTTATGCACATTTTGGGTATATTGTTATTTTGCATTTGTGAGAACTAACATCTGAAGAGGTTGTGCACTGATGTACTTCAGATAAAAACTTAAGGTCCATTCCTATGCAGCCAAAGGTCTCCCATTGACTTACTGACATTTCTGCCCTGCTATTGCTCTTGAAGGTGTCAGCTTGCTTGAAAGGATTTACAAAAAGGCAAATGTAAGCTGACTTTAACAGATGAGTTGCTTATTGAAGGATAGCAATATATGTGCCAACTGGGTTAGAAGCTAACGCAACCACAGGGACTTGTCTGCACAGCAGGGCAAAAATCGAATTCAGATATGCAACTTCAAGTACGTCAATTGCGTATCTGAAGTCAAAATAGCTTAATTCGGCTTTTGGCGCTGTCTACACAGCAGGAAGTCGAAGGAAGAACATTCTTCCTTTGACTTCCCTTACTCCTCCTGAAATGAAAGTTACAGGAGTGAGAATAAGAAGTCCTCCATTTCAAAATTCATTCGAACTAATGGCTTGCTGTGTAGATCCACATGATATTATTTTGAAATAACATTATTCCAAAATAACGCTGCTGTATAGACATGCCCTAGATTGCCAGTGAGTCTATTTAGGAGAGAAAGCTCGGATGGCCATTTTAGAAATCTTAGGGCTGCATCTAGAAAGAGCGTCTAGATTGGCACGGATGCTTTTGCGCAAAAGCACTTTTTGCGGAAAAGCATCCATGCCAATCTAGACACGGTTTTGCGCAAGAAAGCCCTGATCGCCATTTTAGCCATCGGGGCTTTTTTGTGCAAAACGGTTCTGGGTTGTCTACACTGGCCCTCTTGCGCAAATGCTTTTGCGCAAGAGGGCTTTTGCCCGAGCGGGAGCGTCATTGTATTTGCGCAAGAAGCACTGATTTTGTACATTACAAAGTCAGTGCTCTTGCGCAAATTCAAGCGGCCAGTCTAGACGCAGCCTAGAAGTTTTGGTTTTCATTTAAAATACTATCTTCTTCTGTAAGAAAAAAATAATTCCTATTTACAAATTTTAAAATATAGAATTCAAGCTGCAGTGCTGGTGAGGCAGCAAATGTTACCATTCATTCAATTGAAACTAATCGCTAAGGAAATATTACAGCAAACTTTTTCTAGTGAAAGAGAAACATCCCCTGGTGAGACAAATGCCAAACAGTTCTGAAGAGGCCTCATTGTGAGGACAGTTGAATTTTGTAAAATAACAGCACAGACAAGATTAAAATGAATCAAAGATACAGCTGAAAATAGCCACATTTGACTTGCTGTTCCATGGTGTCACAAAATGCCTGTGAGATTTAAAAAAAAAAATTAGAAAGTGAAATCTAGGTCACATCCTGCCAGCTTTATTCATTGACTTCAAAGGAAGTACTGACAAAAGTAAGTCTTATCTTATGTCCTTTTCTAATAGCATAACAAGGACATAGGGCCTAATTCAAAGTCACTGGAGTCAGTGGGAATCTTGCTATTCATTTCAATGGGTTTTAGAATAGGCCCATAGTAAAACCTTGGCCCTGCAAACATTTATGTACACTTGTAACTTTATGCCTGCAAGTTATCCTAGTGAATTTAAGGTCATGTGATCTTAGCTGCTGGATCAGGGCCTAAACATGTGCCTGATCGTCAAACATGAGAACTCCCATTGATTCCCATGGAACTACTTGTGCTTAAATTTAAGCATGAATGTGTGTGTACACAGGATCAAACTTATGTTGCTTGTTTCTATAGATTGTACAGCTATTGTTCACAAGGGAAGCTAACCAATGGTAGCAGAAGTTAAGGGGGACACTGGATAAAAAATAAAATGCCAATAGGAGAGATGATGGTCATCACATTAGCTCAGTTTGGAAGAATATGTGTTAGAGACTCAGAAAACATTCAAACAGAAGTTTGATGTCCGCTTTTTACTTTACATGGAACCCTGTTATTGACTCTTTGAAGACTGTTATGAGGGACTCTTGAAATAATTTCTAAGTGGATATGGAATACCATGTATGCAAGACGCAGATGGAAGACTTTGCTATGACACTTGTCCACAGATAAAGCCTGAAAAAATGAAGACGCTATGTCTTGGTTTATTTTGTTATGATCTTTCCTTTAAAAAGTATTCATGCATATATATGATAGTATACTAATTTTCAGGGAGATACATTGTAAGAAAAACTAAATCCCCCATCCTGCAATGTATAGCAGATAACTGTGCCCCAGCTGAGGTAGTTTACAACAAAATTTGTAAGAGCAAAATGAGCGGGGGAGGGGTTTGAGAGAATGGAAAATGCTAAACCTTTTAATTAATTTTGTTTTCAATCCAGCAGCTGACTTTTTTCATTTTCAAATAGCAAAGTTGAAAAATCTAGCAAAATGACCTTATTCCTATGCTCTAGGAGTCAGATGCAACAGATATTTGCAATATGTCTTGTCAGGAAAGAAGAGGATTATGAAAATACTTGAGAAGTTCAGAGGTTACTACAATCCAATTAAAAATAAAGACTTATGAGCAATGTTTCCAGGTGCCACAAGTGAGGACATTTGATAGGTCAAGCTTCTAACAGTTTTCCGCAGACTGATAAATAGGGGACGTCACATTCTTTGTCCCTACTTCGCCTTTCTCCTCTGCATCCAAAAATGCAATCAACAATTGGATTTGTTGAGTTCTGAAAGCGGATGAAGTGCACCCTGGCTTTGGGTTTCCTGATGTGAGAAGTGGAGGGATAACGGTGACCCCTGCAACCCTTGTTAAAAATAAACAGGAAGTCATGGAATCTGTGACCCCTCTGTGACATAGCTGTAGCTGTGTTCATTGCTTTATACAGATTAGTTCAATAGGCTACTAAATGCTGCCCAGAAAATGGGAAAAGGACAAGAATTTCACAGGAAGCCTGTTACGAACGGAAACCAAAGAACAAAACTAAGATTATTCATTTGGCAGGCATTTTTTAAAAAAAGAACTCCTGATTTGGCCTGCATACAACTATCAAACAATTAATCTTTGTCCCAAGTCTACACCCTATCCTTTGTCAAAATAACATGTAAAACATGAAATTATTAAAAGGAAAAGGCAGAATCCATTTAATTGGAGTCATGGATAAATCTAAAAGCTGATTATGTTCAACCAAAACTAATACACTATCTAGGAGCAGTTTGTTCCAGTATATTCCTGGGTTTGCAATACTGTATCCATGTGGGCCTTTTTTGAGGAAAAACCTTCATGTATAATAAAAGTCTAAAATCTCTGAGCCAACGCCAAAACCTTTTCAAGACCTGTGCCAGAACCGTTAAAGCTGTTTGCAAATGTCCCCCAGCAGCAATGGAGTTGAGCTGGTTGTCAGTTCCATAGCAGAGCAGCTGCAATGAACATTTTCCCCAAAGGCATTTATATATGGGCAGACTCATATGTAGCATGCAGTATAATGCTTTCAGTGAAACACCATCAGAAAGAAAGCTAGTCCAATTTAAAAAAAAATTTAGTTTCAGTTACTACCCTTGACCTTGTTCTTCCCTGCCAATTTTTGTGTGTTTTTACAATCACATTTTTCTATTTGTTAAAATGTTGGTCTCTCTTTACCCATTGAAATCAATGGGAGTTAGACGCTTACATAGAGTGCTTAATTTTTGCCAGTGCTGAGCCCTGGCACCTCTAGGTTTGGCAGTTTGTACCGCTGGCATCTCTTGGCTTCCTGCATCAATTATAAATGTAAAAAAAAATGTTTGTACCCCAGCACATCTTTCATTACAAATTAAGTACCACTTACATCCTCAGAGGATTTGTGCCTAGGTGCAAAAGTGAGGCTTAGACTTCTAAATCAGCTAGGTGCTTTTGAAAATTTTACCCAAAGTGCTGTGAAGTAGACAAAGTAAACAATTTAAAAGGGAAAATTGTTATGCCTGTTCTTTTTCAGTAATATTACATAATGTGTGCAACAATGATAGGTAAAAACATTCCACAGGTAAGATATTTAATGATACATTATTATTTCACATCTCTGAGAAAAGCCACTACATTCTTTCCATCAAGCTTTTTCCAGTTAAAAAAAATCCAATCCACCACAGTTAAGTGTTTTTGCTCACTTTGACCACTGGAAGGAGGCTACTGATAGGAATTATAATGAATACATTCAAAATTAATAATGATAATTATTGATATTTTGCACCTCACTCTGTATTTTACTAATACGTCATCATATAATAATGATAAGGCAATTAGCTGCATAATGCCCTGCCAGGTAGGAAGGTCTTATTTTACAGATAAGGAAATGGAAGCACAGGGAAATTAAGTGACTCAGTCAAGGTCACACAGAAAGGCTTTGGCAGAACTGGCAAAAAAACCCTCCATGTATGGAATAAATTTGTCATGTGCCCTGAGGCATGTGAGGATGTGTACCACCAGTAGAAACACATGCTGCCGGCTGTGGGCAGCTGTATGTGCTCTGCTAATCAACTGGGTGGCACCTGAATCTCTCCTGGGTAGCTGCCCAAGAGCACAGTTTACAGCAGGAGTGGGCAATAAAACAGCGGTGGTTCATCAGCCCCTGGCCACTGCTATATTTACTTGTGCCTCTTAGGGATATAAAATCCTGTTTAATCAGTTAATCGGTAAAACCTTAAATTTAACCGATTAAGCGGAATGGGAGGGGGTAGCCGCTAGCCCATCCGACACCGTCCTGCAGGGGACTGCCACCAGCCCCCTTGACCCTCCCCTGGCTCTGGCAGCCCCATGTGGGGCTGCTGGCTCCCACCCTGGCCTGTGGCGTAGTGGGCCTGGTAGGATTGCTCCCAAGTGCCAGGTAACTGTTACCCAGTAAGCATCACCTGCTAAGGGTGATGCTTACTGGGTAACCAGTTACCTATTCACATCCCTAGTGCCTCCACAAGTACCAGCGATCGGAGCTCCTGTTGGTCGCAGATTAGCATTCCTGGCCAACGGGAGTAGTGGGAAGCAACAGCGGTAGGGATAGTGATAGAATCCACTTCTCCAGGGCAGCATTTACTTGTCTTCACAATAAGACTCTCTTTTCTGCTCCCCCAGCTCATTCGCGATGCACCTTGGCCTGTAACTCAGCTGTTGCAATGCTCATAGGGTTGCCATCTCTCCCAGACCAGATGGACCAGACACTATTTGCTGCAATGGTGCCTGGTCCATCCAGTCCAACCGAGTTGGCGACCTTAAATGCTCAATGTTTATTCAAAGCAGAACAGGTTCATCAGGAGAGACAAAGTCCTTCCCCCTCCCAGAATATCCCAGTGGTGAGGGTCATCATCATTTTAGCCTGCTGCTAAGGAGGAGTGGGGAAGAGGGAACCTATTATTATTTGGTACCTATGACCTAGTGAAGCTGCTGAAATACATTGGTCAACATTCTTCATAGTGTAACTCCATAGAAGCTATTGGACTTCAGTATTATTTTTGAAGCTAGTTGGAGGAGTGAATTTGGCCCAGTGAGATCAGAAACAATGCCATTCAACACGAGGTCAAAAGGTTAAGTAGCTAACAGATCACCACAGCATTTGAGAACATCATGTCTACCTGATTAGAACTGGAATCCTTGCCTACCATGTCTAAATTTCTCTTTGTAGTGCATGTATGTGCCTAGGAAGAACTATGTCATCAAGAATCCAACCTTTCATTAAGTAACTTTGAAAAATATATCATATACATTATAGTGGATCACATAATGTATGCCAGCCCTCTGAACCATACAGGAACATAAGATGGAAAGAAGCATAATACAATCACTGTTCTTTTTTGATTTAATGAGAGAAGAACAAAAAAAGTTCCCTACATTGGCAGACTTTTTACTGAATTGATCAGCAAGGTGTGGAAATGTGTTCCAAGACTGTTTGCATCTTTACATTGGTTTTTAGTTACTTAGAGATAGTGTAATATGTCTCCTGAACAGGTTTAAAAGAAAATGTACAAGAGGTAAATTGTATGCAGAATATACAAAGTGATAGAATTTATTTCTAAAAAATATCTATCTAGATTGTATATATTGCTTGTAATTTTAACAAAATGTAACATTTATGAAAATTATAGCTACTCTGTTTATAAATATCAAACCTATCATAACATGCTCTGTTAGTGTACTTGAATTGTGGCAAGTTAACATACATATAAATATACTTACAATTTTCTTTGATTCAGAATCTGAGGCAGAGTAAATATGTAAAACATCTGTTTTTGGGGGGGTTTTTTCAACTCTTCTCCCAAAACTAGCAACTACAGAAAAAAAAGGCAGACATACATAATTTCACATATTTATAAAATAAGTCAGTGTGTCTGTACTTAAGACTTCATAATCAAACTTCTAGATGCCTCCATCAGCAGGAGGAAAAGGTAAGAAACCCTTTTCAGATGTAACCAGATACCTCATTTGACAAACTGTAATGCTTAAAATCTTTTCTAATAGAAAACATGTCAAGACATGCCTCTTTCAAATGCTGTCAAATAGTTCAGCCCCCGTATTTTACATACCCTCCTGATTACATTCATATGTTTGGTTTTAAAAGTTAACCTCTCCATTTCAGTAATAAAAATGGCAAAGTACTTTTGGTAACTCTTCACACAAATAAAACTGATGGGGATTCATGATTCACTATTACAGTGCACCCACAGAGAGATATTACAGTGATATGCACGATTGCTAATGACAAAACATTCAGGTTCCCTAAACATCTTGAGATTGAGTTTAAAAATAAATCATCTTTTTTTTTTAATTTGCTTTCTGTTTTTTAAGCCTGTTAAGGTTTTCAAACTTTTCTCCACAACTATAAAGGCTAGACATATTCAGCTTTTATTTAAGCAAAACAAAAAGGGATTCTCTCAAAAATCACTCAATTGAAAGGTGAAAGTCTGAACCACTGAAGTCAAAGTGAGTTTTGCTGTTGACTTCAGTAGGGTCAATGTCTCACTCCAGAAATGAGGGTTTTAAGGAAATTCCCAAGTATTGTGAAATGTGCAATAAAACTGAGAGCTGGCAACACTACCTATAAGACCCTGAAGCAACAGCTAAATGGACAGTTCTTTTTATGCCTGATTCTGCCCCCACTGACAGCTGTGACAAAAGTCCCATCAGATTTAATGGGAGCTGAATTGGAGCCTTTGCATTCGTGGGCTATAATATATTTGATCATTAAAAGCTAAATACATGCATTTTAACAAACCAAATACCATTATAGATATAATTAGGAGGAATATTTGAACTTCAAGTGATTATTTCTGTCCTAAAACATTCTACAATGTTTTTTAAATATATTGTTTACTTTTTTTTGAGAGGAGGGGGCAAATAACAAACAATAAAGGGCTAATCCTCCAGGGTGAACTTAGACTGACCTTTTGATAGTGGATATCTTGAGTGCTCAAGTAACAAAAGGCTTGTGCTGGCACCCTGCACAGGAGTAAATTTCACCCACATTTGCTGCTCTCTCAGGCAAACTTTTACCTAAATAAGAGAGCAGCAAGACTTAATCTGCATCTTTTAGCAAATTAGTATTTTTAAATTTAAGACAGTAAAATAAGATTGACATATTTTTGGTGTTCTGGTCTCCATTTTTGTTTTACTTGGATGGCATAACTTAAATCTCATTTAGTTCTGCTACCAGTTAGCACTATTATTACAGCCTTGTTTATGAAGAAAGAAGATAATCCTTATGCAAAAATAACTACCACAGGCACAGACATAGACAGCAGATGGTGTTAGTAAATACCTGGGCAAAGTCTAAGGTCAGAACACACTAGCAATTAACAGGGCTTACTATCTGTTATTTAATGCGTAACCTAAGAGATGTAAGGTGTTTGTAATGCTAAGAGAAGTAAGGTAGGGTGATCAATAGTATATTCTCAGATCTCCATTTGAGTCCTCAGTTGAACAGATACTAAACTTCACTGAAACTGATAATCATAACCAGCTTTACCGCTCATAAAATTTCACTCCTTTGATAACTAATTTATAATTTTAATATAAGCTATGGCAATTAAAGCACTTAAACTTATCAAAGTATTGTCTTTTCAGGTCAAGTGGCTAGTCAAAGTTTTGCATCCTGTGAGTGTTCGAGCTGGGAGTAGAAGTTGGTGAGAATTAGCTATTTCTTTGATGAATTTTTATTTACAAAGAATGTGCAAAGTCCTGTAGCTCTGAAGACAGAAGGAATCAAGAAGCAGAAAACAGTTTATTTTGCTTAGAGCACCAAAAGTACTTTTTGTACTCTGAGGCTACATCTACACTACAGGGGTTTTGTGCAAAAACCCGTAGCGCATCCACACATCAAGTGCTTTTTTGCATAAGTGAATTTACAGTGACTCGACAGAACAGAGGGCTTTTTCCAGTGTAGGTATTCCTCTTTCTACGAGGAATAACTCCTTTTTACGCAAGGGCTCTTGCGCAAAAAGGTGTGTGGGGATGGGCAGCAGGGGTTTTTTGCACAAGAATTGGCCTCCAGGAAAAAAACCAGAACTCCTTGGAGGATTTGCTCCAGGATCCCCGGGCCAAGCGCCACAACACAAAGATCTTCTCCCGCATGGCTGTATCCCTGGTGGAGTGAGGTCACCCTGCCCAGACCATGGAGCAAGACCGAGCAGAGGTGAAGGAACTCTGTCAGGGGTGTGTGAGGGCCATGAAGCGCAGGGCGCGCTCGGGGCAGGGTCCCACACCTGCCCCAGGGAGAAAAGGGGTGCACCTAGGCAGGGTCCGATTAAGGCATGAGCTAGCTGGGCAGATGCCTGGGGCGCCAACCTATGGGGAGCACCTGATGGCAGCTATAAGAGTTGCACAGTGCCCCTTATAGCTGCCATCAGGTGCCGCTCTCCCCGATTGCAGGCTGCAGCAGATCCCAGCGGCCACCCCACAGTGGCCGCCCGGGGCAGGGGCCGCGTTAACCCCTGCAGCGCCGGCCAGCAGCGCCCTTCCCCCCGCGGCCGCGGGGGCCCTGCACGGTCAGGCTCGGTCTGCCCCGGGCTGCGCGCCAGCGGCAGTAGCCAGGCTGGGCCGGGCCAGGCACATGCGTCCTGCCGCCGCCAGCTCCGCACGCCCTCCCCCATGCGCCGAGTGTGGGTGGGGGCTGCGCATGCGCCCTCCCCCAACCTGGGGCGCAATTAACATGTCTGCCCGGGACGCTGGAATGGCTCGGTCTGGCCCTGCACCCAGGTGCAAGCAGGCTAGCTGCAAGGGCACAGGCACAACCCCGCACACACCCTGGAGTGCTGCACACAGGCATGCCTGCACGTGCGAGGCAGCAGCCACTACCATAGACAGCACAGCGAGCTGCAGCCGTGTGCGCAGAGCTCAGGGAGGGCCAGGTTGCCCCCAGCTCCTCTGCTGCCCATGAGGGGAATCCCACTGTGACTGCACACTTCCCTTGCCTGCCTGGCCGTGGTGTTTTTGTGTGGAGGGGGAAAGGGGGCACCATGGTCCTCTGGCCACATTGGGGCCCCTGTGACACAGGGCGTGCTGTGCAGGCCACACATGGCCTTGCACCTGGGACATCCCCCTCCTGTGGGTCACGGACTGGTGTGGTCACCGCTCACAGAGGAGGGGATGGCTTCAGGGAATGTGTGTGCATGGATGATCCATGGTTTCTCCCTCTTGTGTGTTCTCCACAGCTGGAGCAGCCGGGACAGAGGGCCAAGCCACATCACTGCTGCCACCTGCCAGAGTCCGGGGGGCCTGCAGATAAGTCAGGGTGCCATAGGACCTCATGCGACAACACATCGGCGTCCTGCGCAACATCCATGACCCCCTGTTGTGCAGGCTCAATGCAGACCTGGAATGGTGGGAGCATGAAATGACTGAAATGATGGCGCAGTGTGACACCATATGTGGCATCATGTCCTGCATGGGGGAACACCTGCATGATGCTGCTGCTCCTGCCTTCCACCCTCCTATCCCCCCAATGGCCATTGCCCTTCTGTCTTCCCACCCTGCCATGCCTCTGCTCCTTCCTTTATCAATGCCCATACCCACTCCCCAAGGGGCCTATGGCCCCTCTTCCTCCCCGCCCCCCCACCAACCCTGACCCCGCTCTAGCTACTCCTCCTGCCTACCCCTTTCTGGTCCCCAGACCCTCCCAACCCCAAAGAGGTCCCCGCACCTGAGGTGGCACAGCGAGCCACCCCACTACTCCTCCCAGTCCTGATCCCCTCTCCCCTGCCCACCTTCTCCTCCTGTTCAATAAAGAGACAGTCTTTTTTTTTTCCAAATCAAACTGGTGTGTTTATTGGGAGATCAGGGAAGGGGCAAAGGGAGCAGATGAGAGGGGGGAAGGGCGAGAGCAGAAAGGCAGAAGCCCCTGTTGGGGAGACCCTAGGAAGAGTTACTGGGGGGCCTGAGAGAACCTCTCCCTTGGCCTCCCAGATGCACACCCCCAACTGATGGGCCTGGCAGGCAGCAGCTGTCTGAGGCTGCTCAAGTGCATGGCCCTCGCGATTGGCTTCTGCCCCCCACCCCAGGAGGAAGGCCTCCCCCTTATGCTCCACATAAGGTAAGGAGGCAGCAGAAACATCCCTTGAGGTGCCCAAAGGCACACGCCACCTGCATCCTCACTCGGTTGAAGCGGGCATTGAAAAGGTCCTTGCTGGTGGCCAGTGTATGGCTTCATCAGCCAGGACCTAAGTGGGTATGCTGCGTCCCCCACTACGCACTCTGGCATGTTCTGGTCACCCACGGCAAAGTCCCAGTGGGGGAGAAAGGTGCTCACCTCCAGCTTGGCACACAGGCTGGAGTTCCTACAAACTCGGGCATCATGTGCCCTGCCCGACCAACCCACATAAATGTTTGTAAAGTGGCCCCGGTTGTCCACCAGGGCCTGCAGGACTACAGAAAAGTAGCCCTTTCTGTTTATAAACTGGGCCACTTAATGGTCCGGGGCCTGATGGGGATGTGCGTGCCATCAATAGCTCCCCTGCAGTTGGGGAACCCCAGGGCAGCAAATCCGGTCATGGTTGCGTCCAGGTCCTCGAGACTGCCGACTCTGCACAGCAGCAGGGAATTGATGGCCCTGATGACCTGCAGAAGGAGACAAAGAAACACACAGAACAGAAAATGAGAGAGAGGTTACGTGAGCCTTTGGGAGGTGCCTGTCCCCCTCCTCTCCTCTGCCCCCCCCCCGCAACTCCCAGGAGCCCCCATGATCCTGTGCCCCTCCCCCCCCCCAGCAGCAGGGTTGTGTGAGGGTGGGACAGCACAAGACCCCAGGGCCAGGGCTTTCCCCCCACCCCTCGGTCCATCTCCTATAGTCCCCAGCTCCCCCCTCCTGAGGGTCCCCCTTATCCAACACCCTCCCCCACCCCCCGTGCAGGGACTACAGCCTTTGAGCTCCTTACCTGCATAAGCAGGGCCACGACGGTGGATTTCCCCACCCCAAACTGGTTGGCCACCGACTGGTAGCTGTCTGGAGTGGCCAGCTTCCAGATGGTGATTGTGGCCCGCTTCTGCAGGGGGATAGCGGGCCGCAGGTGGGTGTTGCATCTCTGGAGGGCGGGTGTGAGCCAAGCACAGAGCTCAAGGAAGATGGCCTTGTGCATTCTAAAGTTCTGCAGCCACTGTTGGTCGTCCCACCACTACATGACCAGCTGGTCCCACCAGGCCAAACTGGTCTCCAGCCTCCAGAACCTTCTGCGTATGGTTGGGTGCGGCAGCCAGAGTGGAGCAGCCGCAACCATGCAGAGGGTGAGGAGGAGGAGTTCTGAGTCCACGTCCAGCATGAACATGTAGGCAGCTGGAAAAAAATGCTGCAGGAATTGCAGCATGGCCATGTGGGACTGTCACCTGTCCAGGGGCAGCTCCGGTTCCATAGCTCACAACAGGAAAAAGCTGTGGCATCCCAAAAAAGAACAGGGCAACCACAGCAGGCACTGTTGATGCTTTTCTGTCTCTCAACAGAGGTCTGCAAGCGGACAGCAGAAACAGAGAAACAGCTGTGCAGGGGAGGTCCTATTAAGCGTGTATCTCTGCAGCGCTCCAGCAACAGCACTCGAGAGCAATTGGTGACCTAAAGCCTGGCTAGAACTGGTTCCGGGTCGTTTTATATGCGAGAGAGCATCCAATGAGTGTGGACGCTCTCTTGCGCAAAAGCACATTGCTTTTGCGATGAACTTTTGTAGTGTGGCTGCGCTCTTGCACAAGTTTTTGCGGAGGAGCTCTTCCACAAAAAGCTTCTTGCACAAGAAGCCTACAGTATAGACATAGCCTGAGCCCAAAGATCTCTCTCTAGGTTTTTTTCCAAAATCAGCCACCATTTCAGTTTTCTGTGTGTTCTTCTCTGCTCCCACCCATTCAGTTCCCCAGTTTATCCCAGCACAGTTTCTGGGCAGATTCTATTAGTCTCTGTTTTAGGTGTGGCCCCTTAAATAACTTTTATAACTTATTTAAATGGGGGACTCAGTCACACATCAATTTGGAGTTGGTTTAAACTCAATCCATAACAAGGTTTCATCCAGCTCATAAAAATGTTCTTTCCCCTCTGAGCCAGTCCCATTTAGGAGAGTGGGATGTAACTCCTATTTTCAGTTTCCTCTGAGAAAGACTCCCCCTTCTTGGTAGATTCTGTGTTGCTCCAAAGCAGTTACTCCCATTGAAAATCCCTCCCCCAACCCTAAAAAAGGTCTCATCTTGTATCCCCCTTATCCTACAATTTAAGGCCTGCTTTCCCTGGGCCAGATCACATGCTCCTCATCCACAACTGGCCCTCGTTATAACTAACTGCTCTGTAATAGTGTGGACAAAGATAAATTGAGCATTCTGCTTCTCATTTGGATATCTTGCAGTTTAGCACAGGTTACTCATTTCTTTTTTTAACCATTATACCATTGGTAAGTTTTCATCCAATTGTATGTACCCAGGGAACCTGATACAGGAGACCTAACTTGTTCCAGTTTGTGTGCTCTGTGGTTATGAATGCATCTCTTGAGCACACCTGTTATTTTGAAATATTACAGGCTCGCTATTCCAATGTCCCTGTAAACCTCATTCCACGAGGAGTAAAGGACGTTTTAAAATAGCAGTTTATTTTGAAATAAGTGCTGTGTAGACAGCGCCAAATTTTGAAATAAGCTATTTTGAAATAACATCGAAATAAGATACGCAATTTGCGTAGCTCAAATTGCGTATTTTATTTCGATCTACAGTGCAGTGTAGATGCACCCTTAGAGATAAACAAGCACACTCATTCTTTCTAGGATCTACAACCATGGTGAAGAGGCTTAGAAGTAGGCTGTCAGCTGCCCTTCTGGGCAAGGCCTATATTTTATTTTGACTATAGTCCAGTGCCAAGCAAATTATCAGTACAAATTGAACAATATACAGACCGATAAAGACCTATGACTTTAGACTCCTACAAGGTAGACATTGGGGAGGAAGCAATCCTTTCCCTGGATAGAGACCAGAATTTTGCCTCCACTAATACCCTTAATACCAAGGCTACTCAACTTTGGAAGCCCCAAGAGCCACAATGATACTCACAGCACATGCCGAGGGCCACAACTTAAGTGTGGTTGCATATACATGCAGATGTATGCAAATAGCTTATTCCACATTGATGGGCATGAATACAAAGATTAAGCCTTGGCGCCGGACCCAAACATGGCCAGTGTGAGCCAGTCAGCACCTCTTAGGCTCTGCCCACAAGGCTAAGCAGCCAGCACTTCCCACAATGCCCTAGGGCTCCTGGCACCTCCTCCCTGGGGGGGTCTGTTCCAGCCAGCCCATCCGTTTGCATCTTTCAATGCTCACCCCGCCTGGGAGATGCCTCGCCGTTGTGGAGCGTGTTCCCAGTAGAGGCCATGTTTAAAGGATCCCACCCATAGGCTCTATGTTGAGCCCCATGTAAACCCAAACCACACTGCGTGCCACAAACAAACGGGCCGCAGGCCGCATGCAGCCCATGGACCACGTGTTGAGTAGCCCTGCTCAATACTATACTTTCAATCCATTGTGACTATTCTCTTGCTAGAAACTATGAACTTGTGAGCAAAGTACATTTTATTATTTTCAAGGTTCAGATCACAAACATAAACAGATGGTGCAAAGATGATTTCTACCACATAGCAATCAAGGTATTGTCATTTTCATGGGCAAAGCATGAATGATGAAGTAAATAGAACCAAAAGTTGTGAGGAAAAGTATTGTATAACAATGCATAAATTCACTGGGATATTTTGTGTCTAGTTATTATTCCAGACAGAATAATTTAATATAAAGAGAGCCTGACTGGATTCTTTAGCCTTCTGGATAAGATCACATCAGGTAATTTCTGGTGGACAAACACTAGAAAATCATGAGGCCCTCTTATTTTCTGAATAAGTGTGAGAATAGTTCCATCCTTCTATTTTTCAGCTGTATTTTTACCTAGCCGGGACTGTGGGCAGCCAGGTGTGGAGCATGCTCAGTTTCCAATGAATTACTGAAGTTGATGACCTTTGGGTCTGATCCTGCTGCTCCTAATACTCATCCAGTCTCACTCATCCAAGCAGTCCATTGATTTAAATGGGACTGCTTGGGTGAGTCAGGACTACTCACACAAACAAGGGTTGTGGCCTAGAAGGATCCTTATTATGCAAGCTATATTTTTTTACTGGCAATGATGCATCTCATAGAGCACAGGCCTGATTTCACTGTTGCTGCTTTCACACGCAGTCATCTTGGAGTGAGGATTTCAACACTGAAGAATATTTCTGGGCATACCCACAGCATCACTCAGACTTGGCTTTGAGATGACTTTTTCTTACTGCTTACTTACATCAGCTGTATTGAATTGTGACACTTTCTTGTGCGAGTGAATACGAGAAAGCACTATGTAACAGTGATTTTCAGCTCACGGGGCCTGTCCTTCAGGGCTAATTTTTCTTATTGTTCTCATCTTGGTCAGCTGTTCCCCACATTTGATCAAATTTTATGGGATACTTCTGAGAGAATGCCAGATAGGCATTAGGAGACAAATCAGGGAAGAAAGATTTTACTGACATTGTTGCCAAGTAGTTCCATAATATTGATATCTTTGTTCTAAACAGAAGTAGACCACTTGGGTAAATAAATCCCATTAGTCCTGACCATTTTATACACTTGCTGTACCATAGCGACCTCAAAGTATGTTCAAATGGAATCAAAGGCAGAACTGTGTGGCATGCCCCACCCTCTTTTCCCTTGCTTTTCGGAAGCTGCTTTGTGGCTACAACACAAGGCAGGGATTCCATGGATTAGAAGTCAGTAGGTCTGGGGCAGACCTGGAGCATGATGGCTTAGTTCTGCTATACTCACTCTCTCAAAGCTGTGGAGAATTTGCAAATGAGGATAAAGAGCTTCCAGTTGGCAATAGCCACATACTTCTCCAAGCTGAATGGAATTCATGTCAGTATTCTGCTGCTGCTGAAGCTCCAGAATGAACATTGCCCAGACCTCCAGGAATACGTCTGCCTCCTGAGGTTCTGTTGCCACAGCTGGTCATCCCATTCTGCACCACAGTCTTAGCCTACCTGCCATGCAGATGACCTGAGCCCAGAAGCAACACTCTGCTGAGTGAATCCACTCCAGGAAAATACCATGCAGAAGTAACTGTTCGGTGTTCTCCTCCTCCTCTAGCTATATCTGCATGAAGCCTACTGACTATGCTGGTGGAGGTCTCCCTGCTCATCCAAGGCCATTCAGCTCTATGACTGCTAATAGTTCTTGAGCACTCCGTTCCTATTAATGACTGCCAGGATCTCAACAGTGTTTCCTCCAAGCTTTCTGGCAGCAGTTTGAAAATGGCTCTGGATCACTAAAACCAGAAGGATGGGATACAAGGAAAGGAATCATGGGAGTTTGTTAGTCTGACCTCAAGTCCCAGAATTTCAGCAGGCTCTGGTGGCTATCCCACAATGCTCTGCAAGAAAAATCCCAGAATGCATGGAGTCTAACCACAATACATTGCTCCGTGGAATATCTGCTTAAAATGCTATGCAGTTATTTAGGAAAAAAACACAAACAAGCAAAACCCCAAAGAGTTGTGTGCGGTTCAGTGATTTACATGGGAGTAGTTTAAACTGGCATAAACAAAGCAGTGTAGATACATTATTTCAGCATAAGTATGATAGAAAAACATATACTGAAAAAAATTCCAAGAACATTGTACAATCATAGAAATATAGGGCTGGGAAAGTCCTCTAGAGGTTATCTAGTCCAGACCCCTGCACTGAGGCCTAGACCATCCCTGACAGGTGTTTGTCTAATCAGTTCTTTCAAATCTCCAGTAATGGAGAGTCTACAATTTCTGATGAAATCCTATTCCAATACTTACGTATCCTGATTGCTGGAAAGTTCTTCCTAATATCCAACCTAAATCTCCCTTCCTGACAATTTGCATGTCATTTAGACCAGGTCTAAATTAATGTTGACCCTATCTGCATAAAGAATCCCATCTTCTCCTTAGACTCTAGCCAGAAAATTTACTCTTTACTTTCAGGGCATCCATAGTTTGACATAGCTAAGGCCCTGTTGCTGATAAGAAACAAACTCATGGTTCTTATAGCTGTCTTTCCAGTGTAGAGAATGGTATTGTTATTGTTTGGACAGCAGAAAGCTGAAATTCTTATAATTTATGCAAAATGTCATTTTGTTGCTTCCCTAGTTCCTCCCTTTCTTCAGACTAAATGGTGTGTAATAAAGGCATTATAACAATAATAGATTGTGTTGCATCATTTTGTTTGTGTAATTTGCAGCAATTGACAGGGCACTCAGACCCTGTGTACGGGCATTTTTATGTCTTCTAAAAGTGAAAGAAACACAAATAGTATGTGAAAGTTCTGATGATGTTTGAAATTTACCCATATTTTTGCCATGTGAAGCTGAAAGCCCTATGTAGCAGAGTCTCTGCTCCTAGTTGTAGGTTAGGAGGAACACTATAGAAACATTTATCTGAATAGAAAATGAAATTTGCAGGTAATTGCAATCATCAGATAATCTCTTTGTAAAACTAATGTGAATACATGTGCATCCATAGCACAAACATGGACACAACATTTGTACAATGCCCTTTCTCTGCCTTTTCTTCCTTAAATCCTGGAGAAACTCAAAAGAACCTAATACAGTTCAAGATAGCTGAAGAGCACTCCACAATGCTGAAACACTGCTTCACACCAAACTATCTCAGTGCCAGCTCTTTAATTTATCATATGTCTGGTGCAGTTTTAGCATTTTTATAGCCTACAAAACAGCTTTTCACTGTCTCCACCCAAACACAGCCCAGCCCTGTCTTTCATGCTCACACCGCTGTACAAGGCCAGCCTTGCAGTTCTTATGAGGATTAATCCAACGATACCTTGGGATAAATTCCAAATATAACTAGCTGTTTTCCCACATAAGTGGGCATGCTAGGGGGAACTATAGAACGAGGACTTCTCCAGCAACAGGTGCCTCACTTTCCTCACTTGCCAGTAAACAAGTGTGCCTCAGTTTCCTCACTTGCCAGTAAGCTCCCTCTAATTTATTAGGCAGAAAAGAGCATGATTAAGAACCTATTAAATGTCAAGCAGCAAGGATATGGATGCACCAACATGGCTTAAAGCCAGGAAACGCAATCAGCTTGTACGTAGCAGCACAGTACGCCAGAACCTCTTTCAAGATGCCTTATGCTCCAGAACCCCTGCCCTTTATTAAAATTGGTTTCTCCTTGTTATGGTTGAGGAGGCAGCCTCAAAAATGTGAACCAAGGGTAACTGATGCCTGCATTTGTTGAACCCAAAACAATAGCTTGAGTGGTGTGAATTGTCCCATTCATCTCTATGGATGCCAAGTCAGATAACAAGGTTGACATTTAAACTATTAACTATATTTCATTTCTCAAAGCACGTACCACAGTATTACACTGTGAAGGCTTGTGTAATCTACTAGGAGTTGGGGGAAAGGAGAGGCCAAACCCAAGAAGCCTACAAAGCCCAGGGGGGCATTTGAGGGTCCTTGAGGGAGGACCAAGAAGCTCAGTGGGGAGCCCATGAGCCTCAATGAGGGGAAGAAAAGCCCAAGCAGTCCAGCAGAGTGGAGTGGAGTTGGACTCCACAGAGAGGGACACAAGCCCAAGGAGCACAGAGAGCACGTGGGAATATGTTTTGAACATCTGCGCCATAACTCCGAGCCATGCCTCACGCATAAGCGTGGGAACTAAGGGTACAGGGGTGCTGCCGCATGCCGGGGGTTCTGCTGCCAGCCCCATGCCCCGGGTCCCCGCTGCCAGCTCTATGTGCCAGGGCTTCACTCCTGGCTTCAGCTAGGGTGGAGGGGTGGACACTAATAATGGGGCTGGATTTCAGCACACACACACCCTTAAACGTTCCCATGCCACTGGCCTCACATGGATGAGATATATTTGTGAGCAGAGCTTGAAAGAGTTACCACCTTGTTTCTTCTCAGATATATGACATGATCCCTGCCTGTTTAGAGCCAACAGGACCAGGTGAACAGCATTGTGCACACTCTCCAAATGAGGAGCTTTACAAAAACAGCCACAAACACTTTAGGCTTGTCACCGTCAGAGGACACAGGCTTTGAGAGGCAAGTTTTCCAAGCAGCAGTTAACAAAAAAAAAGTTAGCCCGAGGGATCGTGATGCAGTCCCTCCCTTTTGCTGAATTAATTCCTGGTAATGTTGCGTGACTGAGGAAGAAAATAAATGTTGGCCTTGCTTCTAAATTTCCTTTCTCCAAAACAGAGTGTCTGACAACCCTGAGTCACCCCCAGAATCAATGGGCATGGAATCCAAAATCACATTCCTTGGAAAGAAATGTAAATAGTCATGAACATGGCATTTCTCTCAAGTGTCAGTACATTGCTATTAAAGTGCAAGTGTTTTATAGCTGTTAAGTACACCATTCTGAGAGGTACAGAGCAAAGAACTTTCTCCAGCCTGACTGATCCCGTGGATGTGGGCAGACAGGCCAACCCAAAAACGGGCATAGAGTGGATCATCAGTAACTTGATGTCTGAGTCCTGAAGATCTGAAGGATTGGAGCACCTCATGTAAATGCAAAAGAGGGGTTATCCATAGCCTTCCGTGGTGGAAAAGATCACAGTATTTTGTAAAAAAGGTGGGAGAATTTCTGCTGCAGCATACACTTCCCCTGATTTTCTCCTCTCCGAACCCCTCCCCATCAGTACATGTGGCTCCTTAAAGACACATTCTAGCTTTTAATCAGAATTAGCTATGCACTGTTAACTGTCAACAGCTCTTTTGTTCCTCTAATGGGTGTTTGCTGTTGCAACATTGTGCTTATTAACCTTTGTCAGTGACTCAGCATGTATACCCCTATATTGAATTCTGGAGTTTCAAGATGGGGTGAGGGTAAAATGGTAATAACCTTAAATAAGCATGTCTGCAGAGTGGGCTTGAGGGTGTGTTCTTTTTCCCTTTTCTTATTTTAATTACATCTTTATTCATTTTAAATATTTTTTCCAGAGATAAACATAGATAGGCAGTGAATACAAACAAGCCAATCATTAAAATGGCATTATTAACACATAGCCATTGATGTGCCTCAGTATGAACAAAGCTGGATGGAAGGCATAAGAGCTGGAAGAGAAAAAAACAAGGATTAGGGAGTGGAAAGAATCCTCTATAAAGAATTCAGCCCAGAAGCAAAAAGATTAAAGACAAAAAGAACGAAGAGGTAGATGTTAAAACAATATGTAGAGCCCTGCAAATCCACAGATATCTGCTTTATATCTGCAGGTATCCTCATCCATGAATGTCCAAGGTTCACTTTTGCAGATGCAAATACAAATTTTGTATTTAGAACCCTGCAAATTTGCAGATACCTGGTTTATATCCATGTGTACATGCATTGTGGATATGGATGCAGATATCCGTGGATCATTTCTGCAGATGTGGATATCCATTTTGTATCCGGGCAGAGCTCTAAAAATATGACCCATTAGGAATATCACTTATCAGCTTTGCTTGTATGTAAATTTCAGTGTTAAACCAAGAAAATAATGATTAGTTTATAAGGCTATGTCTACTTTACAGATAAGATTGAAGCAGCCGCAGTCGATCTTCCAGGGTTTGAATTAGCTGGTGTAGTGAAGAGGGGTGTTCCCATCGATGTTGGTCTATGAGTAGCAGAAGTCAAAGGAAGAGTGTGTCCCCTTCGACTTCCCACAGTGTGAATGGTGCCAAAATTCAACTTAAAATACTTTAACTTAAGCTATGCAATTAATGTAGCTAAAGTTGTGTATCTTAATTTAAACTTATCCCCAAGTGCACACCAGGTGTAAGAGCATAAGAATGGCCATATTGGGTCAGACCAAAGATCTAGATAGTCCAGTATCCAGTCTGCCGACAGTGGCTAATACTAGGCATCCCAGAGGGTATGAAGAAATCTGCTAGTGATCCATCCCCTGTCCCCCATTTCTAGCTTCTGGTAAACAGAAGGTAGAGGCACTATCCCTTTTCATCCTGGCTAATAGCCATTGATGGACCTAGCCTCAATGAACTTACCTAATTCTTTTTTGAACTCTGTTATACTCTTTGGCTGTGTCTAGACTGGCGTGATCTTGCGCCAGAGCTATGCAAATGAGGC
>CM057847.1:67517314-67530947 GCA_030068395.1 Apalone spinifera | reverse complement strand
ATCCCGCGCTTCATTAGCAACTTCGGTATGCTTCATTTGCCTCTCTAGTTTGAATTAGGGGGCAAGTGTAGACATACCTGCAGACTTCACAATGTTTTTTGTCAAGGAGTTCCACAGGTTGACTGTGTGTTGTGTGAAAAAAATATGTCCTTTTCTTTGTTTTAAACCTGCTGTCTATTAACATTTAAAGACATTCTTGTGTGTTCTGAGGAATAAATAACACTTTCTTATCTACTTTTTCCACATCAGTCATGATTTTATAGATGATTACCATATCCCCCTTAGTCATCTCTTTTCCAAGCTGAAGAGTCCCAGTTTCATTAATCTTTCCTCATATGGAAACTTTACCATACCACACCATACCCCTAATAATTTTTGTTGTCCTTTTCTGAACCTTTTCCAATTCCATTTTTTTTTTTAGATGATGCAACCATATCTGCACACAGCATTCAAGATGAGAGAAAATGATAGATTTATATAGAGGCCATATGATATTTTATATCTTATTCTCTATCTCTTTCTTAATGATTCCCAACATTCTGTTCACTTTTTGACAGCTTGTCTACATGGAAAAGTTGCATTTGTTTAATTTGTGTGAGGTTTTTAAAGAATTTAGTTAAACCAGTGGACATTTTTACATTGATTTAAACCAGTTTTACTTTAGCTTATTTATGTTGGTTCAAATAAGCCTGATTTAAATCAAAATAACAGTGGCAAGGTGGGTGAAGTAATATCTTTTTATTGGACCAAATTCTGTTTCTGAGAGAGACAAGCTTTTGAGCTTACACAGAACTCTTCTTCAGGTGTGAAAAAGCAGAATGGAAGATGAGTGCAGAGTAAGAACAGAATATTAAGGAGCTGTCAATTCTGATAATGAATTTGACCAATATCTGATCTTGGCAGAGTAACAAGATTTCCATCTGTGCAAGAAAAACTCTTTGATTACATGGACAGCTGAAAAGGAAACAGAGTCCCTGAGAATTTTTAAAGCTTAATTTCATCTGTATAGGAGTTAGCTTGAAAGTTCCAAATGTTAAAAGAATATCCACAATGAAAATGTATTCTGTTCCACATATCTCTTCAAACATCTTCACCTTAACACAGTCCCAGAGCATAAATATCTAGGAACCAGGAGCTTTTCTAGTCTATCAACATTTCATATTACTCTTTTATGCCAGTGTATCTTTAGGAGACTCTTCTGTTGAGTTGATTGTAACTGTGGGATTTTTAAATATCATGGCTGTAATTCCATTGGGATCAGGAGGAGATTTAAGAGTCAGAGCATAGTCAACAAACATGCAGTAGAGGGCCTAATGTCAAGTCACCTTAGACCTGTAAAAGATCCTCACCCACCTTATTTCTTTAACATCACCTCATAAAGAATGTTTAAATCATAAAGAATAAAAAAATAGTACTAGTACAGGTCCCATTAAAAGTGGAATCTCACCCGAATTGTGTTGGTTTGTGTATTCCAATAAGTGGACTCTTGTACCACAGCGATATCTTTCCTTGGAAATTTGTTCTATGACCTAAAACATGGTTGAGCTCCAACCTTGCTGTCTTATCTTTCTTAACTGGAAGGAAAGTAAGGATACTCAGGCATATCTGAGATAGTGGTGAACAAAGGTAGGGTTTTTTTGACATATGTTAATGTGGTCATTGCATATTCAGCACTCCAGGTGATATGGTGAGAGAGGGTTGACACAGTATTTCTATTTCTGGTAAAACATCATCAAGAGAACCTGACATTATGAAATTCTGGTAGTTCTAGACTCCAAGGCTATGTTTACACAGCAACATTATTTTGGAACAATTAGCATTATTCCAAAATAACATAGTCTGCATCTACACTACAAGTAGTTATTTTGACATAATGTTAAAATGATTTCATGCTGGAAGATTTCGTACTACAACTCCTGTAACCCCAATTTACGAGGAGTAAGGAAAGGCAGAGGAAGAGTGCTCTATTTCGGACTTCCTGCTGTGTGTAGACAGTGCCAAAAGCCTAAATAAGCTATTTCAACTAAAGCTAATCAATTGACGTAGCTCAAGTTGTGTAGCTTATTTCGGCTTTAGCCCTGATGTGTAGACATGCTCCTTGTGAAAAAATGAATGCCTTTGTGTTTTTGGTAAAATAACACCTCTTGAAAGACATAATCTCATGAACCAAGTAAAGAAAAATATGAGTATTTTCCGATGAGTTTAAGAACTTTCTCCTTTGACTCTTCTAACATTATTTTTTCAAGTTGGCTGGGATGGAGGAAACCAAATAAAGCAGCTCCATCTTGAAATCCCTTACATCAAGATTTTAGTTCCCCTACCATCTTGACAGGGGTGGGCAGGTGGTTCACCAGGATTAGCCCCTGGTGGGCCGCCACTCCTTTATTTACCTTGGCCCCTATAGGTAGAGGTGCTTGCAGCTCCTGTTGGCTGCAGATCGCCATTCCCAGCTAATAGAATCTGTGGGAAGCAGGGTGGACTAGGACACCAATTCCTGCAGCTCCTATTGGCCAGGAGTGGCAATCGATGGCCAATGGGAGCTGTAAGCACTCGTACCTGCTAAGGCACAGGTAAATACAGTGGTGATGGCCCACCAGGGTCTAACCCTGGCAAACCGTATCCAGCCCGTGGGCTGGTTATTGCCCATTGCTGGTCAAAGACCACAAAGTATTTCCTTTGATGGTTAGTCTTTGCTTCTAACACAGAATTATGTAAAAATTCATCCTCCATCTGGTATATACATCTCTTTCTGTGGCTTGGATAGTTTTCATTTTCAAAATGTATTGCTCCCCACCTGTTCTGAGATTCTTTTACAATTTCCTCATACTTTTCTTCAGATCTGAGTTTGCTGATCTCATTCACTTTACTGTCAAATGTCTGGAGGACTCAGAACAGGTCAATTTTATTTGATGGAAGTATTCCAGAAGTTGCAGCCATGATAACTAAGATCCTATGGCACCATAAATGATTGAGGTAGAACATCCAATCCATCAAAGACAGGTTGTTTTTTGCTTGACGTATGTCCTCACTACTCCTGTGTTCAGCGACAGTTTCATCTTCTGGGCATTCAATTAGATGTTGAAAATTTACTATCATTGCCTCAGTGGCTTTCATTTGAGCTTCCTATCTAGTCTTGCAGAATGCCTTTGATGTAAAGGTATCCTTCATTCTTCAGAAACATGTTCAATTTCATCTGCTGCCTCAATTCTGTCAACCTATTCCAGGGCCTGAAGTGCATCCTCAAATTCCTGTCATGTACAAAACTGTATTCTCTTGAGCAAGAGTTAGAAGATAAAGATTATTTTTAGGCTTAATCATTAGTTTTTCTCATTGATGATTAGTCTGTGAAATATTTATATATTTCCTCTGAAATTCCAAAGAAAACTTTCACTTCTGGACTGATCTGAAGAAGTAGATGTAATGTGTACACAGTTTGCTTCCTTTGTCTGAAAGATTCTGCCATTTTTTGCTTACAGTCCTCACAAGTTCCAGCCAAAACAGTGGCCCCTGTCATATAGATCAGTCCAAACATGTATTTGGGGGACTAGTCTGTACTTGCAAAATAAAACATTGGTTAACTGGTCACACAAGTATGCAGCCAGCATGTCTCTCATATTGCCACAAAATGCTTTCTTATATCTACTTTTCCTTTGGTATAATCAATATAAAAAAGAGAGAAACAAAATGACCTTTAGATCAGTATGGTTAATATCTATGGTTGCATCTGTACTGTCAAGAAAAAAAAAGTAGCTTTTTTGCAGCTATTATTAAGTATGTGCCACCTGATTTCTGATGCTAAAAGGCTTATACAGTCGTCAATAATTGTCTTGCTCAAATATTTGATTCTCTTGGTGTCTTTAATATGATGGGCAATGGTTGTATTATGCCTGGTAAGTAGATTAATGATGCATAAGTAAATACCACAGTTGTTGCTCCTCTGTGCTTCACAGCGGCGATGGAAGGGGAGACCTAAAGTAGCTAACGTTTTTACTTTGCTAAGTAATATATTTATTACTTACAATTTTTTAATATTCTCAGATGCTTCTTTATTAAAACAAGCATCGACACTATGACCTTTCAAACTGTAGAGTTGCCACATGACTGCACGTTTTTTGTTCCTCTCATGAACAGACTTTAACATACTCTTTCAATCCCAGAGTTTTTTTTGGAACCTGGCTCTCTTAAACTCCATTCATCTGAAGAAGTGGGTTGTGCCCACGAAAGCTCATGATACCATCTACATGTTTTGTTAGTCTCTAAGGTGCTGAAGGACTATTAGTTGTTTGTTAAGTTTTTTCTTTCAATCCCAGTTAACCATGTTGATTTTCAAGTTTCTGTATTTCTAACCACATTTCTAAATGTGACCATACATAAAATTTAAGAGATACTAGTATGCTAGCCACTTGACATGCAAATCTTCATGTAGTGCAATTGTCGTTCTGCAAAATGAAGATGAAAAATGGTAGCTTGCAAGTAAAAAAGAAGTCCTTTTGGTATATCACTTCCAATGGGCTGGAACAGCCCAATTTACACAAGCATACTCAATTGCTCAGCTGATAAAAGTAGCTTTCAAGATTCAGTTTTATTAGCTGGGAACTTCAAATCTATTTCAGCAGCTTTGATGTGTTTCATTGTGGACTGGCTCATCTACAGGGCTTTTTGTTCTGCCACTTTCAAATTTTTGTTTGTTTGTTTGTTTGTTTGTTTGTTTGTTTGTTTGTTTGTTTGTTTGTAGATCACTCCTGATTGGTTTGTAGCTCATCTGCATGGTCTTCATTTGTGCTGGCTTTCAGCAAAGTTTCTCTGGAAATGTCATTGGTTACTTCTGCAGCTGCAACTTAAATGGTACTGCACAACTAGTTTTCCTGATTTAAACCATGACCCAAATCACAGATTCATGCGTGCTGAAATGAGAGGCAATTCTTGACTTTGTATTTCAGACTGTGGGATTTGATCAGGAAGTTTACAGTATGATATTTTCTACTGCTTAGGATTTTTTGAGGCACCGAGTAGTAACAAAATCTTCTTTTTCTTTTGTAAAAGCAGACATGCATTTGTATTTATGATTTTCGTTTCCAAACATTCCCACATGAGAATAAGCTAAAAGTATATTGTGATGGGATCCTGTCAGGGTGCAGTCTGGGATTGTGGGAACACAGTGCGCTGTGAACACTCTCCAGTCTGGGCTGTCTCTCACGCTGCCTTGCTAGTGACCAGCAGCAATCCCTCTAGAAGCAGTTATCACTCAGCACAACCACATGTGGAGACCCCACACCCAAGCAGGTTGCATGAATGCTCCTAGAGCCACATAGAAACAGGCACTAGCACCAAATTCCCCCATTCCCAGCCTTATACTTCAGGAATTTATTGTTTAACTTCAATGGGAAGTAGATAAACACCAGCCTTTGTAAAACCCCAGAGCAAATTTACTAAACATTTCAGGCAAACTCACTGGTAAAGATAAATGCCAAAACAAGTTTATTGACTACAAAGATAGAATTTAAGTGACTATAAATGTTAGGCAAAAGCTAGAGTAGTTCCAAAAAGAAAATATAAGCACACAGGCTAAACTCTCAGTCCTAGGCAGCAACTAGCTCAAGCAGTTTGTTTCGCCCTACTGGGTGGGCAGTGGTGCTGGCTGTACCAGCAGCAGCACCAGTGCAGGCCCTGGGAAGAGACAGCAGACGGCACGGCATGGAGCTGGCACTGTACTGGTAGGAGGGAGGGCAGAGTGGGGTACGAATGTAGGTGGAGGGCAGAGTGGGGTACGAATGTAGGTGGAGCTGGGAATTGAGAATGTATATGGATGTGGGACAACTGATGGTATGTGCAGGCCCCACAATAATACCCTGCACCCAGGACCTTCTTTTTGTCCCTCTGCCACTGGCAGATGGGGGCATAGATCAGGAGAGGCCCAGTCAGCATTTACTATTAAATCTGTCACTAACTGGGCTATAGGTGGTCTCCAACTCAGTTTCCCAGGAGGGATTCAGTTTATCTGGATTTATTGCTCTTATTGCCTTTATAAAGTTAAGAGTGAAATATAGTAGCAGGAACACCCCAGTTATCAGTTCCTTTCCAGAGTTTTAAAATGTATGGTTAGGGTTGCCAGGTGTCCGGTATTGGACTGGAGAGCCCGGTATTTGTGCCACATGTCCGGTAAAAAAACCTGAAAATACTGGACATCTGGTATTTTTTGTTTTTCTCAGATGGATGGAAGGCCGCTTGGGACATTCTTCCCCCACCACAATTTTGTTTGTTTGTTTTTTGCTCAACAAATTTTTTTCCTGCCATGTTCGGTATTTTTTTGTGAAACTATCTGGTAACCCTACGTATGATTATTCTGGAGCAGTCACAGCATTAGGACTGAACTGGTATTCCATTAACATTTTAACTATAGATACTGCCACAACGATGATATCTGGAGCTAGCATGTACCTTCCAGAGCTTCAGAGTATGCAGATGGGCCTGCTTATCTTAACTGGGATAGAGCCGCCCCACTTAATGTTTCCAGATTATTGGTTTATTTTCAACAAGAAGGACCAAGATTCCTCAAAAGAATGATCCTCATGTGTAACAGGGCATGGAATTTATCTTTGTGGCTAGATAAGACTATCTTGCTCTGGTGCAGGGCCTGCAGATACCAGACACCTTGCCAGGAAGTATCTAAAGAGGGTACAGGCTAACAGGAACAAGTCAAGGTGTACATTGATTCTTGTTCTGTGTGTACAACGATGCCTCCTGGAGCAAATCACCATACAGGGAGGATGGGCCTGCTACTACAGCCATTAATCAGGGGCAGGTCCTCCTTGCTCCCTGCTCACTTTAGAGGCAGTCCTGGTGCTCATGCTCAGAGAGGAACAGGGGAAGGAGGCATCCTCCTCTCCGCCCTCCATGCACTTCTGTGTGGCAGCAGAGCAGAGCCTGGCCCATTGTGTTTAGTGGCATGTCTGTGCTGGGGGCATGTTGCTTGGGGGTGAGGAGAAAAACAGATTGGAGGGAACATCTTGTCTCTTCCTACATCTACCTCAAAGGGTGCCAGTCAGAGTAGAACAAGGATGGTTCAACTGCTGAGGAGGCAGGATTCCTGCATAGCTGGTACTTGGGTGGGGCAGGGGGCAGCATAGCTAGGGATATGGAAGGTGCTGTTGCATCGCTGGCTGGAAGTGGTTTCTGTCATATACAGCTTTTGCAGTTTGGTTCAATGGCCCTCAGCACCCTCTCTACACTAATTGTTCCAGCCCCCCTCCCGCCCCGGGGGGGAGGGTAGTCTGGAGAATGAACAGGCAGAGCTAGATGACCTGTCACTAAGAGGGTCCAGCAGCCATTGCCTGTCATGCAGAGGATACAGCAACAGTTGCTCCTAGAGGGTGGGGAACCTTTTTATGGGTCGGGGGCCGCTGACCTACAGAAAAATCAGTCGGGGGCCACACACAAGTGCGAAGCAAAAACAAACAAACAAAAAACAATAACCCTCACTGACGTGGCCCCTGACTGAGACGCAGAAAAACACTCCCCACATTCCCTTGCATACCAGAGCCTAGGGGAGCCCAGCTTAGTAGATTCTGTGTGCTCCAGCC
Organism: Apalone spinifera; assembly: GCA_030068395.1. NCBI lineage: Eukaryota > Metazoa > Chordata > Testudines > Trionychidae > Apalone > Apalone spinifera. The sequence continues at coordinate 67,523,367 of CM057847.1, read as the reverse complement.
CCACAGTGAGACAGCAAGGTGGGGTGGAAGGGGGCTGGAGTGTCAGTGTGGGCACCCCAAAGCTGGAGGAGAGGCCCTGAGCCTCGGGGGCCAGATCTGGCTCCCGGGCCTTAGGTTCCCCACCCTTCTTATAGTGCTGCTGTTATTCCACAGGGCATTTCTTTCCTCCCCTGTCCCCGCACTGACCGATGCTGCTCAGAATCCTGTAGGGTTGAAGGGACAGATTTGGCTTCGCTTACATAACATCATTGATTAAGTGCTTAAGGAGGCAAATTTTTATCTGAAAAACATGTAAGTTAATTCACCTTCAATGAACTGGTTATGTGCTACAGAGGAAGCAGCAGACAACCAGCTCCTTTGGGATTCTGCTAGGGAAGCCGGGTCGGATGACTAATCCCTGGCTCTTAAAGCAAAGCTTTTTCCAGGGGAGGTGAATGTGCTCATGATCTTTACCTGTTCATGTCTCTGGAAGCTGCATTCTGTAGGCTAAAAAAAGTCTACAAAGGGGTTCTTTGTTTTGAAAGTTTCAGGTCTGTCTCTTTCTCATTTTGGCCCTTGTACCTTTTCAGTGGAGATGAATTTCAAACTGGAAATGATTTTTATAGTTCAGATTCTTTGTGTAATATAAATCACAAGGGCATTTGATTCTGCAGAGTACAAAGACTCTAATTTCTTTTTCTTTTTCTTTTTTTTTTTCCAGAATGTGGCTGATGGAAACCAGCACATTTTTGTTGTATTTTTAATACAAAGGTACAGTTCCCACAAAGTTATCCTTTGGCACTCGTAATAATAGCAAGTGTGATTTTCTCTCTTGAGGCAAATAAGAATGGGAGAGAAGACCCACTCAGTGTAGATTTTTACCTCTTACAAGTTATAAGAGGAGACAGTTATAAAGACTGTTTCCGTATTTCATCACTTGAAAGGACATGTTTAGTGTCATTGCATCACTTTAAATATCTGTCTATGAGCTGGGTTGAAAGCAGCGCTCAATGGGACAGAGGTTTAGCTTGTGTCTTGAAAAAACCCTGTCTTTCATTCCTAATGCACTGATGCTGTAATGTTCTCTCTGTCAGAGCCCCTGCTTATAAACCACTCTATCACTTTCTGCATTTCTACTTTTACAAGTATCATTATCTTCAACAAGACTTTGACTCCTCAGAATGTCTGTGGGAGGCTATCCTTCAGGGTATGTGATGAAACCTGATATTGTGTTTTTAAAGGTATTCTTGTCTGGTCTCTTTTCCATAGGCTGGTTATCAATTCTTTGAATTCTTACACCCAGGAAGGGCATTCCCTTAGAACGGTGAGGGATGAAAATTTTAATAGTCCTGTGGAGTGAACTGACAGGAGAGAAAAGTAATTCAAGTTCCTTTTCAGTGTTTTTCTAGCTCATAAAAATTCCCTCTTTGATCACAGACCCTCAGAAAGGTATTACTGTTGCCATCTTTCCATTGATGACCCTTTATTTTAGGCCTGATTTAGGGTTCAGTTTTGTTTCCCTTGAAGCCAGCAGGAGTTTTGCCATTGATGTTAATGGGAGCAGGAGTAATTTTTTTTCTATTTCCATACAGAAAACTTTGTTAAACTAGAGGTAGCTGAAATCCACTGGAACACACTTGCAGCCAAAACACAACCCTTTCTTTATATTTGTTTTGCACCAGTAAAAGAATCCCTCATAAAAGTGGAACTGACTAATGAAAGGGCTCCAGATGAGTCTCACTGCCATATAACTCTTCCTCATTCACGATCAGCCCACCAGGTTTCAACTTCTCAGGACATGGTGGTTCACCTGCAAGCCCTGCTAGCCATAGAAAGCACATTTCACCAATGCTTCAATGCTTCACTTCCTGCTCATTTCTGAGCTGGGTTCAAGGTGTGTGCTATGACCAAAGTCTTACCTCTTTAAGGCCCTGGTTCAGCAAACTACTTAAATATATGCTTATGTCCCACTAAAATTAGTAGGATTTTAAGCATGTACTTCATGCTTTGCTGGATCAGGGACAAATGTCCTATGTAGCTTAAGGCAGAGCTACATGGATGACCACCTATCTTCCTACATTCTGCCATGACAATTCAGTACCTTTGACCTCTACAATCCCCAGCTATTAACATCCAGAGGATGGAAACACTTATCAGCAGAAGGCCATTAAGTCTGGTATTAGCTTCCACTTACAAAACCAGACCTTCAGGGCACAGTGAATGGCCTGTTTTCTCAAGGGTATTTTCTGAACTGTGAGAACAGGCACGAATTCTACCAGGTTTTTAATTTTGGGGTGGGGTCTATTGTTGTTTTCTGTTAAAATTGGAATGTGGAGTCTGTTGGTTTTAAGAAGTCGCATGAGCCACCAGAGGATTTTGTTATGAGTGCTCTTTTAGAAACTGAACAATAATTTTTATGTCCATGTTTCCAGCTTCTCAAAGAACCAAAGTCATTCCTTGTGTAGCCCCCTGGAAATCAACAATGAAATTACAGTAGCAAAGAAACTTCAGGGGGTAGCCAAGTTAGTCTGTACTGGATAAACTTAAAAAACAACAAATGGTCTGGTAGCACTTTATAGACTAACAAAACATGTAGATGGTATTATGAGCTTTCGTGGGCACAGCCCACTTCTTCAGATGACTGGAGTTTTGAGTTTAGGCCAGGCATGGCCAACCTGCAGGCTCATGAGCCTTATGTGGCTCTTCCCCCCTGTCAGTGTGGCTCACAAAGCTGCCCCTGAGGCTCGCAAAGCCATACCCGCGCCTGCTGAACACGGCCCACGCCTCCCAGCTCCCCTGTGCTCACCAGGGCAGGGGAGCCGTACAGGAATCTGTTGAGACCAAAAAAACCTCAAAAAGCCCTCTTAAAGGGCCAGTCTTTTTTTTTCTTTTTTTTTTTTTTTTGCGCTACAATTTTTTGTCTCAGCTCTTTGTGCTGGATTCAGTTGGATCTTGGCTCTTCATCCGGAACGGGTTGGCCACCCCTGGTTTAAGGGTGTGCAGACCCAAAATAAATAGGGGAGAAGGGAGAAGAAGGAAGGAAAAAAATGGAAGGGAGTGGGAAACAAGGAGCAGAGGATATGAGAATATCAAAGAGAAAACCAAATAGGCAGCAAAGAATAGTAGCAAAGAAGTTGGCCCAAGGTATAGTTATAGAATTCCTCCATCCTCTGAGGTTTGCCACTGGCTTGTTGTCAGTGGAGTGTATGGGGTGGTGCTGCGTGGAGCTATGTAACTGAAAGGCAATGCTTTCATTCTTTTTCCTGTGTGCTGAATCTTTAAGTGTAGAGGAATTTGTGCCAGCCAGCTGCAGGAAGAGCTTTGAGGTAGCTGCCACTTGGGGTCTTTCAGATCATATCTAGAATGTGTCTGAGCAATGTGCAATGTTGATTTGTTCATGGAGACAATGGCTGAAATCCTGACCCCACTGAAGTCAGGGAGTTTTGCCATTTACTTTTGTGGAGCCAGGTTTCACCCATTGTTTGTCCTTTTTTTGGTCTGTCATTCCGTAATCTGAAACAAAGTCATCGAGACTGGGTTTGTTCTTTGCACGTAGATGAACTAGCATGCGACCGGCTCCTGTACACTTAGCTGAAAATACCTATCACAATACAGGTTATACCTTCCTTACTGTGACTCTCTGGACTAGTGGGGGCACAGAGACTCAGCCAGGAACCAGGGGACAGGGTGCGGAGGGGTGGGCAGTGCAGCCAGGAGCTCTGGCCCCTGCGGCCAGGCAGTAGCAGGGGCCCAGCAGCGGCAGCCGTGGAGCTCTGGCAGCGGCAGAGCTCTATCCCCAGCCGCGAAGCTCTAACCCCAGAGACAGCCATGGCCAGGCAGGCAGCAGTGGGATTAGGCTGGAGCCCTAGCCGGGGGCAATAGGACAGCACAGGCCATGATGGAAGCGACCTTCCCTTGTCCAGCAAATCCCCTTGTTCGGGACCAGTCAGATCCCGAGGGTGCCGGACAAGGGAAGTCCAACCTGTAATGTGTCCCCGGTAAATTTCAAGGAGAATTTTCTTCTGCTAAGAATGTCTCTCCCTCCCACCCCCCCCGGTCACCTCCTTACATTTACAACTGCTTTACAGTATATGTCAAGAGACTCAAACAATTCTTGTTCACATGACTATACTATAATTACTATAACTACTGGGCCACAGTTTACTTAGGAACGTAAAGCGAATCAACAGGAATTAGGTGATGATAGAGTAATATAAAGATCACGTGGGAAGCTGCTGTCAGCTACCAAAAAAAAATAGTTTAAAATTAGACTTAAACTGGTTCCAAAACTATCCTTCACAAGTGGTTACAAGCCTCAATGTTGTATAACTGATCAGGGCTATTTCCTCTTTTCCTTACAACGATCATTTAATTTAGTCTTCTTGGCAATTCTTGCATTGTAATAAAAAGGCATGACACAGCATATATTTTTGTGGCTTACTTTGCCAATCAAAATTACAGTGTAAGTGTAGTTTCTCTGCCCTTTCATAATTATAACAATACAAAGTAAATATCCAGAGGGTATCCGTGCTAAGATACAAGCATAAGTATGCTTATTTTCAAACTCTTAACAGATACAGTAGTTGGATAAAGTACAAAAGTTTCTAAATGTCTATTAAGTTTTAAATGGCCAATTATTACAGCTGAGATTAATAAATCAATAAATACATACATAAAATAGCCATTATTTTACAGCAAGGGAGAGCGCTGCAAAGGAGATGTTTATGTCCCCTGACCATGGAGACCATTCTGTGTCAATTTGCTTCTCAGTGTACTCTAGTACAGCTTCAGGGCTGCACTAAACCACAGCAACTGTCAATAAGGGGTATCTGGCAATTAGAGATCAGTGGCGGTATAAGAATAATCCAGCTACACCCACTTTTCCCTAGCTATGCCCCCCATGCCAGGAACTTGGCAGGAGAAGTATGTTTGAGCCACTTTGGTAGGTCTACTGCATGGAAGAGGGTTCCCCTACGTAAGGGAATCTTCTAGTCCCTGTATCTACCAACTCTATGGCAGCCTTGCATCAGAAGACATGCACAAAGCTGCCCTAACAGACCTGAGAATCAGGCCCTGTTTTTATGCTTGCTTTGCTGGTTATGCAGTGACACAAAATGAGGTGATCCAAGTAATTTGGTTCACTCACTACAGAGCATTAAGTGGCTGATTCTAGTCCCATTAAAGTAGGGGCGGGGGAAACTTTTTTCAGTCAGGGGCCATTGATCCACAGAAATGTCTGTCAGGGGTTACACACAAGTAGAACAGCAAAAAATAAAACAAAATAAAACAAAATCTCACTCATCTACTCGCAAGTGAGAAAGCGGGGGGTGGGGGGTGGAGGAAGAGAACACAGCCTCAATCACACTCAACTCGGGGCACCAAGGTTTGCCCCATTCCAGCCAGCCAACACACACGCTCCAGCCCTGCGGGGGTAGCCAAGGCTTAAGGCTTCCAGCCCATGGAGCAGAAATTTGCTATGGGCTGCATCAAATTAATCAGGGAGCCAGACTGGGCTCAGGGGCCAGAGGTTCTTTTCTAGAAGTTCTCGATCCCAAGCATCATCCATTAAAAACAAAATGTAAAAAAATCTAGGGCCCAAAGTGCACTCAGACTTGCCTGCTGCCTTCCCTGATGTTACTCAAATAGAGCACTGGGTAAAATCTAGTTATACCTCTAATTTTCTCTTCACTTTTACACAGCCTAAAGCCTTTTGTCTTGTCATTTACTATTGTCACAGTTTAACGTTTGTATTGTGGTAGTGCCTATAGCCAACCAGCTCAGGGCCCCATTGCACTAAGCATTGCACGAATGGAGAGAAAATGACAGTCATCAGAACATAAGAACAGCCATATTGGGTCAGACCAAAGGTTCATCTGGCTCATTACCCTGTCTGCCAACAGTGGCTAATGACAGGTGCCCAAAGGGAATGAATAGAAAAGGTAATCAACAAGTTATCTATCCCATTGCCCATTCTCAACTTCTGACAAACAGAGGCTATGGGCACCATTCCTGTCCATCCTGGCTACATCTAAACTACACCCCTCTGTCGGCAGAGGGATGTAAATTAGATGTAT
>CM057847.1:67495731-67506781 GCA_030068395.1 Apalone spinifera | reverse complement strand
GATGGTCTAGACAGTATTTGGTCCTGCCATGGGGCAGGGGACTGGACTCGATGAGCTCTCGAGCTCCCTTCCAGTCCTAGTATTCTATGATTCTATGATTTACACTGGGTTTGATAATAAACAGAAGTGTTTTTATTAAGTATAAAAAATAGGATTTAAGTGATTGCAAGTGAAAACAGAGAGATGAAAGCAAGTTACTAAGCAAAACTAAAACAAAACACACCAGCTAAACCTAAGAGTAAGAGATGTTGTTACAAATCATATTTCTCAACCTAGTTCTTATTTCATATGCAGTTTTTCACAAACCAGAGCTGATCTTTTTCTCTGTCTTGGGCCTAAGCAATGCTCCTCCACCTCGCTCATTAGAGTTCTCTTTTTTCCAGGTGTTCTTGTGTATCCTCTTAGGGTGGGGAGGTACTTTCAAAAGCCAGCTGAAGACCCTCATTGTTTGCTGCCTATATCTTAAATAGAATTTACCCAGGGCAGGAATCCTTGTTCAGTTCTCCCCACCCCTTTGGAAAATACAAAATTCAAGATGGATTCCACGACCAGGTGACATGGTCACATGTCTATGTAGGACCAACCACAGTTTGGGCTTACAGGAAAAAGAAACCTATTCTCATATCATTGTTTTGAGCACTGGGCCATTAAGTTCCTTAAACACCACTAATGGCTTTCCCTAGAGGATGTTGATTACTAAGACAGGTTTCCACTTAATCTTTCTAACTTCACATACAATAATGATACATTCACACAAATAGAATATACACATTCAGGGGATCACAAGCTCTGGAATGATAAGTTACTTGCTCCATTTTGCAAAAAGCACGTTTGAGTTATACATATTCATATTAAAAACACATGTCCATAAAAATATGGGGCCAAAGTGTTACACCCTCTCCATGTTTTCTTCTGGGAGAGTTGAAGAATATACCAGAAGGGACACATTTCCCACCAGTTGCAACTAACTTTTCACTCACTGAACACAATGACAAAACTTCCATTGGCTTCAATGGTAGCGTGACGGCAACGTATTTGTACCAGCGTCTATGGTTCATTTTTAATCCGGCATCTAAAACTATGCCTGGAATGTAATTGTTTGCAAGAGCTTTTTGACTCCGGGGATGCCAATTAAATGGGTTTTTAAAAAATGCGTGTCTTCAGGATTGAATCCCATAAAAGCTTCACACCCACAATTGCTTTCGGAATCCTAGATGAGCTAATAATAACTAATGCCTGCAATTCAGAAGTCAGGAAACTAGAACACAAGAAATGCTAGGACAAAGTGCCAAACAGTTCTCCCCATTTCAAGGGTGACAGAAAGGCACATTTCAAATAAAAAGTGGCTGGCAATCTGCCATAGAGAACAACAGCTATACTATCTGCCCCAAGTTCCTATGTCAGAACCACCCAAGGGCTAGTCCTGCAGGAAAAACCGAAGATATCTATGCATAACCCTGTCTGACTCTTTTTCTTGAATGCATGTAGAAAGCTCCTGACTGTTGTCAGTAAAAAGCATCCACCCTGCCACTGTCGATAAAAAAACAGTAGGAAAAAGCAACCTTTGCTGACCTATGTCATGTGACTGGGGCCAAGAAATAATATTTCCATTCTTTGCCAGCTTTCCTGTGTGTCACATCCTAGTCACAGTCGGCAAAATAGAACAGTCAGTATATGCAAGTCTTCAGTGCCAGGCCAGGCACTGCAGCTCTAGCTGGTGGAAGTGTTGCTGTGGAAATTATGACAAAGGCTAATCAGAAGCGCAAAGAAATAAAACCGTTACAAAAGAAAATTACACAAAGGAGCATGAGAGTTGACTATAAAGTATGTGGTCTGAAGCATAAACTCAAACAGCACCCAGTGTTTGGAAAAAATGTGTGCCAGCTGCAGTGAAAATAATCGTTTTGCTAAAGTATGCTTTTCCTCAGGCAAAACTAAAAGACAGGCATGGATTAAGGCAAAATCCATGGATCCAAGCCCTGGGCTGGAAAGCCTCCAAAGGACAAATGTTACATCTTTGCCCATTGACTTGGCATGGGAGGTGACTAGCACTCGAGCAAAACAGAGCAGAATACCACACTATGGGCTCGTCTAGACTACGGGGAAGATTCGAAAGAGGATATGCAAATTCCAAGGGAATTTGCATATCTTTTTCCGATCTCACTTTCGAAAGCAGAGCTACTAGACGTGTTTTTTCCGGCAACCCCTCCCCCCTTTTTTCGAAAAGCCGCATAAACCTCATTTTTTTAGGAAAAGCGGCTTTTCGAAAAGGGGGAGGGGCTTGCTGAAAAAACATGTCTAGATTACTTTTACTTTTGAAAGCTCTGCTTTCGAAAGTCAGATCAGAAGCTATGCAAATTCCTGCAGAATTTGCATATCCTCTTTCGAATCTTCCCCGTAGTCTAGACATAGCCTATAGCTGTTTTTGTGTCTGCCCTCAAAACTGATTTGGAAGAGGACAGCTCAGCCTTACTGGGAGAAGGAGTAGCTTATAGAAGCCTTTGGCCTGGAGACCCAGACAGTGCCTCTCACTGAGGTCTCCTTTCATAAAGGTTATGTTGCGTGCCCATCTATCCGCAGTCAGGGGAAAGAGCCTATCAAATGAGCAGGTGGTCATGGCTGCGTGAATCACTTTTCTTATGCAGCACTAGAGTCTTACATCTGGCAACAAACTGAACCAAGGCCCAGGTCAGCTCAGTCATACATTCAGATTACTTGTTGCTAGGTTGAAACCCTTCCAGGACTAACTCTCAAGGCTATTTCTATACAGAAGCGTTATTTCAGAATAATGTCGGTGATTCTGAAATAATGTAGTGCACGTGTACACAGCAAGCCTGTTATTTCTAAATAAATTAGAAATAACCAGCTTCTTATTCTGACTCCTATAACCCTCATGGTACAAGGAGTAAGGGAAGTCAGGGGAAGAGTGCTGCTCTATTTCGAAATAACTGCTGTGCAGACAGCACCAAAAGTTGAAATAAGCTATTTCGACTTCAGCTACGCAATTAACGTAGCTCAAGTTGCGTAGCTTATTTCAAGTTTAGCCCTGCTGTGTAGATGTGCTCTCTGTGTCCCTCCAAGTGATGTGAAAATGGCGAAGAGAGAGATGCCTTAAAAGACTCTGCCCCTCTGAGTTCCTTATTCTCATCTCTGTGAAAGAGAGAAGAAACCTCAACTCTGCTGCTGGAGAAGGAGAGAAGAATTCCTACTACCTCCTTCAGGCAAAATGAAAATAGGAAACCCCACAGGTTCCTCCCTGACTTGGAATACATCCTGCCTCCTTAGTGGGAATGAACAGCTACTCGGTTCTTCTCCTCCAACCAAGCTTCAGTGGGGAGAAGGGACATCAGTGGCAGACAGTGAATAAGGTATGAATGTTGATGGTAGAGGCAGAAGCCCAGGGCTGAGTGATGGATTTAAGGGCCAGCAGACAGTCAGAAAGTGAAGGAAATGGAGGCAAAAAGGGAAGACTGTGGAACTGGAGATGAAATGAAGGCGCAAGCTACTGGCGGGCATAGGAAGATGTGTGTGAAAGAGGATGTAGGAGAATAAGAGGACCTAAAGAATGGAGAAAGATAATTACACAGGACAATGGAGGAAGATAAAAAAGACACTGAAAAAGCATTCCTGACCTTGTAAGCTCCGTGAGGCAGGGAAGAGCTTTATTTTATGTGTGCATATAGTGCCTAGCATAATGGACCCTGGTCTTTGATTAAGATTTCTAGGTGCAACTGCAACATAATTAAACAACAGTGAAGATTACTATGGATAAAAATACGCAATATACAGAATGAAGAAAAATTGGAAGGATATGATCAGAGAACACATACTGGGGAGAGTGGGACAATTGTAGCCAGTTTATTTAATTGTCTTTTTAACATTTAGAAAAGTTTAATGCCACAAATACCAAAACCAAAGAGACTCAAATGTTTGAGTCTATGCAGAGTCTTGCATGATCGATGTGAGAGTATCTGAAGAGATAGTACATTCTGGAACAGACAGACACAAAGGCAATATCATTGGCAAGTTAAGTGACCTGGCTTTACTAATGTTGTGTCTAGTGCAGTTGTAGCCATGTAGGTTCCAGAATATTAGAGAGATAATGTGGGTGAGGTAATATCTTTTAGCAGACCAACTTCTGTTGGTGAGAGACAGGGCTATGTGGTTTGAAAGCTTATCTCTCTCACCAACAGTAATTGGTCCAGTAAATAAAAGATATTACCTAATCCATTGTATCTCTCTGTCTTTACTACAACAGTCTCAGATTTTCATGTGGAGTCCCAGGAAGTTCTTTCAGGATGCCTGAAATGCCCAAGTCTTTCATTGCACCAATCAAAGCTCTTTTTAAAAACCACAAAATGTTTGTTGACAGTACAATGGTGCATCGAAAATCATTTATCTTTGTTTACCCGCTGTGACCAGCCCAGTGGAAGGAGTGTTCCATGTCATGAACAGTGTTTGGAGTGAAGGGAAAAGTAAGGAGAGCTTAGATAACATCAAAAGCTCTTTTTTATGCTAAAACTGAAAGTTAATTATATTTATTCAGTGCTTCCTGATCGACTTATTCAGGTGCTAAATTACTGGAGAAATCCTCCACTTCAAGAAATAGGCCGTGTTTGCTCTTGACTCAGTGTATATCTACACAACAAAAGCTGTGCATGGACTAGCCTACCTGAGTTAGGGTGAATCCAGCTAGTGCTGATAAAAATAGACATGAAGTTTGGCCCAGGCTTCAGCAGGAGTAGCACAAATCCAGCACAGACCCTTGTTATGTACTCAGCTCCCAAGTGACAATTCTGTGCTGTCATGAGTGTTATTATTACCCGTGCTAGCTGGATTCAAACTAGTTTGGGTGGGCTAGCCTATGCACAGCTTTTGCTGTGTACACATACCCTCAGAAACCAACAGCAGTGATAGCAGCACACACTGACAAAAAAAAGAAAAGAAAAGATTTTGTATGAGTATTTCATGTCTCTAAAAACAAACTGTGGTCACCAAATTATTTATTTTGTCCCCATTTTAAAATTTTTAAAATACTGTATTTGAGTGGTCTTCAAAAATTGTGCTTTTCTATATATTTGCAGAGAGAAAGCTATAATATGCACATGCATTTAGAGTAATGGTAATCTGAAGGGAGTTTTTGTGGGACATAAAAAATGGTGGTTAGGCTTCTGCTTGCCTGACCAGCCCTGTGGGAAGAAGAGGAGGAAAGTCTGTTTTTGCGGAGGAAGTGTATGTGGAAAGGAGCCTTAGTTGGCCTTAATCCACCTCTGCTAAAAGGTAACCATTTCCACACTAAGACAGACATCTGTGAGGGAGTTTATATTGAAACTGTTCTTTCTGAAGAAGTGCTTGAAACTGCACAGATCTTATGCACAAGAAAACACCTCCCAGTGATGGTATTTGCATGGTACTAGCTGACCACTGGATAGCCCCGCCAGAGGTTAATTAATCAATGGATCAATCATATCCTTGAAAGGCGAGGTAAAGGAAACAGAAAGTGAGCTAACCACAAAAAATGTGAGGAATTCTCCAGTTAACCAGCCTGAGAGGGGGAGGCATTCAGCATAGGAGTAAGTTTAACAGTGAATCTGGAGCCAGCCGGAAGACATACTAGGGCCTACATTTATAGAGGTTATTTACTCAGTATGGCCTTCTCTAGGGACCGCACCTGACATGGTGGGAAGACATATGTGTTCCCAGGGTTGCCAGGTGTCCGGTATTCACCCGGACAGTCCAGTATTTTTGCCTCCTGTCCGGTTAAAAAATTCAGAGAATACCAGACACCTAAAATGTCCAGTATTTTCTGATTTTTTTTCCCCAGCCAGGAGGCAAAAATGCCAGGCACCTGGCAACCCTACAAACACTCAGCTCCTGGCCTCCCCCCGCCTGAGCCCCTCCCTGGCTCCCAAGACCCCATGCTTACCTGGTTCCGCAAGGCTGCCTGCACAAAATGGCTGCCGACCAAGGGGAAGCATTTGGGTCTTAGTGCTCAACTGCTCCCCTGTTCCTACCCTTGCACTCACTCTTAAAGGGGACATGCTATTTTAATGCTGTGTTTTGTTTTGTTTTGTTTTTTTTGCTTAGTAAGTCTTGGAGTCCTTTTTTTTTTGCTCAACAACTTTGGTCTCCCCCCCCTTTTTTTTTTCCTTCAACAGAATTTTTTCCCGTGTTTTTTTTTTGGGGGGGGGGGTTTGGTATTTTTGTTTCAACCATCTGGCAACCCTATGTGTTTCAATGACCCAGAAAGTTCTGCTGGCAGAAGTATAGCAAGGTAGGGCTACTTCAGCCACAAATGTCAAAGGGGTAAAAAGCTAAAGACAAATAGCAGCTCACTGGCCCTTTCCGGTTGGGAGTTGAGCAATAGGCCAACAGCCTATTCTAGTTAAAAAAAAAAAATCTAGATCCACGACAAGGAAGCCATTCTAAGCAGCATGACATCCAGTGATTGTGGAACCTCATTCAGAACTTAAGTAATTATGTGTGATGGTCCAGAAGGATTTAGATTCAGTACTCACTTGGCAACATCCCTATTTTCCTTATTTCTATTCTAAAATGTCTCCCATTGCATGCTTAATGAGGCAGTTCAGCAGCTATGTTGGCAATTGGGCCCAGATCTGCATGTTGCAGCTGCAGTACCAAGCCATCTTGAAATTAAGCAGTGGCATAAACACAGTTTTGATAACCATAAAGCCTGAAATATAGACCAAATTATGCAAACAAGAAGGTTGCACTTAAGCCACATTATGACCCAGCAACTGAAGTGGTAGGGAGTGTGTCTCAACGTGACCAAAGAAGGTAAAAATTATTTTTTGCTGTTCATTGTAACACCAGACGGAAGAGACTCTCTTAGGCAATCGAGCATGTGAAACTCTTGGGCTAGTTCACAGAGCACATGATATCAAAGGTACAAAGTGTGCAAGGGAATGCACTATTCGTATGACTTCAATTAGAGAAAATACCTTTTAAAGCAGGGCTACATGCGGCCTGCGGCCCATTTGTTTGCAGCCTGCTGTGAAGTTTCTGTTTATGCGGGGCTCAACATGTGGCCCCCGGGTGGGAGCCAAAACAAAAAAGTAGTCAATAAAATGGCCTTCTGTTGATACGCATTTTAGTAGTTAAATTCCTGGACTGTCAGTGCTCATTAAAAGTGCTGTCATATGGGTGGAAATCGGGTGAATATTGCATTTTATTAATATCAGCAGAACTGACCTAATGGGGCCTGCGTGTTTTGTAGTCTGGCCTTAATCTTTGTATTCATGCCCGTCAGTGTGAAAGAAGCTGTTTGCATATATTTGCATATGTATTTGCAGGTATATGCAACCACACTTATGTTGTGGCCCTCGGCATATGCTGTGAGTATCATTGTGACCCCCCAGAGCTTCCAAAGTTGAGTAGTCCTGTTTTAAAGTATTTTCCAAGGGTCTGGAACACTACCCAAATCTGTAAGAGAGCTGGGAGAGCATGACAGAAAGAACTAGAGGCCCATAGTTTGAAAGAGATCTCAAATATATGGCATGGAGTAGCCACTTAGCTCAGTCGAGATATGCCTTCCATTCCTAGAGAAAATAGAACTAGCAGAGGGGGAGCATGGTCTAGTGTGTAGGGCACTACACTGTGCATATGTCAGCGCTGCAGCTGGGAGCAAGCCAGACTCCAGCTAGCTCTGCTCAATGTAGTGAACTGAAAATAGCAGCATGTGCGTAGGTTTACATGGCCTAAGATAGATAGCTCTATCCCTTTCTTTGCACTGCCCCTGTGCTTACCTCTTGTGCATGAAGCAGTCTCATTTCCCTTGGTTAACTTTCCACTATTAACCTCCACCACAGCCCTCTCTACTCCCTCTCTGGTAACTGACCATTCAATCACAGAAATATATTCTATAATATAGCTATAACTTCTCTCTCTCTCTCTGATGTCATGGGTATTCCATAGACTTTATAAAAATATGCTTATGAATATGACATAACTGGAATATTCTTTATGTGAAATATCTCATAGAAGGTATCATTGGAAAAGCTATAATCAACTGAATATGATTTTCCAATTTGTATGCATGTATCATCTTTGTAAATCAAGTTAGGAATATGAAGTATAAATCTGTGCTACTAATGTAGTCCTGCTAAGTGAGGGCCATTAGCGTTACTCGAGGAACTTAATGGCCCAATACTCAAAACAAGTGAACAGACTTGTTTTTTCTGTAAGCCCATGAGGAGGGACTGAGAGAGGTGCTGCAAAAGCTTGTGACCATGTAACCTGATTCTGAAATCCATCTTCACCTGTCCATGAAGAGCTGGGAGGAAGTTTAAATTCAAAACAAAGGATTCCTGCCTTTTGCAAAACCTATTGTAAAGGTGGGAAGCCAAGCAATAGGGACGGCTGCCAATCAGTCAGTTCTCCCTGGCTACTCCACCCATGGTGACTGCTGGAAACATTTATGACTGAATGGGGGGAAGGATTGAGCCCAGACTGGGAGGCTTTCCAGTCTGTGAAAGAAGCTTATCAGAACAACTCTGAAGGGGAGATATTACATGTAACCTGTTTCTTAGTGTATTGAGCTTAGCTTGCGTGTTCTGTTTTATTTGGTTTAGTAACCTACAGCGTTCTATCTGCCATCTCTTATGACCACTTTAATCTTATCATTTATACTTAATAAAAATCACTTTTGTTTATTAATAAACCCAGTATATGTAGTTGTTACTCAGGGAGGGGGAGGAGTCTGTGCATACTTCTCTTTCCCCTGAGTAAAAGGGTGAACATGAGTTTACTCAGCATAACACTTTATACAAAGTAAGACAGATCTATCTAGGGTTCAGGTCCCATTGAGACCTTGCACTTGGGTGCTGAGGCAGGTCGCTTTGGCTGATCTCAGCATCTGTATCATACTGCAGAGGGCTGTGACCCTATCTCTCTGTCACTGCTGGAGGAGGCCTCAGGGCCTGGATCAGCAGGACAGAGCTGATGGGGGCCTATGAGGGCAGGGAAATGGGCTCAGTGGTAGTTCAGTGATAGTTGCAAGAGGGGCACAGTGACCAAACCCATAATATCCACCATGTCCTTTTATTTTCCTTATTACGCATCTGTAAACTATGCTGGGCAGGGACAACACACACCTGCCAGCAGGAGAGGCATTTCAGAAAAATTTGAGGAGAGAAGTGGTGGTGTCAGCGTATAGACCATTATGTGGGATGATATGTCTTGCAAAGCGAGGGAAGGAGAAAAATGGGCATTTCTGAATTGCTGAGACAGAGAAAGAACTACTCCAGGATGATTGCCTGGCACACAGTAGAACAGCACTATACAAGCCCCCACTCTGTGGTGGGTTATCCCAGACCTCTGCCTGTCATGCGGATGATCTGGGAATGGTGAAGTGTTTAAAGGCACAGGAGAAGTGGTTATAGTGGTGGCGACAGAGGGTGATGGTGGTGGTTACAGAGAGATTGGGCTCCCTACAATCACAGCATTCACACAAGCTTTTAGCTACAAGGTTGTGTCATGCAGACCTAACTCTTAAAGCTCCCCACCATCAGGAGGCGATGCCCACCCTGCAATGTCCTCAACAGCAGATGTTAAAGCATTTCTCTAGGCCCACTCATCCATCCCATTGCTTTTCTCAGTTTATCAGACACTGTTCCTTTCTACTTCTCTGAGGGTTTGCAGGGTTTCTTATACAGCTGAACCTCTCTATTAAGGTACCCTTGAGACATGACCAGTGCCAAATCAGAGAATTTGCCAAACCACAAGAGGTCAATATTGTTTAGAAAACATTTAGGGGTAAATTAGAGCTAAACTTGGCCACACACATGATAAATGGACACGTGATAAATGCACAGGTAATCCACTTCCCAGAGAGCTAACTCAATGGAAAAATTCTCCATTCAATATAGCCGGGGATCAATTACCCAGGGGGTTGATTTAGCATATCTAATAAAGACCCTCTAAATTGATCGCTGATCATCTCATTGACTCCGGTACTTGTTCTGAATCATGAAGCATAAGGGGAGTCGATGGGAGAGTTTTAAAATTCCCATTGACCTTAAACATTGCTCCCCCACCCCCACCCCAGCGGAGACACCATGGAGTAGCTGGAGTTGCATACTTTAGTTTGACATTGCCTCCTAGTGCAGACCTGGCCGTAGACTTTTTTCGAAGTCCAACTCATTTCTCACTTGACTGCACGCAGAGCTACGTAGACAAGTTTACAAAAACAAATGCAAAATCCACCTCATTGGCCAAGATTTTCTTCCACAGCATCTGCACTCCTTTGTATTCATTATAAAAACAACCTCTCTCTTAGTATTAGGGAAGGGAGACAGAGAGAAAAATAACCTCATTCCTGTCATTGTTTTCTTCTTGGAAGGCACTCAAACACTACATTGATGGATCCAGCATCAGAGCCTAGACAGTGAGATAGATCCAATTGGTACTAGTGAGAGACAGGAAAACAGAACCGATAGCAATCCATTACCATCACACTGGTGTTTGGGAGGAGGAATCAATGGCACAAAAATCCACCTCCAAACATACAGTAAAGAGAAGAAACACCAGTATCCTTCTAACAATTAGAACTTACAGAGGAAACAAAAATATTCTCAGCCTCAGCAGGTGGATTACTACCAGTGCAAGTGGGGTGGATATAGGTTAGAAGCATTAAGACGTACAGATCTGTTAAAACAATACTAGATCACAGCATAAAAGATACTAGATCACAGCATAAAAGATAAATAGGTCCGTCATTTTATTAATATACAACTGGGTAGAAAATGACAAACATGGCTGTGGATTATGTGGCTAGAAAGAACTGGAGGAGGCTCAAAGGCTCCTTGGCTCAGACCTATATATTGGCAGGAAGAGCCTCATATCCTGTTCTGTTTATTGTTCTGCTAACTTGCATGGTGACTAGGAAAGTTTCTTCCAGTTACTTACACCATCCTTATGCTGCAGCTGGTTTGCCTCCTAGCTATTGATTCACTTCCCCAGGCATTTCTCCGATTGTCATGCTCTTGTCATTGCGTCAGAGAAGCTCTTGGATTTGGATGGGGGGGGGGGG